>OY744533.1:23572609-23605109 GCA_963556195.1 Sepiola atlantica | reverse complement strand
TATATTTCCATACAACATTCGATTTGTACACAATAGGTCAATAAATGGCAAATGTAGATCATTTACTCGGTGTTTAATCAGAGTTAAAGAAAAATAAGAATGTTAAAAATATCAAAAGTGGTACCCATTGAAGTAATAGAGATATGGAATAAGCAAAAATCTAAATAGATTTCTAGTTTGACAATAACACACACACATGAGTTCGGTGTGTTACATAAGAGAAGAAAGTAAACAAATGATATACGCAAAGTTGAATTTAAGACGATTACATTTCAGAAAAATGTAAATGTCTGTCAAAAACTACTAAGTAATACGTTTTTGATATTTAGTACAAAAATGGTTCACTGAATCGACAAGCAATACGTATAGAAAGATAAGTACATTTGGGACAACGAAAAGATCAGCAAAAGAAAGTAGTTGTCACAGCACAACAATAGGTTCTGAAGTCGAACTTATCAAAGAGAGAGTGACCCTCACACCAAAATACTACTAATATGATACTTACAAAATGTACAATCCTTTTAACAATTTAACCATATTCTTTACAAATAAACACAAGGTAATGCCTGCCTGATCTACCAACTTTCAGAAATTAATGTCAAACAGTCACAGTGTTGTCACTATTCATTGATAAGCACACCTGGATATTACGTACAAGATCACCAAAACCCTAACACACTGCTCCTTTGGCACTGCCGTAATTTTGCATGTGCCACCCCTCTTATATATAAGAATAGTTTGATAATACGTTTGATAGACATAATCTTTGATAAAACCTCACATATAACAATCTGGGAATTAAGGTCCCGTGATATAAAACCATTCAGTTGCATATCTGCTATTGATGCGACTATCTCTAAAGTGCCCCATGTCAATGAATTGTAATCAAGCACACATTGTTCGACGTTACGTACTTATATAGAGAGCACAAGTCATGCATAGACTGAGATGTATTTGTACAAAATTTAGTTGAATTGCAGAAATTATTGTTGATTTTGTTAATGTTACTATGAGCGGTATTTTACCAAGTCACCCTGTAGATGAAACACTAATTATGACGGTGATGATTGCAGAATTTGCTGAATGACGCTGGAAACGGTAAGCAATAACGGAAGCTAATGTAGAACTCAGAGATACGGCATAGTAATACCTGATAGAAGGTACATTGGCGTTTATTGAAAATAGACATAATGTCGATGACCCCAAACACGAGAATGTATTGGAAAAGGTAAACGCTTGAATGTTCTAGGAGTTTAATATGCATACTAACAAAAACATAAGGAACCTACGTGTGTATCTAGTAGGATGTGCGCAAAATAACCGATATTAAAAGCAATTAATGGACCCTTTAATCGCATTTGTCGTCTGGATATTTTCCCCACATTAAAAATCGACATTGTGTCTAATTCTGCCCCCGTGGGGAGGCAAATAAATAAGAACTACACTTTTACTGTTTGTTTTCTGGTGTGTTACGAATGTTCTTCGACACATAGATAAGCGTTAAAAAATATATCATGAATCATCTGAGTGCATCGATTCTTTAATTTATAAACGATTGATTATCGATCTTTTATAGAAACGCCGAAAAAACAGATTTTTTTCTTTTCTAAGAGATCTGTTGGGGAATTGATACGTAGGATTTAAATATGACGTATGGAATCGGAGACAAAATTCACGACTAGAAGATTTGATCGCCGGATAACGACACCAATAATAAACATTTCTTTATTTTAGATATACAATCATACATTTTTAGTGGTGTATTTATGAGTTCATTCAGTGTTTATGGGCCTTTCGACATCAAATTACACGATCATGATTCATCGAGTCACTAACTGCACCCATCAGAATGTTTTCTTTTATAACGTCCGTTTCCATTATCAAAAATGGCGTCGCCATTAATCTTTAACGTTTGCTTTTATTACCAATAACCAACAATCGTACGGAATATGATATATAATTTTGATTCTAGTTTTTTGATATTCCACACTACAAAACCTACGGATGGTATTTTGATTGATGATACATGGACACCCCGGAAATGGGTGTTACTATAAACTTATAATTCTTTTTCGAGAGGAAATCATGGCTTTAAGAGTCAATGAAATGATGCAGGTCGTTCTTCGTGTGTGTTGTAAGAAACACGTCTGAACAAAAAGTAAATGAGTACTCTGTGCAATTACAGTAGCTGTTTGGTGCCATAGTTATTCTTCAGTATGGCACGGTCGTTTTTAATATAAGTTAAGTGCTTATAAAGACAGGAGGCCACTCGAGTACAACGGTTAAACATATCGGTTTCGTGTTAGGCACCACTACGCAATGATAACGAAAATACGGTGGATATGGCAGAAGATTTATTGAGAATAATTATTTCTCTAAGAGGACGGCTCAACAAGTATTTGTTTACATTAGACTTGAAGACTACTATTTTGTAGTCGGCTGAAACGCAGCTTCTCGGTATTATATTCTACAAATTCGACGCTCACTGAAATACACTTTTTTTATGGAAGTTTCGCTTGGTCTTTGATACAGAAAGAGAACATGGAACGTTCCCAGCTGTGGGTGTTGCGAGGTGGGTTCTTGCTGTGAATATTTGACAGATGGGGATAGATAGATTAAACCCTAGTCGATCACCTACCATAACGATACAGTAGAGAGAGGTCTTATGTGTAAACGGTGCTGCTGGATGAGGGATAGAGCACCCCCACTAAATTGTGAAGTCGGTTTGCTTCTATGTCTAGGCAAAAAACAGTGCTTCGAACGGAACTTCCCCAGATATGACAACAGCACTCCATCTAAGGTCGAAGATTTATTAAGGGGTGAGGTGAGTTCTAGAGAAATAGAATAGTGTAACCATTTTTACAGTTATCTTAGTAACACATTTGATGTAAGTCTTATATTTCAGACCGGGGAGCTGACGAAAGAAAATGAGAGTCCTTAGGAAATCCCTTCATTTCCACTGGAGAGACATGATGATCCGATTGTTGATGGAGAAAAGAGAGCAGCTTGCTTTTGGAAGCGTTTAAAGTAACGAGCTGTTCATTCTATTTTCACCATGTGCTATAAGTCTGAAGAGAGAGAGAGAGAGAGAGAGAGAGAGAAAGAGAGAGAGAGGGGGAGAGAGAGAGAAAGAGAAAGAGTAAAAAAATAACTGTGGCATCAGTTCTCTTCTATGTGCTGCCATAAATATTTTTGTCGTATGCGTAGATATCAACGAATGGATTTAGGATACGGATTGGAAGATCATTTATGAAGATCATGAAGAGAGAAGGCCCCAGAATGGATCATTGAGGTGCGTTGGCATTGATATTAATAGCTTCAACAACTACTTTTATATATCTATCGAAAAGAAAGGATTTAGTGGTTGTGAGGACATCTCCTGATATTCTATAGCTAGCAAGTTTGCGTTGAGATCCTATGTGTCAAACCGTATTGAAAGCGTTTAATATATCAAGAGATATATCCCGAAAGACGAAGCCCCCGTCGATAGATTCGCTAATTATGTGCGATACTATAGTCAGCAGTTCAGCTGTATATCTTGCGGGAGGAAATCCATATTGGTTGTAACTAAGTAGATAGTTTTTGTGTAAGTGGCTTACAAGTTTAGCAACGCTGAGATACGACACCTGCACATTAGATAACCTTCAACTGTGATCAGTGTTATTGGACATCTTTCTTCTATGTTAACCAACCAAGTTATTTTAGCAGAAAAAATGTGACGCTTTATATATGTTTCATTTGTTTACATTCTTACATAACTGTCAACTAATATATATTAGTATACGCAAACCGTCAATAATTATGGAAAAATATGCATCGTCTGTGTTCGCACTCGCTATTTATCGATATATACTACTCAACTATTCATATACATTCATAGAATTGTGTCAGTCATAAAACCTTTAACATATAAATTATTATTATTATATTTTTATTATATTTGAAAGAAGAAAAGAAAATACCGTGGACTTTTTATTATAGAGTTGAGGATTTATTTCTGAATCAATTTAAGGCGGCGGAGTAGGTTTAATGTGGATGTCGGGCTTGCTATTTGCTTTCTTGCCTTCCCTAACAACTTGAAATGGGTGTGACCGTTGACCAGCAAGAGTCACTTGTTCTTATGTAAGTGGCCAGCAATGAGAGCAAACTTAAAAACAATGTCGATTATAATGTGTGGAAATTATAGCTCCCGAAAAGTAAAACTTTGGATAAGGACAAAACTTTTGGCTAAGATCAAAGTGTAGTATCTGTTCCGATGGATACTGCACACCATAGACTGGTATTGTCTTGGCCTTCGGGGCTTGATTTACGCCGGTCTATTGGTCTGTCCTGTGCAGTTCTAGGAGGTCCATCCTCCCCGGCTTCGCCTCCCCTCTTTGGAGAGGTGTAAGTTTATTGCTTACTGCCTGAGGCGCCCCTACCGGGGAATTCCGACGGACTTGCCCAGGCAATTTTTAAACCCCGCTTTCCCGACCCGACCTTGGGTCACATCTTACATGGGGGAGTAAGATAAAAACTGGCTTTGTGCCTAACTCCTGGAGAGGAGTAAATCAATACTCTTTTAATAATAGAGGACAGAAAAGATGAAATGCAGTATAAACAGATACTACACTTAGCTGATAGTCACATGTCCAAGGTTTTTACTAGCTCAATTTTTCGTATCGAGAGAATTGTACATTTATTTATTTATACACAAAAATACAGATTAGAGTTATTGTACAGTGGTGGCTATTATACAACTTTTGAGTAATTAAGGCATTTTGAAAACATGTATACCCAGCATATTACATAATATATCTATATACGTTTTTGTGTATAAATGCATTAACTGCAGTTGCATGTGCATCTTCCGAGATGTGTATGGTCCTCCATACGATAGCAAACCTGTTTAATATGGAAATGTCAAGATGTCGTCACTTCATACGTGTGCATGTTTTCTTTTAAATCTGCGTTTTTAGATGTAATTCCCTTTCATTACGTCTGTTTCCTCAACAGAAAATCATTAAATTCGACGCACCTTTCCACATTTAAATCTACTTTAGAGTGTATTTATTTCTCGTTTATTTTGTTTTAGTTAACAACAAAAAAGCCGATCCTCTTATAAACGACTTAGAAATGTCAATGATTTCCTATGCAAGTCTTTAGAAATAGCGAAAAAACGATTAGAAACTGAACGAACGTGTTGACATTAAATTAAAAGTTTCGAATCACAAAAAGGTTATAAGAAAGAAGCCTTTCTTAGACTAAAGAAAACCTCAAGCACATCCATCGTTTCGCGTAAAGATTCATATTCTTCAATGTGCGATGTGAATCCTTAGTTGAAGTTTTCCCTACACAAAAAAATAACGCGAAAAACGAAACAAATCGAACTTGTATTTTATTCCGTTTTTGGAATCAATCTAATGAAAACAAATTAAAATAAGTAAAATAAAACCTACGCATTTTAGAATGTCAAATCGAACCCGAGTTATCTTTGAAGTTGGTTGTTTGTTTTGACTTTTATCGTTGGCGTATTTTATGTTAAATCGGGAATTGTAAGTGGGTGATTTTATGCTGAAACACTAAATATATTTTGTATAGGACAATTTAGTGAATTAATTTGTTTTGTTTATTTTCTCGTATATATTGCAAATAAAACATATGCAAACAGCAGTTTGATTTGACCCGTAGATGCGGCAATAGCAATACTACAACTTCGGCTTAAGCCTCATTACTGGATGTAGTTCTCGAAAACAGTAGTTATTACTTAACCCATTGATGAAGTCCTAACAGGTACCACAACTCTGTTAGAGCGGGACTGGTATTTGTGGTAACAAAGCGATCACTCAATATTTCCCTAAATTTGGGCCCCATCACCGGATGTTATCCTGTGTCATACCTAAAACGGTAAAGACTTGAGTATTTGATGTACTTGGCAAAAATTGGAAATCTGAAAAAAGGTTGGAAAATATAGATTTCGTATGTCGATTAGATGTAGAAGCAAATCTCTTGCTCAGGGGTTTCCGGGGTAGTTTTGTGTAGTGCTTGAGACAGACTATATTAAACCTATAGACAAGTACACACACGCCGTTGCAGAGTAAACCTGGGAATAATTGTAAATGAAAAGTAACTCCATATTTTTCAAATCTCTCAAGCAGAATGCACTTTAAGGTAATACTCAGGACCTATCGAAAGTTTACCATTCAGAATACAGTCTTCGTTTATTCTCTCTGAAAACGTTTTATTAAGTTGTTAACACAAATTTCATGTGAAATGTTTGGAGGGTTTTATTGATAAAATGTAGGCGGCCTAAAAAGCATGACGATAATATAATCCATATCGAAGAACATTTTAAAAAAATATTAAACTGAAACAGAAAAGTTTCGCTGTTTTATATTCTTTACAGTTTGTCAGACAGAACGCTCACAGCTTAAAGTCACGAACCGCCATCTTTAGGTGTATTATTTAAAACGTAAACTTAACTATAGTGGCCGCTCAAATGTCACATAAAAGCAATTGCATGAATAGGGATGTTTACCGTTGTGTACTGGAGAATTGAAAAGTCGAGTTTAAACCAGTACATTTTGAGGACAGTTGTTATTCATTCAACGTTTGAAAAAAGAGCGTTTTCATTTCATCATTAGTCTTAGAAATCCAATTTCCGCTTCATGATTCAATTTGCAAGAATCTCTATACAGTACTTCGAGCACTTTTCATTTAAACCATCATGTGATGTAACCGTTCTTTAAATTCGTCTAGGGCTAAAACGCCACTTCTTTTGGTCACATCTTGACGTCGTCTTCCACATCCACTTAAACATTTGTTTAATATATTGGAAATAGTGATCTTGTAGTGCGCAAAGATTATTTAGTCTCTCTTTTTCCTAAACGTTTAAAGAGGTTTCATAATAATTTTGATTATAAATAAATTATATTAGTGTTTAATGTTGTATATGTCATGAAAATTATTGAGTTTTATTTAGGAAAATGCCGAAAAATATAGAACGAATATCCTCTTAAAATAATAGGGGTGAACAAAAACTGACGCGTGATACTGAAATCTCCCGGCGAACTTCTATGACAGTTGTTCTCACTTATGTTTCGTGTCACAAACTCATTTAATGTGATATTTATTTGAAATATTCAGTGTAAGACACAACAAAGAGGTCCTATCAACCATTCCCAGTGTACACACACGCCATTGACTTACTATTGGGCAATCCTGTCTAGATATTCATTGGAATTAGGGTGAGGTTAGAATTATGTCACGATGTTGAGATTGATGAAACTCTCATTTCTCTTCGTATAAAAATGCAAAATAAACGCCACGGTGGAAAGTATCGCACGTATTTATTAAACACACACACGAAATAATAATTCAGTGCACAACAAACGAATAATGAATCCTTTGACAAAGAAGTTACGCTGAAATAAACTCACCCTCAAAAACAAAGAGAAAATAAGGGTCGTAGTAAAAAAAAATATGATTGACTCGAGATATTTGAAGCCATGGATGCCACTGAGTATTTGAATTAAAAATATAATTTTCTTTATATGCTGCCCCTTCACATAAACTTACACAGAATACTGCCCACAATTCCGGAATGTGTTAAAAGGTGGTATTTATCCTTGTGTTGTACGGTGATAAATAAGGGATTCACTCCTAAACAAATTAACTGATCAGTATGAATTTTAAGACACAGCTGCTCGGCGTTAATGGTGCAAATATGTACATTATAAAGTTTAATTTAGTTGCATGGAAAGGGGATAGAAGATATTCGTGAAACCACGGATTTCATCCGAGTTTGTAAAATGTTAACAATAGGTAACATTAATACATATCTCCAATATTTAAGTTTTATTGGATGGATAATATGGGCACAACCTAGAGTTCGAGGATGCATGATATAGGTACGCCCTCTTATTTTATAATTCAAATATTTCAGATTTCAGATCTGCATTTAAGCCCAATAAAGAAGATTTCCTGCATTTCAAATCCTATTTATTGATCCAATTTAAACAATTTGTGACAGATACTAGTCTCTGAAATAGTACTCAACGTAACTGAACAAGAGCTGCTACACAATCAAAAGAAACAGTTTATCTTTTCAACTCGTTAAGTAAATTTTGTGACTAATGCTTTGACGATTCAGAAAATCTTTAATCAATCAACCCTATCCCCAAGTTCACAAATCATATATTTTAACCTAAGAAGATATTTTTCTCCTAAAATAAAAATGTGCAATCCGGTTAAAAACTTCGAAATTCGAAACCTTATATTAACTTTGAACAGATTTCTCAACAACTATTGTAATATATTGTTTGAAATACATTTCTCTTTCAGATAACCGCTGTGGCTAAACTTCGTCCATACGTCCATCTGAAAAGCTATTCATTATATGTTGGCACCAGTTCGGTTTGTGATCTGTTACTCCCAGGTGTCAACAATATGGCATGCTGACAGATATCTCTTTTGCATACATCCTTAAATCTGATAGCGAGTTGACCTATTTTTCTAAATAACTTTCTGTGGGAAAATATGTTTACGCGTCTTATAAGGGAATACCTTTGATAATAGGTGAACAAACACCCTTTTCACAATCACGCAAGAAGTGTTCGTACCCGTGATTAGGTCAGAGGCATACAGCATCTCAGGCAAATTTGTTTTCTGAAGTATATGCTAATTGGTCAGGTAAAATCTGCCTGCAATAAAGTGCATATCTACAGGATTTACGTATACATTCAATTTTTAAGTAGAAATACCCACATAACCGACAGAACAATACAAACGATAAGGTCGTAGTAGGATATAATAATGTATACCTTATTGCGTTGTAACGGTACTTTTGATCATCAGAACTGTCTTCGTATCCAAAAATTTACATATATATATACATATATATCATATATACACATATATATCTACATATACATATATACATAAATATCATATATATATATATAAATACATATACATATATACATATATATCATATATATATATATATATATATATATATATATATATATATATACATATTAGTACTTCATGTATCCACATAAAATATTATAAGGAGATATAATTTTTTATCTGTCAGTTTTCAGTATTTACTCCAACAGTGCTCGATACGTAAGTAGAGCGAGGTAGTAAGGAATGAACATATATATGGCAATTAAGCTACACAGAGGCTCCCGTGTTTTATCCCCGGGGGAATCGTCAGGCTAAATGCATGGATTTATTTTTGTCAGGTGTTTTTATATACATGGCTTGCTAGTTAACCAATCAGACTTGTTGTTCCCTCAGCCAATCGTTGGGCTTCCCGCGAACAAAGGCGTTGTTGGTTACGCTCCTATGCCTATCCTATTTTTTGTTAACAATGGATTTTCCTATATCCTGTTTCCTTTGTTTTGTCAATACAGTGGGCGAATTTATTTTAACACGTTGCTTCTTGTATTTCTATTTTAGGTTTTAAATTTTAACTTGTTCAGTTTTTTATTTATTTATTTAATTAATTATTTATTTATTTATTTTTATTTATTTATTTATTTATTTATTTCAATTTTTATTTTATATCATCCTCAGGTAAATGTATTTCTGTGTAAACAGCTGTTTGCTATTTCACTTCTAGAGTTTAATAGGTTTCGGGGATCGTTAAAATTTAGGATTTCATATTTTTCATTCAGGCATAATCTACACGGGTCGTCTAAGTTTCTAAATGTACTGGCCTGTCTTACTATTTTCCATTCAATTATTGGTGAGTGTCTATTTTCTTTGAGCTCCCAATAATGGTTAGCTAGTACTGTTTTAGTTCGACGTTCTTTGTTTTTAAATGTGCTTTTGTGGTCATAGTATCTGGTCTTAAAGTCTAGGGATGTCATACCCACGTAGTATTTCTTGTTATTTTGTCTTTCGTTGGCAAATATCGTTGCTTGGTATGCAACACTTTTAGTTAGGCATTTATTTTGTAGTGGACAAAGTTTACGATTAATGCAGTTACATCTTTTCTCTTCATTGCTAACTTTTTCGTTTCTATTCGGGTGGTTATTATTAGTGTTTTGTTTATTTCTATTAGTATTGTTTATATTTTTGTTCTTCGTAGTGTTATTTTTGTTATATTTTCAACTTTGTTTATTTTTTTCTTCTTACATAAGAACATTTTCTTTACGTGTTTAATTACGATGTATAGATATTCTTAAACTTGTGTTAATTTAAAAATTATTTTAAAATCATTATTATACTTTATTTTTACAGAAAGTTTACATAGATGATCTCACTTGTGCCCTCAGGTAGAGCTGACTGTCGAATGAGTTATATCAAATTGAGATAATTAAGATTTCGGCGTAAGAATATTATTTATAATGATTGATTCATTTTATTATAAACATATTTTGTTTAATGAAGACACAACACACATTTATTTATACGTCTGCGTTTGATTACATATTATTGTTTCTAGTTTTATAACATACATTGATGTTTACAGTTTATAATTCCATATTTTCCTGCATAAATAATCTAAATTCCTTCTATTTACGGGTATAAGAAGGTACTAATTATAAAGTGTCTTACTTATTATTATTCTCTATGGTTTATTTTCTGATCACACATATGTTAATATAATTCACATTCTATGCAAAAGGAGCATGGCTAGTCTGCCTACAATTCTGCTCTGAGCGACACAGTGTAGGTTTCCTATAACCGGCATCATAAGACTATAGTCAAGAATTATTATAATGTAATTGTAATACGTTTTCAACTAATACAATATGTTGTTAATCATGATTGGCCGAACAAATAATATCGCTGACTATTACAGCAATATTTCGAGGTTGGTGTGTAAAAGAAAAGTTAGTATCGGATATTCTCACGTAAGCTTAACATTAAGTAAATCGTGACATTTTCCATTAGAACTTGAATTAGGTGTACGTGTTCATGCAGTTACGTAACAAACAGGAAGTTTTACGTAAGATGTGTCTAAACAACAGATTAGATCTCCCTATTTCTTTATTAAAACATGAGAGTGGAAGACTGTCGTTTGTTTTGGAGATAGCTGCATCCGCCCTCAATAAAAACTAAGTTTGGATGTTATGTGTGTATGCATGTGTACTAAAAATATACTACCCCAAAAACGCTGCCAGGTCTTAAATGCGAAATAAATGTATGAAAAAAGTCATTGCGAAACAATATTACTTCTCTGAATATCCCAACACTGCTTCCAGTTTTGCTGGTATTATATGTGTCCTTTCATTTAAGCAGTATTGCCTTAGACGAACATGCGGTTGAAGATTTCGCAATTCTGTTTATGATTAGAAATTCTTCATCCCGAAAGCACCCGTTCAGGGAATATCCATTGTTTTGCAAAACAGAAGAATAACTCTCCTTATCCCCAACTCTCTCCGGATCTCTGCGAATAAATAATATATGAGAAATTAAAAAATAGAATTACGTGTATAGAGAGTTACGTGATAGACAGGACATCCAAAGTAAAAACTGGTGAATTAACTGATCCTCCATTCTTGTTTGATCGCGGAATAGAGCGGTTGCTTTTTTGACAGCCCCCCCTATTCCCATAATCGGTGTTAGGGTTATATACTGTATATTTGAGAAGAACAATAACACCCATAGAAGCTTTGTTTGTTATGCTCTTCTTTATTCATAACGTTTACGATCGCTGTTATAAAATAGAAGACGAGGTCTACATGGCAGGAGAAGAAGAGAGTAAACGAATTTGTTGAGCGAGTAAGGATACCAAGAAGACGCAAGCTGTCTACGCCATGAGCTGTCATCCGAATAATCTGTAGGGATCGAAGAATCGGTTTTTTTTTCTGGTGGATTCTGTAATCTGATTAAATTCTATACGTTGTTTTGTGATTGTTATTTGTATCCCAATCTAGAGTACCACTTTTTGGAGAGCTTTATTTTCCAAGATTAAAAACTGACCGGTTAGCTGTGTTCTCATGAGGAAGCAAATAAATTGGCACAAATAAAATCATACTTTTATTAAGTACATTCCTAGAAATAATTCATCTAGTTTTAATCAGATCTGAATAAAACAGTTTTGATCGCATCATTTCATTCATCATTATGAAAATTAAAGTAGAATTGATCATTCTCAGTGACACCACATGACACATGTTATTAATTAAGTTTCATGTTGACCTAAGGGCAACTGTGAAGCAAACAAAGAAATCCTGCCAACATTTTGCGCCGAGTATCAATGCACCGCGGTTATCTATCTCCGCCTGCTGGGTCCGTTAATTAATCTGCAAGCTCAGATATTGAACTTAATATCATGGCATTAGTCTCAAAAGACCAAACTGGGAAAGGCTTATTACGAACATATATGGAGTATAAGGCTTGGAACAATTCAGATTCTTGGCAATGGCTAAACCTGGTTTTAGACCCATATATTTATGACCTTGCAACTTTCATTCTTGTTTGACAGAATCATATATTTTTTATTTAAGTGTAACTTCTCTCTGTCTCTCTCTCTCTCTCTCTTCCTTTCTCTACATATTGGGTTTGTGCAAAAACAGTGGCGTTTTTACGTTCAAATTTAAAACACCATAACTTCTTTTATACCTAACTTTATTAATCAAAATTAAGACCATTAGAATCAACACATATTTGCCAACGGGAAGCAAGTTTACTTTTTCCATTATCCTAAAAATCTGAAGTTCTGGAAGCGATTAAGTCATTGAAAGCCGATTCGGCATCATCTCGGCTTCTGAAGCATTTCTCGCGATGGAAGTTGTAGAGATGCTTGAAAAAGTAATAATCGGTGGGCGAGAGGTCCGGTGAATATGGCAGATAAGGCAGAGTCTCGTAGCCCAATTCGTTCAGCTTCTACCGGGTCAGATGTGCAACATGCGGTCGAGCGTTGTCATGGAGGAGAACTGGTCCATGCATATTGACCAATCTCGGGCGCATACGTTTGAGCTTCTGGTGCATTTTGTCAGTTTGTTGGCAGTACTGTCCGCCGTAATCGTTTCGCCCAGATCCAAGAAGCTGTGATGGATGAGACCGGTCGTGGACCACGAAACAGTCACCATAATTTATTTTCCGCAAATTAGTGGATACCTAGCACTAATAATCTCAAACAATGAATGTGTCAGTGCGGTTACTTGCTCACCAAAGTTTCTTTCCGGGTTACGATTTCGGTTTCGTATACTTTGAATCAAAAGGTAACAGTAATTTTGGTATTAATTGTGTTTTGTGATAGTACAACGAATATCTTGACACGTGCTATACCAAGTTCAACCATTCGGAAAATTTTGCAGAGTCTGAATATGTTATTGTTTTAGTCCAGAGGCGTGAGCAGACAGACACACTCTATTATATTTTATATATAGAGATATAGAGACACTTTGTTTTGAAGAGTCTTGTTGTATATAAATATAACTATCATATCCAAGGATAAAAAAGTAGAACAAAGATGGTTCGATATATAAAAAATATCCGGAGGGTAATAAGCCGGTTGAATCAGCTACTAAAAACTTTATTGCAAAATGTGACGGCCACACGCTATATAAACCTCGAGACGATTAACGATGCGTGTCAAGCTTCAAGTGGTCTGTTAAGGCGCTGAATCAGCCAATCAACGTACGACGGCATTGGATGCGAACGTCACACAATGTGAGGCGATAAAGGACGTAAAATAAAGAATAAACCTAACGTTCTTAGACTGTCCAAGAACATTTTATTGAGGGGGGGGGGAACCTTTTATACCAGCAAATCTAATTTTATTGAGATTATCAGAAGAACTAACTGATAAAGAATAGATGTATTATCTGTAGTATTTGGACTAAACTGGTTATTTTGGTTGTTATTTGCATGACGTTTACGCTGATTTAATCTCTGTTTATCTTCAGATGAATATTTTCGAACTTGTTAATGTTGATGTCGAACTCAGGAACCCTCAGTAGCCTAAAAGTGTAATCCACATGACACATGATAACTAATAACTAAAAATAACATCAAGAAGATGATACGGAAATGCTCTATTTTCTTACTTATGAGTCACAACTTATTAATGACAAAAGAATGCCGGGATGATGGTTAATATAATGGAGTCATTGCCGGTCTAATGATGGAGAATATTTAAATCATTGAAAATGATTTATGAAATGAACATAATTTCATTACGTATGATGACGGTTAATGACAAGTATTTGCTGACATAGGGTTGAACACAGTAATGTTGTAGTCCACAGGGTAACACTCCCGTTATAATGTGTTTCACAAGTGGGAGTTCTTGGAAAAAATAACTCGGTCCATAGAAATTTCGTTTTATGTTAAGTACATGGAGAAAGAATGTATAGTTCTTTGCAGTTTTTGTAAGGAGAAAGCAGAAATTAGAGCTCAGTCGAGTCCCCTCAATAGAAATGCCGATAAAGTAGAGAAATTTTAACAACGTCGCTTATGTCTGAAAGAAGCTGTAGAAGGAAAAGAATTCCTCAATAGATAGCGGTGTTGATGTTGTAGTCTGTCAAGTTAACATGTTGGGAAATATTTTATTTTGAAAAAAAAAAAACGCAACTATTCGAGTTACTATGAAAACCGTCTAAAAATTCATTACATAAAATGATGTGAATTTTCCTAATCTTTAAGTAAATACCTCTCTTGTATGATAAGTTCAATCTATAGATAGTACTAATTTGAAAGTTAACGGATCATATTAGAATAAACGATATTTTAGTAAAGATCAAACTCGTGCAAACGTCATCGGGGTTATGTTGCTTTCCACTACTTAAAAGTTTAGTACAAAGCCAGGAGGTGAAACAAACCAGTGCCTTCAAAGGGGCTACTGTAGTCGAGCACAAAAATAACCGTGAACTGACCCGTCAGCATTCCGTGCTATGTAGCATCATGCAATTAGCTATAGCAATAAACGAACACACACTCCTAATAGCGGGTAGTTATACCCAGGGGTGCGCAACCTAGGTTCGACCCAAACCATTCTACTAACGATTTGTTGATTGTTCACTAACAAACAAAAAAAGATTAATTACAGATAACTGCAACTAACATTTCCTGTTAAATAAAACCCGTCTGACATTTCTGGTGTGTGTTTCTGTAACATAGTTAAATATTTTGTTAAATATAGTATTTTCCAATTGGGTAGACATGATGTGTTTTAGGGACATACCATCTTTATTAATCATCTATAGAATAGGAAAATACAGTAGGGATGTCTCTGTTATTTTATACGCGTGCAAGAGTGAAGGTTCATACTGTTAAAAGTGGTCTCAACGATTTTTTTGTGTGTATTTTGTGGGTCCAGATAAATGTTAAATACATTATATAATGCAGTGTCGATGTCGGTTACTTAATAAGTCTGCTCTACAATATCTCTGAAATATACTTTTTTATATATATGATCACATTGGGACAGAATATAAGTCGTGAATTAGAAGGAATTCGATGTGTTTTCCAGGCGCGCACACCTTGAAGATAAACGTGGAAACTTATACTATGTGCGAGGAAAATCGATTTGAAAAAAGGCAGAGGCTGCAAGGCAAAATCGACATTACAGATCCAATTTCTTCTTTTCCATTTTTTGCGATGACAGGCATCTAAATATGATTATTGCAGACGATACAGACCTGAGATTGGTGTCAAGAATCTATTTGTTGTCGAAATCATGACAGAACAACGTTAATATGGGTGTAATAGAGAGAATTATCGGTAAGCGTGGAGAAACTTTTCCCTCTCAATAAATACAAGTAAACGATGACATACAAAATTGTAATTTGGCGTATCTTTTCTTATTCAATCTTGATATGATATGGGTATGTATATATATATATATATATATATATATATATATATATATATATATATATATATATATATATAAATATATATAAATATATTTATATATATATATATATTTATATATATATATATAATTATATATATATATATATATAATTCTTTAGCTTGCAATATTTTAAGTTTTAAATTTATGCTAACCACTAAGTGGTTACTTTGTTGGTGTTTCTCCACTTATGAGCACATCTTTGAAAATGCATGGATTAAGTGTAACATTTTTATTTAAATTTTCTTTTTCGTCAACACTTGATGAATTAACAAAAATTATATATCGTCCAAGTTTATTTTCATCATTTCGTTTATTCATATATTAATTCTCTATCTATAATATTGAGCATCCCCTTATCACGAGAGGGTTTGAGATAAATATACAATAGTAATCGTTGTATTCTCAATCAAATTTCATGTATATACATATATATATATATATATATATATATATATATATATATATATATATATATATATATATATATATATACCTACAAATGATGACCGGTAGTAGTCTTACTTGGGATTTTTTTTCTCACTTCACCTTTCCACTGGAAATGGTTTTGTCCGGAGGCTATAAAAAACACATATTTTACTCGCTAAAATCTCGTGACATATAATTTTAATATACAAATACATACATATAAGTCTTTATTATGGAGTAAAGGGTTAAATAATATGTTGACGATGGCACAAGATAAAGGCGAAATCTTACTTCTGTCACAGGTTTAATTCTGTAGAGATCTTCTTGTTCTATGCCCCCTATCATCATCTTCTATCACAATCATAACAGTCGGTTTAAGGTATGTTTTTCATGTTATACTGCTTTAATAAATTAATTTCAAAACAAATGTATCTCTAGGCAGCTCTTTATTTATAACAATTTTTCTCGAGTCAATTTTAATCACTTCTCAGCATGTTTGTCCTAGCCTTACCCTGCTAGCTAGACCTGTTACCTTAACTATTCTAACGAAAGAACTCTCGCACATCCTTTCAAAATGTCCATACCTACGATAACAGGAGTATTCTACTAAAATCAACCGTCATAATTAACAGATATGTGTCTCAATATGTATATATATATATATATATATATATATATATATATATATATATATATAAACTGATAAATATTTGTTTTTATCTACATATGCATACGTTTCATCCTTTCGGGAATCGTCAATGTAGACATGATTATTCATACCGTTCGCCGGACTCGACCCCCGGAAAACGAGTAATTTTGCAAACTCAAAATATATATATATATGGGGTAAGGCACACGATAAGTCATGAAAATGAAATGCCCTGGTAGACAAAATGTATAAAAAAGACGGAAAACAGATTTAAATGCAACAGAAAAACAAAAACAAGACATTTGACCGGTGTCGTGCGTGTTAGCGAACATCTTCAGAAGAAGTGAAGATTTGGAAATAATGTTATTTTGAAGGCACACACATGGGAGAAGGAGAAGATGATCCGATTGGACCATATGAGAAGACTTTTAGTGACATTGAAATATGACAAGTGCGTGACACATTTTTCTTTATTTCTTCTTCTTTTTATATTTTTTCTTTTTCTTTTTCACTTTCACACCTACTGAGCTAGTATAGGGAAGGCGTAGGCGGAGGGGGTAAAGCCGATAAGAGGGAAGAAGACAGAGGAACTAGCCTGCATAAACACACATAGGAGTGGACATGAAATGGATAAACCGCATCTCCTCAAAAGCGAACACTCTCTCTCTCTCTCTCTCTCTCTCTCTCTCTCACGCCGCAAATGCATTGAAAGCGCGACTATACACCTTTCATCAACATCGAACATCAACATCAGGCTCGGATCTTATACCCTAAGCAGGCACCTAGCAAAAATCGCACTAAAACAATGCAATATATTACACCACTGCGACCCTGATTTAATATATATATATATATATATATATATATATATATATATATATATATATATATAAATATATTTTTTAAAAATTGTTGAGATAATAGCAAGTCTCATAGCAAATCAGATCATTTTAATACATCTCTCTCAAACTTAACACTATCTTAGGATTTTTCTTACATGTATTTCATATTATCTTGCACTTAAACAAAACACATGTTTTTCTTATCATAAGATATCATTTACATTTGTTTGACTGTAAAGTAGTTTTTCTAGATTGTCAATTTAAGATTGTTATTGCTTTATAAAATTTAATATGAGACAAATTAGCAGACCTATCTGATACATTCCGATTAATTTTGGGGGACTCGCGTTCTGTATATCAATGCCGACTCCTATGTGTGTTTATCATGGCTAGTTCCTTTGTTTTCTTCACTCTTATCGCGTTTACCCCCTCCGCCTACCGCCTTCCCTATACTAGCTGAGTAGTTATGAAAGTGAAAAAGAAAATAAATGAAAATATAAAAAAAAGAATAAGATATAAAGAAGAATGTGTCACGCACTTGTAATACTTTAATGTAACTAAAAGTCTTCACATATGGTCCAATCGGATCATCTTCTCCTTCTCCCATGTGTGTGCCTTCAAAATAAAATTATTTCCAAATCTTCACTTTTTCTGAAGACGTTCGCTAAAACGAAGGAAACCGGTCAAATCTCTTGTTTTTGTTTTTCTCCTGCACTTTAACTTGTTTTCCGTTTGTCTTTTTTCACACACACACACACATACATATATATATATATATATATATATATATATATATATATATATATATATATATATATATATACAAGGTTGAACCGTCGAACATACAGAGGGTTATAATTTCGAACATGTCGGTAGGCAGACTAGTTGTTTGAATCTATATCGATGAGTCTTTAAAAGACAAAACAAGCTTGTCTCTGAATAGAAAATATAATTTAAGTATTCAATTATTTTTGAAAACCCTTTTAGTAAATTTGATTGAGACAATACGTATATCGCCCTGGCAGTAACGCTATAGCTTCCTCCCCTTTAGTTGAACCTTACATTTAGATGTAATTACCGGTAAATGTGTGTATAACACCCGTATTTACACGTCTTTATTGCGCATCTGACCTGCTAACCGAAAAGTTTAATTACGTTCGATTACAAACACCAGGGCAGTTGTTATAATATATACTAGTGTGTCTTCAAATGACGAAACAAGCTTACAGATAGAAAATGATATTTGAATATTAAATTATTATCATGATATAATACATACATACGTATATATGTACATTTATATATATACACATACACTATTATATATATATATATATATATAATAAATATTTGTTATTGTTTATTATCTATGTACGTATACGTTTCGTCCTTTTTAAATCGGGACTCATCAGCATAGAGTTATGACTATTCACTACCAATCATGCAATTCGAAACTCCGGACTACAAGTATTTTTAAACTCAACTCCGACGTCTTTAACCACGCGGCCAATTGTAAATAGCGAATAAACGGTGATAATGTTAACACTTTATCGGCGGGTTTAACGTCTTAGAGCATTCTACTTCTTTTAAGGGAGGGAACGATGCATTTTAAAGCAAATGACGTCATGGTGTGTTAATACTACACACTTACAGTTCTCTACTTTTTCGAGGAGCGACAAATAATATATATATATATATATACATTATATATATATATATATATATATATATATATATATATTCATCTTGGTATGTGTACATACATATATATTTATGTGTTGTTTGTATCAATGTTTGTATATCTCTAAGTATAGGGTAATTTCCTAAATTTATGAACTGGTCATGAGGATCTTTGTAATATATATTCAAGGCAACACGGTAAGTAACATGAGCAAACTATTTTTTAGCAAAGGTAAACATTAAGGTTGTGAATATATATAAATGTATTCATTTATTTTTTTATAACACGATCATTATGAATTTTATATATATATACTCGGAAACGCGGTGAGCAGCACAGGTGCATTATTCTTTTGTAAACTTTACCATTTAGAGGATAAACTCATCCAAACTTCCACCTGCACCAGATAACTTAAAATAAAAGTTCGATACAAATACTTCATTGGAGAAATGTTGCGTTGGCCGCGGGCACGGGCGTGAGCGTAACAAACATATATGTGTTTAATAAAATCCTAACCTTTTCAACTCAGCATTTTGAATTATGGAATATGTATTATAAGCTATAGTGTGAATAAGATGGTTTATTTTTTTTGTAAACTCTACCATTAAAACAGATGCCAGTGAAACTGTACCTTACCACCCTAACGAAAATAAAACTCATTAAAATTCAAAACTAATGCCATACTTATTGCTTATACCCGTCCTGGGACGGGTATTGTTATATATATATATATATATATATATATATATATACACCGTCCAGCATTGCCGGATAAATATCATACTTAATACTATAATTATGTTGTAAATTTTAATTATGGTAATCATGAAACTATGTTTCTTTGCCTCAGTTAAGATTCTTCAAATACAATTGTTTGGGTTTTTAATCTCGTTTTTAATTTTTTTTAAATTAACATTGTAAAATGCGGTCACTACCTATTTTTGAATCTATGTGGTTTTTATTAAAGACATTAAAATATTTATATCTGTGTATAAATGACTCGGATTCATATTAGGACAATCGGGTGTTCATTAGTTCAATGTTCTTTGTCATTCTCTTGATATTAACTTGCATTTATTATGTTTTAATTATTATTTTCTTATTATTAGTAGTATAATTATTTCATCATTATTATTATTTGCACTCACTAAGAGTTAGCACACAGGTCATCGTCAGTGATTGCTCACCGACATCAACCAGTGGTGCTCCCTGGAGGCTGAGTGACAATAAGCCTCCTCAGATTTCCAGTACTCTACACCTCTTTTCATAACCACCGCACATGTCCATGAGGTATCGCAACAGCCGCTTACTATTGATTTATCGCTGGTAATGACCCTGGCTATTCTCTGGGATTTGGGTGGCAATAAGACTCTATAAGAGCCCATAACTTTTTGCACTCTTCCAGTAGAGGTCTGGTTTGTACTGTCCCTCATCGATCTTCTCATTCTTCCTTGACCCTCTACAAATAGAGTTTGTGGTGTCAGCCTAGGAAGGCACCATTTTTTTTTTGGGGGGGGGGCAGCTTATTATATTTCTTGCAATTTCTGTTCATGCGGTGGTGTTTTTCCTGTGGTTTTGTTTTCTTCCTTGTACTTCCATGTGACTAGTTATCATTTGTAGCCTATGTAGGTTGGTTTCCATATACGAGGATGTTCCTTAAGATGGCAGTTAGTTTGATCATTGCCGTCCTTTGTAATGTCTCAGTGATTCCTTTGATTCAAATTTCTCCCAAACTTTTCCTCGGATTTGTTGGGACTTTCCTAGTGCTCCTACGATTATTTGTATTATACTGACTTTCTTCATACTCCATATTCCTTTCAATTCCCTGCCGAGTTCCCTGTATTTGCTTCGTTTTTCCCTCTCTTTGATTATGACTCTGTCGTCTGCTAGAAGGCAAAGTCTACCATTTTGCAAGATGTTTCCTTCTTGTCGATTAATATAACATCTGGTCTCCTTGCTTGTATGAGTGTGTCTGTTTGTACATCCATTCCACAGAGGATTTTGTGTTTTTCGGAACTGTTTCTGATTTATGTTAGTACCATTTGTCTGTGTATTCGAAATTCAATCGTGTGTGCAGTTCCCAGTGTACTGCTTTCCCCACACATATTTGTCATTGTATTCTTTTTGGGCTAGTTTGCTGCATTCACTTATCATGTGATTTAGTGTTTTGTCTCTTTTTCCACACACTCAGCCTTGACTGTTTTTCTGGGTTTTATCTATTCTAGTTTTAATGTAGTTTGTCTTAACCGCACTGTTCTGTACAGCCATCAGCAAAGATCCCGTTTCTCTTTTCAGGTGTCTTTTCTTCGCCATGCCCAGCTATTTTCGTTGGTTTCTTCTCGTGTCTGTCTTCTAAAGCGTCCATGTAGTTATTTTTCTTCTCACTTTTCTTTTCTTATCGTTTTGTTGTGTCTAGTTTCAGTGTTTCACGAGGTAGTGATTGGTATGGTGTTTCTTGCTGCGGTGATTAAGCTTTCCGTAATTATTATTATTACTATTATTATTATTATTATTATTATTATTATTATTATTATTATTATTATTATTATTATTATTATTATTATTATTATTGTTTGTAGGAACAGTTCTGTACCATTATTGTCATTAGTATGTGTGATATTATTATTAATATAAATAGTGGTATTAATACAGTTATTGCTATTTGTATTAACATTATTATTATTACTATTATTATAACCATTAGTTGTACTATTATTAGTATTATTATTGGTCTTGGTATTATCATACTACTGTCTGTAGTCGTATTTATTATCCCGACTAGTTCACTTATTGAGTGACTAAAGGGAGTCTGGTATCTTATCACAACACTCTGATTATTGGCATTACTATAAGTTTTATTATAGATTAGATTACTAGTTACTATAAACATTATCTTTATTATCATTACTATCATTATTAGTAGTATTACCATTATTATTGTCATCATCATTATTATTATCATTTTTTAATTATTATTATCAGTATTACTATTATTATCATCATTATTCTTATAATTATTATTACACTATTATTTGTATTATCATTATTATAATTATAATCATCATTATCATTATCATCATCACTATTATTAGTATATAATTATTATCATCATTATAACAATTATTATTATCATCAATACCATTATTATTATTATTATTATTATTATTATTATAATTTTCTTTAATTATTATCAAATTTAATTTTTATTCATTTTATTCCCATACAAACTTAAGAAAACACAAATCCTATTATTTGTGTTGTGTAAAAATTGCGTTACTTTGCATAAAAACATATAATACAATATTTAGTCATGCCTAGCTTTTTGTGTGTGCGTGTATTAAGTTACAATAAAGCTTCCTTCTCCAGAAGAACACCGTCCTTTTTTCTTTAGTATGCGCTACAGTATCGCTTCCCTGAAATCAATCAATTGTTACATGTGGCCTCTTAACTGCTTTTTTAATATATCATTTAACTATCTGGTTAACTCCAAATCATACGACCCGTATTAGATAATAAAAAAATAGGTTATTTTCTTATGACATTAACTGGAGATATGCAAACGGTTTATTTAAAATATGATTTTGAATTACATCATGTATAATTCCAGTTTTAAATATAATGTTTTTCTTTGGCATGCTTCTTCTTTCTTCAATATAAACAACCAAAGAAAAGACCGACTATCTTTGCCTGGGGAGATCGTAGTTTTTATTGACTACCGATCGAAACATCGTCATGTATTGAATATTAATATATATAAATACATAAACATATACATACATACATATATATATATATATATATATATATATATATATATATATATATATATATATATATATATATATATATATATTTATAGCGAGTTATCTTTGCACAACAGTACATTCTCCGCTTGAGTTATTCGGTAGGTTGCCAGGAATAAAATGAATACGATAAGATATTTCCGCTTTTGATAAAAATCACGTTTTCTCTCAAGTTGAAGATGGTATATGTTGCAGACCTGCCATTGCCGGATGTATGCACGAGATTTGGTATCTTGTATTTGTTTATATTTGTGTTTTCTTCGGTTTTATAATGTGTGTTATATGCCTGTTATGTATGCATGTACGCGTGTATACAGTTTTCTATTCTCTCTTTGGCTAGCCAGGTGGGGAAATACATGTTGTTGCCTGGCTAATTTGTATATGTGTATGGTGTTTATGGATTTGCATAGTTAGGATATTGTAAGAAATATCAAAGTACCCCATTAATCTCTCAAATTCAGACCTTACTACTGGGTGCAGTTTCATGCCAAATACAATTGTATTTAAGCCATTGATCTACACCTGAGAATATTACGATTCGCTTTTAGAGGGGACCTGGGAGTAATGGCAACTTATACCTACCCCCACACCTATCAACCCTCTAAAATCAGTGCGTTGTCTCCGGATGCTATTGTATCTGATACTATAGAAACTTCCAGAACAAAAAATGAAGTAAACATAATTGCTAACAATTACAGAATATACACCCACGCGGCCAGACAACACATGCCTCAGACCGAAACACCCACATAAACCTCTTCTAAAACAACATCCACAAATTGTAGAAGACAACACCTGCAAATAGCAGAAATGACAAGCTCAGAGGTAAAGGAAGTAAAAACAAAATACAATTTCAAACGATAAGCAAACCGCATACCAGAGAAAGAGTCTTTCTGAATAATGAAGGATCACAAAAAGCGGAGCATAGAATACTTGTTTCTTTTTAGTAAACTCATCTTGAAGCGCCTGGCGTTATGATAATTGTTGAGAATTTACCACTTAATATTTTTCACGTGCCCAGAGGCATTTCTGCATCACTATATCTAAACAAATTATTTCCCTTTTTATTGTTCTAGTGAACTCGCGATATAGTAATTACCGTCAGATTGGCGCCAGTAAAATGTACAGTGAAATTAATGGCGTTCGTTGGTAGTATTCGATTTTCTGCTTCATTACTATTGAGATCTACACTTATAAAGGCCAAGAGCCACTTGATGAAAAGGGTTCATGTGAGAGAAATAATTGCGAATCGAAAGATGTGGAACACTATGGGAGTACTGACATTAATCAATAGTATAGTTGGATAACTTATAGGGCTGTTCATCACAATACTTTATTGATATTTGACTTGAAGATGCCCAACTTGTATTGAGCAGGGAGGCAGTCCAGCTGTATGTGTTCCATAAGTGAGAAGCCTTTGCAAAGAAGCTCCGTCCTAAGAAATCTAAGCATAGGCATATGTGGTAGATAGAAATTTATTTTTTACTTGTGGAAACAAATGAGGTCTTGCTGTGAATGTTGTACGAGGAAGAACCAGAGATGGAGCTCAGTCGAGCACATTCCATGGAAATAACCATAGAGAAGAAAAATACTAACAACGGTTTACTCTGTGTTAAACGGGATGCAGAGAAGAGAACAGATCAACACCCGTCGATTTTGTACTCTGTCAAGGCAGTAAAGAGTGTCCCTTGCGGCACCCCTCTAGATGTGGGAGCAGTATTCCATCTTTAAACTAACTGCCTCTTATATAAGTAGATAATTGCATCTATAGTTAGGTACTTTCCTGAACGGTAAGATAATCCAACTAGTTTTCGAGCGACCTTAGCAATAGAATAGATATACGTCAGTCCTAAGAACTTTTCCAAACAATGAGGGTTCGTTTTCTTAAAGACATCAAATTTATGATGTACGTATTAAGAAATACTATGAGTACTAATTGCATCTAAATATAGAAGAGCCGGCTAATAAGCAGAGGTGTTCTTCGGTTCCCATGGCTGTGTTTTTGACAAATATCGCTGCTTTACTCTCTGAAATAGTTCGCGGCATCTTGTCGTAAATATGGTTTCAGTAAAGATGTTCAAGTCGTAAAGATGTTTAGGCTTTATGCGTATTCTCATTGGCCACTGACGTAATATAAACCAATAAAAATAACAACTAATTTGATTTACTTTTTACAGTAATTAGCAACCAGAACATTAAGATGAAGTTCATATTTCCCTCCCACCCATCGTAAGGTTTAGCAGGACTCGAAACACATCTATGATCATTTCGAATGTAAAAAATGGCAGTTCTTGAATATATTTAATGAGTTCTTATGGAAAATGTGATGAATGCCATTTTTAAAACTGTAACGTTCCTAAGTTACCACGCCCTAAAGTGTTCCATTTCATCACTCAATCATATCCTAACACTATTTTCATACCTCATGTACATCTGCATGATTTTCTGGCTTTCACTTAAAATAAGACGTTACAGTCAAATTCTAGCTTTTAAACTGTCTCTTTTTTTTCGGTTTTCAACATCGACTTCTAAATAACCGGGTCAAAATGATTAAATTGTATTAACATACCGAACATATATTTATTTATATATAATGATTACAAAATCTAACTCTGAATTTTATATTTCATCATCAAAAAATGTGACCCATTGGGGCACATATTTAGCTAGGATTAGTTTATCTGACACCTTTAATCAATCTCTTTTTTGTTCGGAGGTACGCGTTAAGTAATATTACTCATCAGATGTTATTAACTTTTGTTTATAATGGACTATTCCAATCTTTATATGATTTTCTTTATTTATTACATACGACTCAGAGAGAGAGAGAGAGAGAGAGAAGTGGGCATCGAAAAAGGGGAGAGAGAAACGGAAGCGAGGGTTATAGGCCCCATGTAAAATAAGAGCTGGGATTTTAACACCATACCGTATGAGAGAGATGAAGAGAGAGAGAGAGAGAGAGAGAGAGAGTAGCATACGCTTAGTAATAGGTTTCTCACTCGGTTAGTTAATTAAAAATTTCTACTAATTAAAAAAATTCAAATGCAAGTTTTTTTTAAAATCTAACTCAATCCTAAAACTGAAGAAATAGTCTGGCATATATTTGGTGTGATTAAAAAATATAATAGAAAAATTAGAGAAGCAAACTGATTCATAGTTTGATCATACGTGATCAAATGACAACAAAGTTTAACAAACCATTTTTTTCTCAAAATCAAAACTCTATTTTCATTTATTTTAGATTTTGAAAAAATAACATCTACATGAAAGTTAAACGTAGCATTGGGTTTAATCGTGTGATTTCAGCACACTAATATGTTTTTAATATTAGAACTGTATTATAATACAGTGTGTTATGTATCAAGCTGCTTCTATGATGATGCTATTCTTTCCGCGGCTAACAAAACTAAATAAGCGAGTATTTCGTTTGCGAAGCCGGCTATAAAGAAAGAATACCACAAAGCAGAAAATGAAACTCGTACAATCTTATTATTTACTTTGTTATATTATTTGTTTATATCCATTCCCGCGGACTAAATATTTGCTTGTTTAGTAATATTACCCGCGTAGACAATACGATACTACAATAAGCAGCTTAATACATTACATACTGAACACATTTATTAAAAAAACATAAGAGCGTTTTAGCGCGTATGCATGGCGATTTATGAAGAAAAGATAAGACCATAGCCTATCACCCTGTTTGTTAATATCAAATACCATAGGTAGGACAGACTCATCTATACATTTATCAATTAAGTATAAATTTGTGTGCCAGGTGATATACGAGCAATATTTTTTAGATTGACTATTAGAATGCGATGGACGTATTAAGGATCGATGGGTTAAAATACCAAGTTATGGAATACATTCTTCCATCGTGTTAAATTAATTTAAAAAGAGATTTACGTTTACTGGAAGTCCGACAAACTCTTTCATTTTAAACTTGTGATAAATGGTCGCGCGATCTACGCTGGACTTTGAGCGAGAAATTTGATGAAGTCTTCTATAAGTTGGTTGAACATACCCGAGATTAGTCTGTACAAAAAAGCGCTTTATTACAGCAAGGTAACCCGTAGCCGAATACCGCCAGTACGATCACCAACATGAATGAAGAATTGGATGGCGTGGAAATGTCTCCCGAATCCAGATTATAATCCAACGTTGCTCTATCTGACATCAGTATATTCCGATCAATTCGGCACCGAATGAATAGTTGACGAGTGTATTCTTTTCATGAGGTTAAAGAAGTCTCGCAATACTTTTCCGATTACAAGGCTGGGGGATTGATTTTTATTTATCTACCTCCCACAAGGTAAGATGTGACACAAGGTCGGGAAAGTACGAGTAGATAAGCCAACGCTCGAGAGGTTAGCACTCTGGCCATTTAAAAATTGCCTGGGCAGCCCCGTCGGCATTCCCCGGTAGAGGCGCCTCAGACAGTAAGCAATAAACTTACTCCTCCCCAAAGAGGGGAGGCAAAGCCTGGGAGGGTGCACCTTTTAGAACTGCACAGGACCGACAACCCCTAATAGACCGGCGTAAATCCAGACCCAAAGGCCCGGACGATAGCGGTTGATGAGGCGGGGTAAAAAACCCTGGGAGATTGATACTTTGTAGTTTATATGCGGAATGTGCTGAGTCATGGTTATTTTGAAAATGGTTCTTTTTTTTCATGAATAAATGCATGTGTAATAACGTACTTATTTTACGCAGCACAAGAAATCTTTCTCAGCGTATTATTACATGTCAATTTATAGGAATGGAATGTGGTATTATTTGCATTCAAAATCTTTATGTAAAAAAAGTGAGATGGTCGACCATAGTTAAGGGAGACCCGAAGGCACAGTTTCTATTAAATACTACAAAAACTTGTCGGGTAGGGAGACACTCATTTTCCAAGATTATTCCAATTACTGTAAATCATCAGCTTATAATGCTGAGTGTGTAGCAAAGAGTCATTAAGTACATATTTTAGTATGACTCGAACAAAGATTGACACCCGATATCACGGTTTTTTAACGGAAACCTAAACATCATGTCACATATGCCAACTTCATGTAATATTTTCAAAATAATTTTAATAAGTTCTGTTATACTTTGATTTCGGCTCAGTTCTCAAAACATCCTTACATGGCTTGGTTTTCAACAGATGCTAATTTTCTGTGTATTTCTTTCCCATCACCGAAAAGTCTTTCCGTATTCACCATTCGACAGAAAAGTTTAAGGTTACAAAACTTAAACGAAATGTTTGAAGATCGACGACTTAATATAAAAAGAAACGTATCGGAATTATCGATCGTCTTTGGAATATGGTCTACTGTCTGTACACGCTTGAAACGAAAGAAATTTGCCAAAATCTCCAGATGTCTCAATAAGTAGTACTATTTTGACTTCTGAGAGAACTGAATGATTTGTGTTGTTTTATATATCGATAGCCGCGTTTCTACTTATATTTAACGTCTTATGTACTTATATGCGCATTTTGAAGCGTCTGCGAACATGGTAATTCACTTTAGATTGCCCGTTATTTGAGCAATTGATAATATATATATATATATATATATATATATATATATATAATATATATATATATATATATATAGGCAGCATCTTCTCTTACAGGCAAGTATTGTTGAATACAAGAGACAACTCATGTCTATATACTCTTTGGTAGATCCTTTCAATAGTCCGAATCAGCATGTTAGTTTCGGAGGGGAATTGGCTGATGAATTTCGCATAGTTTGGATTTGTCTCCCAAGTACTTTCATACCCATAAAGATCCATCTACAAGGGAATGAGGTTAATCAGGTACAGACCACGTGTTCGTATTATAGAAGGTTTTGGCGGGAATTAGTAATAAGTACGTAACTATATTTAGAAATATAGACATTTTAGTATCATATTAAATTTAATTCTATAAATCTTTTTTTCTTTCCATATATAGGGGTTCTAATATATATATATATATATATATATATATATATATATATATATATATATATATATATATATATATTCAAAAATGTTCATTCATATATGCCAGGCTAAAAAATATGCCAATTATACATATGCGAAGACGTTATGATAATTAGATCCAATAAAAAATATAAGTAATCCCAAGAACGAATCAGTTTCAGATTGAAAACATAGAAAATATATTAATATAGCTAATTAAAAAAACATGGTGATAAATAAGCCAATTCTTATAATATAATACATATCCCTTATAATGGGTTAAACATCCTCTGTATTTTAACCCATCCATCTATACTCCTAAAACATTTTTTTAAAACTAATACATGTTATATACTTTTCATATAATTGTATACTACTATTATTTTTATGAGTTTTCCTGAAAATATATGTTCATCTTAGCATTTATCTTTAAAGCATACCATTAATTATATTGACTTACATTGAGTTTGATTGTGTATATTAACATGTATGCATATATATTTATATGTATTGATATATATATATATATATATATATATATATATATATGTATGTGTATATATATATATATATATATATGTATGTATATATATATATATATATATATATATATGTATGTATATATATATATATATAAACTGTAACTTTAAATTACTTGAATAATTAATCTTCCTAATATTATACACTCTTAATAAATTTATAATTTTTTGAAATATTTACCTCATGCTCTATATTTATATATAAGATATCTTCTACTTATTTCGTTTTGCAACTTTTTTATTCATACTGAAATATTCCCCGTGGACTTTTTTTATAACCGCCAATTCGTAGTGAGATAATATTGAGTTACAGTTTTCGCTTTACAAATCTGGTACATTTAATTGAGAGTTTGCTTAAAATATTTTTTAATTTTTTAATTCATTTCTGCTCTAATTATTAAAATATCCCTTCATCAAAAGAAGACTGTAAAGTATGTGACTTTACTTTTTTTAATCATTTTAATATTTCTTCAAACAATGCTATATTACTAATCTCGCACATAATGATTTTATCTAATTCAAATATATATATATATATATATATATATATATATATATATATATATATATATATATATATATATATATATACTAACTGTACATTCCTGGCGTTACCCCAAATATAGCGTAATGTTTAAAACTGAATTAAATTAAAAAAACAAATGCACACAATGTAATGAAATATTTAAATAAATATACGAATAACTCTAAATGCGACCATTCTATATTTTTACTTGTCTGTTTTTTTTAACTATTAACATTATAACTACAATACAAAAAATAGGAAGAAAATGTAAAAATAATTACGCAATTCACAACGTTGACATCTCGTATTCGTAAGAGTCCAAGATTTCGAAGGTGGTCGGCTCGTCATGTAGTATATGTTCGATGGTCATGATACTACTTGAATTTCTGTTTTCATTTTTAGGCGATTAGTTATATAGTTAGAAACCAGAAAAATATTTAAAGATCAGAAAATATTTTAAGAGAGATTTTAGTAACTTTTTGTGGAAACATACATTTGGTTTGATTCAGATCCGCTCCGAAATTTGTAAGAATGCACTTAGCGACGCCGGAGCATATTGAGAGGAAAACCGTCTTTGGTTTGTGTTTAATAAAGACATGATGTTATTATTAACACGAGTTCAAAGTGAGACCAGAATCAATAAGTTTATTTGGCTTTTTATTGCAATCTCTTACACCCGTTTACGGCTATATTACATAATATGAAAGCCTCGCGTAAGACTGATGTTTATCTTTTCGAATGGACTTCATCAACCTTTCGGTACTTGTTACATTTGATATTTCCTTGCAAGTAATTGTGTTTCTGTAAGCAGAAAAGTGTTGCATGCAGTACAACCATCGACTTCACTGAAGTGGAAATTCTTTCGGGTGAAAAGCTGTGTAGATTTGTTGTATGTTATGGCTGTAGGCAGAAGAAAATAGAAAACGAATAAAGCCAACCATTTTGAAAATATCAAGAAACGTTTGGCGAATCCTTATATAATCAAATGTGAATTTACTGTGCATGATTGGACACATTATCTACTCTAAGTTTATTTAGTCAGCACTGTAAACTTTATGAATTGCTTAACTCGTATATTAAATACTAGATTAATAATCTGCCAACGTTGGGTAAAAAATCAAAACTAAAACGGTATCACTATGGTGGCCGAATATTTTGACATCAACAGATTATTTGAATGACGGCTCATCACGTAAACATGTAACCAACTAGACTTTTGTTGTGTTGAGGACACGTAGCAGTACATAAATTTGAGCAGTATCGCTCCGTATCTTTTTCGTGTTTGTTGATTGCGTCATTTTCAGAGCATCGGTTGAAAAATCTATTAATATTTACATTTGGGGATTCAGCAATTCTTTTGGAGGTTAATTCTCTTTTACGTAATACAATGTACATGCTTAATATCATGTGAATCTTTCCCAAACCCATCCTTAGAAGCAGAGAGAACAGCTCATTTGAACACAATTATTCCCATTATCGATTAAGAAACAAGAGAAAGATGTTATCGTCTTAACTATTGCGTGTCACGAGAGACTTCTCGTCTATGACGCAACATCCTGAACACCTAGTTATAATTCTAATAACTTCTAATTGAATTTTCCTATTTACTACACCTTATGTGCAAAATTTGGTTAGAGACACTATTTGCACTCACATATATCATATTGCTTCATAACCTGAACAACTTTCGTAACAGTTCAACTTGCGGAAAGTCACATAAAATTTCTATTTGAGAAACGTCATTTCATGTTGGATCTTACATGGCGTAATTATTAACTCCGAGTTGTATTAAAAGTTAAAGACAAAGGAATATAATTCAGTATTTTATATCAGAGTTGAATAATGTTTTATAACTAAAAATTAGTATCTAATGTCCAACTATGAAGAATATATAATGCAAGTTTAATTTTTTATTATTTTAAGGGTACAATTGAATAGAGGTGAGATGCTCAAAGAGCCTTAATCATGCAATTCTAGTTGTCCGTGGATTCTGTTTGTTTGATGGCGTTCTACACATATGAGAGATTTAAAAGTCTGACTGGTTTAAACACTACAACCTTTTAAATCTCTCATATGTGTAGAACGCCATCAGGCTCTCATGTACATTTCAACTTTACAGACGCGTTTTCAAAGTATAACTACTTGCCGTTATAATTAAAAAATGAACGCAACAAAAAAGTCATAATTTCTAAAGAAACTTAAACTAATACCGCCTGAAGATGATTTGACGATTCAAATCGAAAGTACTTGCAAAAAAGAAAAATTAATGGAACA
>OY744533.1:23540109-23557609 GCA_963556195.1 Sepiola atlantica | reverse complement strand
TCTATTCGGGTCGCATTCTATATATCTCCATCTGGGTCGCACTATATATCTTCATCCGAGTCGCATTCAATATATATCTACCCGGGTCGCATTCAATATATCTCTACCCAGGTCGCATTATATATATATATATATATATATATATATATATATATATATATATATATATATATATATATATATATATATATATCCCTACTCGGGTCGCATTCTATATATCTTAACCCGCGCCACTATTATATAAAATAACTCATGGTAATGTGCTCCGTCGTATCAAATAACCACAATTATATTAATGCGACTTTGTCGTATCAATGAACCGAAATCATGTTCATTTATGTAGCATAACTATTATATAAAATAACTCATTTCAAGGCGCCTTTGTATTAAATAAACAAAATCATGTTTATTTATGTAGCCCACTATTATATAAAATAACTCATAGCAATGCGCCTCTGCTATATCAAAGAACCAACATCATGTTCATTTAAGTAGCGCCACTATTACATAACACCATTCATATTAATGGGTTACTGTCGAAACAAAGAACCAAAATTACGTGCATTCATGTAGCACAACTATTATAAGAATTACATAAACGAAGGGAGAAAAAGTGGTAGTGGGAGGAAATAAGGAAGGAAGTGGATTTGTAATGAATACATGAAAGTAGAAAGGTTTAAAGTGGGAGGAAAAGAAGAAATAAGGTAGAAAGAGTGGTTGTGGGAGGAAAAGAAGAAAGAAAGGATTAAAGGGTGGCAGTTTTAGCAATGTAATATACTTTTAGTGCGCAAGTAGCTATAGAATGTTCTAACGTTTAATTGTAATTTAAAATTTGAATACGCCCGCTAACCGACGTAAGGAGGAGGAGAAGAAGAAAGAGAAGAAGAAGAAGAAGAAGAAGAAGAAGAAGAAGAAGAAGCAGAAGAAGAAAAAGAAGAAGAAGAAGAAGGAGAAGAAGCAGCAGCACTACAACACTTTTATGAGTTTGTGGCATATTTTCGAACAATATTTGTTCGAACTTACCCATACTTATCTAAATACTCAAGTTCACTAAATATTTTCTAAATTCAAAAGAATGTAACGGCTCGAGACTAATATGCCCCTCATATTAGAAATTATCAGCAAATGTCTTTAAGTAAAAAAAGTATTCTCGGCATTTTTGGCAATCCGACCTCTCGGCCGAAGGTAAACGTAGGCTGAGAAGGGAAGTTCTTCTTCTTCACCGAATGCCTAGCCGCGCCTAAAGCGTTGCCGGTTCGAGTTACTTTGCCCGTTTTAGGAAGGGACTGTATCTGGATCTAGTTGAGGGTACTCCTTCGGATCTGCTGAGGGTGCGGCTTGTATTGTCGAGGAAGGAGCCTCGCTCTCAGTGGAGTTGGACACGAGGCCAGAGTTCTCTTCACAATTCTGAGTATTCTCTGATCTGGCGACTTGTTTGGAACGCACTGCTTCTCTATGGCGGATTACGAAAGGATGGCTTAAGGAACGACTCCTTATACCCGCGCTGTAAGCGCAATAAATAAGAAACAACCGAGCACGCCTTCTTCACTTGCAGCAAACTTCAACGTCTCTGGAAGTATGTCAGTGAGGTAACGGCTCGCATCGACACTGAGCAGCCGATGGTTCTTAATGTGGCATTCGTCATCAACAATGTAGCACCGCCGTGGTCTACGGAAAAAATAATGTTTTGTTTCTAGCTATCCTATCCGTAGCGAGACTAGTGACGTGATTATACGTCTGTATGAAGTTCATGAGGTTGGATCTGTTTCGGATCGGGATCTGGCTGTATAATTTAAGCATCCGCTTAAAGTAAAGATCAGATGCGATTGGAAACTATTACATCTCATGGATTTCAATAGGAGGTGGGTGCATGACACTAGCTAGTGCATCCGACGAGCCGCCACGTTCTACTTCGTGTTCCCTCCTTAGGTATGACACACGTTGTGCTGGGATCTATGGAACCCACCCCAGTCAACTTTTTCTGAACAGCATAGTGACTCTTAGCTTGTATGAATAAACATTATCCTGTCCCTGTTTTGTTTTATGCCGGCACTAGAGAGCTTCCAAAGGTGCCCACTCCACTTATTTATTTTGCCTCCGATCGATGAAATCCTTGGAACATTATCTTGGAAGACGCAACCCACTTCCGGACTCCAATCCCATTCGATTTATTTATTTCACACCCCACTTAGTTCCTACTCCCAATTAGAGGATGACGGTCTACAGTTATCAAAGGGTAAGGATGGTTTTACTCCTCTCCATATAATTTTATTTTGTTCTTTATTTTTCTTTATTTGTACGTGTTTTTAATTTGTTGGCCTACTGTCACGTGTATTCATGTTATCATGTTTTGCATTTTTGGGGATCTTTTAAGTAGGGTAAAGCTAAATAGTGAATGAGGTATTTTGGTGATAGTGTCTGGTTTAGGGTAGAGAACGTTGTGTTTTTGTCATTGTTTATTTGAAATAAAAAAATATTTTGGCTGAGATGAAAGTGTAGTAGCTGATCCGATGGCTACGACCCTCCTTATAGCGGCATCGTCTTGGGGTTCGGGCCTTTATTCCGCCGATCTTAGGGTTTCTCCTGTGCAGTTCTAGGAGATCCACCCTCCCAGGATTTGCCTTCTCACCCTTTGCGAAGGGGTAAATTTATTGCTTATTGCCTGAGGCACCTCTACCGGGAAATGCCGACGGCGCTTCCCAGGCATATTTTGACGGTCAGAGTGCCCTTTTTCTTACGTGCTGGCTTTTCAATCCAACTTTCCTGACTTTGTGTCATATCTTACCGCTGTGGGAGGTCGATACATACCAAAGTAAGTCTTCTTTCGCCATTTTGGCTGAGATTAAAGTGTAGCATCTGTTGGCATTGATACTACATTCCTTATACCGGTATTGTCTTGGATTCGGGCCTTTATTCCGCCGGTCTAAGGCTTTCTCCTGCGCAGTTGTCGGAGTTCCACCTTCCCAATCTTTACCTTCCCACCTTTTTAAACGGGCTTAAAGTATTGCATACTGTCTGGGGCGCCCCTATAGGGGAATGCAGACGGGGCTTCCCAGGTATTTTTTGTAGGCCAGAGTGCTCATCCTCTAGAGCTCTGGCTTTTCAATATCAGTGTCCAACATTGTGTCACATCTTACCGCTGTGGGAGGGAGATAAAAAAATACAAATAAAACTTTCTCGGCCTTTTGGCTTGAGATCAATGTGTAGTATCTGCTCCGATGCTACACTCTGTAATAAAAAAAATTAGAATTTCGATGACTACTTCCTCACCCTCTGAGATCCCTCTTTTTCTTCATCTCACGGGCGATCTCTACAATCATCTATTATTTACCTTGTTATCCTGATGCGCCCCTAACGAAATATCTCGACTCTGTCTCAAACTTTTACATGAGGCGCACTTACTTGTTAATTCTCCCATGTTTATCCTGAACCCCCTTACCGGCCAATCCCAGAACTCTCTCAAGCTTTAGCCTAAGGCGCCTCGTACTGGTGAATGCTGACACTCTCCCCGGTTTTTACTTGTGGCCCCCACTACTGGTGTATTCCGACATTTTCCCAGGGTTTGTCTGAGGCGCTCCTATCGGTGAATGCTGACATTTCAAGCCATTACATTATGCGAAAAGGATTAGAAAAAGAACTGGCCCTCTCTAAATCGTCACCCATTCAAAACTGGCAAGTACAGACGTTGCTTAACTTTCATTGAACATGACGTCCTGTCTGGAAGTATGGGTCGGCAGTCTGTCTACCTCTCACTGTGACGTCACGTGCACAAGAATGAGTGAGCAAAATTACTACCTATTACATTGATTAATTTTCAAATTACTTCATGTTAACATTGAATTTAAGAAAGCTGCCCCAGTTTACTCTCAAGGAATAACTATTTTTTCTGGATGTTCGATATTATGTGTCCGAGGTGACCCTGTTTCCAGAAAATATCACCTTTATTGATTCAGTCGAGTATCTTGGGACCCTTTTCCATACATACAAACATACACACGAACAGACAACTCTCTTTTATATAGGAGATTATTATTATTATTATTATTATTATTATTATTATTATTATTATTATTATTATTATTATTATTATTATTTCTTTATTATCCTAAATACCCAAATTTATATTTTGGGGTCTTGTGTTCGACCTGAATGCTCCAAAATATGAACCTTGAATTCGACATTTTGAACGGAGTAAACTGTAGCAAATAATTTAAGTTTTCAATAACATATTTTATTTCCTGCAGCGGAAATCCGCTGTGTAATTCGCCACCTTTGCCCATGAAAATCACCGATTATAAATATGCTATCTTTTTTATGAAATGTATCTACGATAGATGACATTTGATCGTATATTTTAAATAGATTCTTCGTCGGAATGCACGGATGTTCGGAAATAGAATTCCATACAGATTACTGTGTGTTCAAGTTTATTCCCCCATTAACGATAGTGCGATATAATCATAAAAAGACTAAAAGAATGCCAGAATAAATGAAATAACTTTTTGTTATATAGCTTATAATCACCAGGTAGAAGAATAAATCGGTACCGTCTCCTGTATGTTAAATTGTATAGACTCGTACTATGTAATTCAAGTTAAGTTCAAATCTATTTTGTTCGCTTACATTGCATCACAATGGGTAAATATATGAAAACGCTTCAAAGATAAGAGTAGAGTAGAGTAGAATCTTCTTTTCAATGAATGGTTTAGAATGAGTTATTTCCTGTATAACATGCCTCCATTCAGTCTCGATATACAATGGATAACCCCTTGTAAAAGTGCATGTGTTGGTCACCTATACAGAAGTAAGGGTTGCGCAATATCAACCGAACCACTCCTAGACAATAATTGCTTGAGTGAAGTAGATAGGGGTCAAGTAAGACTGCAAGAACTCCCGGGATAAGCAAAGAAAGACTTGTGGAATTTCGGAGTCTACCGTCTACTTGACTAACACAACCAATGCATGAAAGTGTAGTCTAACCTGCTAGTTCATCTATAGCTGGAGATAGGATATATTGATTAATAATTTCGCCAAGGGTATTAGTGGAACTGATGAAATTGCCAGTACTAAATTCAAGTCCACGCCTATAACTACTATGCCACGCTTCATATCATAACCGATGCTATATTCTGCGGCAGTATTTATTAGGGCGATGACGATTTCTGTAATAGTTCGAATAATTTCATTCACCTGAAGCAAACAGATATCGCGAATGTTGCCTGAACTCTTTCTACGAACATTCGTTCGGTAATTTACGAAACAAATATCGATCCACCTCTTGGATTAGAGATCGATTTTCAGTTTTATTGAACTCAAAGGAGACAATCGATTTGAAACTGCTGTTAATCGATATTTGTATATTTGTGTTGATTTCAAACATTAATTAAAAAAAGAAAAAAATATATTAGGGCAGCTTACATTTATAATTCGCATTTCTTCTCCGATGAAATGGATTATTGTATGTGTCCGTACGAGAATTAAAGAAACCTAATTTATCTATATATTAATAAGATTGTCTGGCAAATTCTCGTGTACGTGTATTTCTTGTGTAAACGAAACTTAGGTAAACATTTATTGAATTATAAGTATTATGTATATTTACTAGTAATCGAACACATATGTAACCCAAAACTGCAATAGCTTAAAATAAAACGCCATTTTTACAATCCAACATAGAATATAATTTAATTAGAACATTAAATCGACCATAATGCATTTAGGCTATTTCGTGAACAAGTTGAACATTTTAAATTTGTGTTAATAGCTGAAAAAAATGAATGAATTTGTTATGAGCCTTCGAAATTTGAAAGGAAAGAACACTCTCAAAGAGAAAGTCATTTCTGGCTTTAAACGTCTTAACACATTGTCATGTATTAAACGATTGGCAGATGTTTCTATTCACATCCAACAGTTTTATAAATAATAGATAAAGTTGCTATATCCTTTTTATAATCATTTGCTTGACCAAACGATACTGTAATAATGCAATTTAAGTGTTAAAATCCAATTTAGATATGATTTTATAAAATGATGAGAAAACAAAAATGAAAGTAGAAATACTCCTAGAAAACGCCGGGTAAACAGAGTAAGTTTTTAATACTTTATGTACCCATTCACGTCTTAAAGAATTATTTTTGCTTGATGAATCGAAAGAATAAACCTCCATATTAAGAGAGGGTTACACAATAACCAACCGAATATATTTTGCAACTGCTTGAGTCCAGTGGCAATAAGTTCAAGACGACTCGAAACAATGCCGGAATAACCAATAGAAAAACTAGTGCAATTTTTAGTGTTCTTTTAACTAGACTAGTTGCTCAACCAAGGTTTGAGAGTCCAGTCTACTCTATTATTTAATCAATAGCTGGAAGGAGCATGTATGGATTCATACATTTACCAATGAACTCAAATCCGGCACGCAGGAGCCACCGTCCACGCCTATAACCACCACACAACACTTCGTAGCATGAACCATGCCATATTCTGTAGCAGTATCCATTACGCCAACGAACACTGCGAATGTTGCCTGAACTTTTCCTACGAACGTAACTTCTGGAAAGGTATGAAGTATGTATCGATCCCGTTTGTTTTTATTATAGATCGATTCATAGTTTTCCTGAACGAGATGATTAATTTGAAACGGTTGTTGATCAATATTTATGTATATGTGCTTATTTAAAATAGTAATAAAATATTAATAGAAAAATAATTGAATTTATCAGAGCAGAAAACTTTCTCACTTATAAGTGTACATTTTAAATTTTTATTGGTTCTCTGATGAATTTGATTAACTTTATGCGTGCATACATAATTACAAGTAATATATTTATCTATATATTAATAACATTGTCTGAACAATTATCGTGTGCGTATGTAGTTATTGTGTCGACGTAAGTTTGATGAAATAAATTGAATTATCATTATTATTTTTATTAATCGAATGTTTATTTCAAACAAAAATGCAATAGCCATAAATTAAACTTGGATTTGCTTTGCACTTTTCTTTTCGAAATTAGTGGAACACACACCCACACACACACATATATATATATATATATATATATATATAATATATATATATATATATAATCCCTGTTTGTTAATTGGTATTGTCGCGAATTACGGTATCGTCTATACAGACTTAAAATCTTATCGGATATTTTATGTTTAATAATAAAATTGTGAAAATATGAACCCCCCTTTGACTTGTGTTCAATTTAGTCGTATAAAATAAATCATTTGCAATAGGCATGAAACTTTCGAATCAAATAAGCATAAATGGTTCGATTTCTCGTTTAAGAGACTACTTTAAGCACAACATAATTTTCGTAGTGTATTATCTATTTTGTACTTTTTTAAAAAACTATATAATATGTTTTGAATATTCTGATGACGTACATTGGCCTCCTTTGTATTTACTTTATGAAAAGGACAAAGGGTGGTTTAGTATATTGAATTCGAACTAAAGATTGGTCTTTAAACTAGCAATATAAAAAAGGCTCGCCAAAAAAACCTGTTCAGAGGCAGATGTTTGTCTAGCTTATTGTGATCGGGATTTGTACAGTGCAATGTTGGACCCATAAGTTATTAGTATTCGTAGTAGCAACAGAAGTAGTGTTACCTTATCATTCTCGAAGAGCTTTTATGGGCGATATTAAAGATGCTAAGTAAGATAAATACAGCTTTCTTCACGATTAGTTCTGTTTATTGTCACGGTGACAATTAAATATTCTCCTCTTTTGAAATTAAACTTTTCAGTTGAGTGCTTACTCTACTTCCTTTTCCTTTGCTCGATTTTCTGATTTATTGAGTGTTCTAGAAGAATATCTAAATTGTTTTCTGATTTAACATTTTATTTTTCGAATATCTCGAATTATGATTAATTACTAACTTTTTCAGTAGCCTAAAACATGACTCCAAAAATATAACAGCTTGTATCAGAAATAGGATTTAAGAATGAATGTTTAGGTTGTCGATTAATGTTTTATTGTGTGGGTGGTGGTGGTGGTGGTGGGGGGGGGGGGCGTTGATACCAGAACTTAAGGTTAATGATATGGTTAAGAGAGTTGTTACACTAAGCTGCCGAGGAAAAGTTTTGTCTCGTTAACCGTAGCTAACAACGTAGACACTTTCTAAAAAAATTTAAAACTGTAATTTATTAACTCAGAAAAAATAATATAAAAGCAGCGCACAAAAAATAATTTGGTCGGTTAAATTAAAAAAATAAGTTTATTTGTCACCGCTATGAAAAAGAGATCTAATAGCACTACTACTACAGCTTAGTTCATAGAGTTTTTAGCTTGGCGGATGAGGTGGGTGTGAAACACCCATCAACACTAAAACGTTGTCAAAAGGCGGATAAGCTGTATGTGAACCGACGGTAATGCATACAGTTGACCTGAAGGGTAGAAAATGGACGTTTCCTTTATTTCGTAGCCTCATAACTCTTGCCCCCTCCAATACTTTCATTTACTGCTTACATTACATATGAGTTGTTAAACTAAATAGGGTGTTTTCTAGTTCGTCTGTTGTTTTGAGTGGATAGTATGTGGCTATTTTCAATCGTCTCATAATATTCATATTCACACAAGTGTCAATATATCCATATCATTAACACTGATCCTTGGATGGTTTTTGGCCTTTACAAGGGATAATTCATTACTAAAAAATACTTGTATCAAGATGTTGCATACCAAAGTTGGTGCCTAATACAGATCAACAGACAAATGATGCTGGATTATTATAGACTGCAACATAACTCTCAACACTATTGTATGTTAGGTTGAATTTACACAAGCCCTCTTTTCATACATAGTTTTCGTTGAAACTTTTTAGATATTCATTTTGGATTGATCTGACATCCAGAAACACTGTGGACGATGTTTCTTCTTCTCCAGCATTGCATAAGGGAATTCACGAGTTTGCCATTGCACAAGTTACCGTGTTGATATCAATCCCACTCGATCGAAGAGACGGGGAAATGTTTAAACCCATTATCTTGTCCTCAGTGCATACGAGTAGAAAAATGTGTGCGTGTACAATAGACCATATTTGCTATCCAAACTTGCCCTAAGCAACAGAAGAATCGGAATCACAGATGGTTCTATTTGTAATGTCTACATACAGTCATTTACAATGTTAGTATTATGCGCAGGTTTTTGTCCATTCTTATCACATTGCAAGTCCCTTGCTCTGATAATCTAAATGTAGTTAACCGATACACACATACAATAATAACAAGATAACTACACTGATCACAATCAGAACATAACCGAATTGATAGTAAATCTTGTGCAAATATAAGTCTCAATATTATACTGTTCGAGCTATATCAATAATAAATGTCGATAAATGTACTTATCTACACACGTTAGTCAGGAATTGACTAATGTGTATATGTATCAAATCAAGGGAGGCGCGGGAGTGCTCTATCTCTTAATAGACCTCAAGAATGGCCTATGCTGGAAATCTCATTTCTTTGATCAATCATAACTCAAAAACCAATAAACCAAAATGTTTATTTGATAGGTTCTATAAGTGTGTAAAATTTCAGCATCATTAGTCAAGGAAACGCAGAGATCCAGAAAGTTCAATCATGAAATCATGTTATCCGTGTGTACGTACGCACGTATGTGCCACCCTGTATCTCATCAACTATTTGATGGATTCAGCTGATTTTTGGCAGAGATAGAGGTTCTACAGTCTAGTTGATGGCATTTTAATTTCAGTTTACCATATACCTTAATTTTCCAGAAAATTGAAAAAAACACTTAAAAATGACCATTTTATTGAGGAATAGCCTTTACAAAAGTAGTGACATTCCATGATAAATGCCAGTATACTGAAATCATATGCTTTTAATTGGGTTAAGGTGAAAATGCATATACACTAAATGTACAAAAGCATGGAAATTCCCAAATGTTTACACTGACTATGTTTGCTCGCGCGATTTGCCATAAATAAGCTGTAGTTCTCTACACGTCGTGTAGCGGTTGGAATTTGTCTCATTGGTTAGATTGCTCGCAGTTGAGTTTAAGGGGACTTGTGTTCCGGGGTTCGAATTATGCGGCCGGTTGTAACAGTTATCTTCACACTGGAGATTCCGCAAGGATAAAACGTATACATATGCAGATAATAATAACATATTTATTATTAAATAATTATTTATAGTCTAATGTCGGCCGGGCCCTTTAATAAGAAACACTATAAGTCGTGTAATCTAACCTACACATGCTAGCTGCTTTCTACCTGATTGTTTTGAACTGTTATGGCGGCTGACAATGTTTCTCCGCAAAATTTTGTTTAAATAAGTATTATGTTCTACTCGTCGTTAAACGTTAGGCATTTGCCTTATTGGTTAGACTGCTCGGAATTAAGTTAAAAATGACTCGTGTTCCGAGGTTCGAATCATGCGACCGGTTTAAACAGTTATCTCTATGCTGAAGATTCCACAAACATTAAAGCTACATATTTGTTGCTAATAATTAAATGTTTATCATTAAAAAGTTGACATATATATATATATATATATATATATATATATATATATATATATAAATATGTGTTATTGTTTATTTATCTATGGACGTATACGTTTCGTCTCTTTTCAATCAAGACTCATCAGCATAGTAGCATGACTATTCACTACCGGTCACACGATTCGAAACCCTGGATTACAAGCATTTTTCAACCCCAATCCAACGTCGCTAACCGATAGGCCAATTCTGAACAGCTTATAAACAATGATAATTTTAACACATTTAAAGCGGCGAGACATACAGGCATTCAACTTCTATAAGTGAAGGAATGATGCATATAAAGCAAGTGACGTCACGCTGTGTTAGTACTACCATTTACAGTGCTCTACCTTTTAACGAGGAGCTTCAAAAATAGCTTAAATATATATATATACATATATATATATATATATATATATATATATATATATATATATATATATATATGAGAGAGAGGGGGTCACAAAGAGGGAGCTAGAGGGAGAGAGATATATTCACAAAGAGAATACCCATCCTTAGACATATTTAAAAAATCCCTGGCCTAAGAGTTGTGTACAACTATATAACCTATTGCAAAGGGTAAATTCAAGATATGAAGATAGTAAACGTTATGTTTAGAGTTTTTTTTATCCAATTTTAATCAAAATCCATCACATGATATTAATTCTAGAAAATGTCTACAAATTTAAAATTATATCAAGGGAATTGGAAACTAAGAGACTGATGTTTTATTTGGGTCTAATAACTGATACATACATTTTTCAAATAGAAGATTATTTTCATATAAAATCGTTTAAAATACTCAAAATAATCTGTAATTTAATAATATTAATTAATTCTTAATATCCATTGTTAAAATTCTACAAAACAGATCTATCTTAATAATTATGAAGGGCTTCCATCCTTTTTAAGCTCTTAGCAAGTAAGTTAATTAAAATAAATACAGTCCACATTTGAACACTTTGCGCCGAGCAGCTGTGTTCCAAAATGTATAATGGTTGCATAAATAGTTTTGGACATAATTCTGTAATGCAAATATAAAATATATGCACATACTTTACATATATATATACACAAATACACACACATATATATACACAAACACACACACATATATATATATATATATATATATATATATATATATATATACACACCCACACGCTAATATATACACGCGACACATATTAATATATATTATTGCCTTTTGTAATTGATTACTGAAAAGTTTTTCTCACTTTTCATGATAACAGGTGCACTCATAATGTAGGCTAATGTATAAACGGTCGCGTGATTGACCTAATGAAATAAAAATTAAGTCTCATATTATAAGCATCAAAATATCAATCATGGTATATTACTTACAATTTATCGGGATGGCCTATTCTTAACCGGTAACCATGCATCCTAGCAATATGTAATGCCCGAAAATACAGCGAAATACGTGAATAGTTGTCAGTAGAAAGGCTACCTCCTTTACAAAATTATTTTGGTAATATGCATGGGCTTAAAACGGAACAAGGACTATCTAGGCGTGTAAACATTGAGAGCAAACATATCTTCATTCTTTACGGGTAGTTTGTAGTTTCTATGGCGACCATTTACAAACCGAATGTTCGACAGAGAAAATATCGAAGCTTCTCGGTAGCTCATTTTAACAATAGGGAAGTTGCATCATTCCAGGGAGCAGAGAACCGTAAAGTGTAAAGTGTACAGGTTTAGCGAGCCGTATATTTATCCAGCCTTCGGCATGCTTTTTGCAAGTATCTCTTCTCATCCCTACAGCTTCTTTCACAGAACAAACAATGATGCTAGCTCTTTCTACTGTATCGTTATCTTCATTGTAGGTGCGCGGCTTCGCTCCAGTCTGTGGTAACCCTTGTAGAACATACACAGCAAGAACACGTCTAGCTAACACCACAGTAAAGAGGTTTTTATTTCTATTTCAAAGAACTAAACAAAAAACGTTCAATGAACAAAGTTTATTGTCTAGAACACCGCATATGTGGAAGAAGATACATCGAGTCTGCTTAGTTTGGTTGTCTTCAAGTGTTATGTGAACTAACACTTTTTGAGCCGTTCTTTGACAATCAATTCATTTTAAGTCATCCTCTGCCCATCTCATCGGTCTTCTCGTGGAGGCGGTCATCGTATAACAGACGATCTTTTTAACTTTTCTCATCGAGTGACCACCGGGAATAAGTACGTGGAAACGCATTAGAAGAACATACAAAAAAAAAATAAAATCAGTATAATTTTCTACATCTGTGTGGCCAGTTGTTATTATAAGCAACCCATGTGATGGATGGATGCATGGATTTAAAAAAAACATTGGGCTCAAAATCCGTATGTAGTGCGACATATATTGTATCACTTTTAAATATCTTTTAAACCATAAATCTTAATTCTACATAGACTCTCGGTGCTACATAACAAGGGTAGTGTTTAAATGAAAAAGTTTTCGTGGCATTTAACAGTCAGAGGTGACACTCGAACGGAAGTCGACGAAAACTTGTGACTTCGGGACGGAAATTTACCATATCTTTTCTGGCGAAAATTCAAGCGGAGACGACGTTTCTAATGGGAGCGTACAATGTAGACAGGTGAAGTGAGAAGATATGCCGTCTATCTATCTGTTGGTATGACTGTCTGTCCGTCTCTCTCTCTTTTTCTCAAGCATACGCAAGTAACTTATCGCTCGTGGTCTATTTCCGCCAATGTTTTGCTCTTGTTAATAATATTTTATATAAATAAACGAATAGAACCTAGGTCCACGATTGATGTATACTAAGTTATAAACGCGCTGTAAGCGAAGGTGTAACAGTTGAAATTCTATCATTTCCTTCTTCACCTCTCTCTCTCTCTCTCTCTCTCTATATATATATATATATATATATATATATATATATATATATATATATATATATATATATATATATATATATATATATATATATATATATTTCTCTGGAAATAATACGTGTACGTAAAGTTTGGAATATTACGACAAAATTGACTTTTTCTTTTTGAGTAAAACTAAGTGTAATTGTCATTTAAATATATTTTCATTTATTTATAAAAACTTCTTAAAATAAATAGTATCTGTTTTCTTTTTAATAAAATTAGCGTCAGCTGAATATTCTGTTACTTTTAAATGTTATTTATTTTTTAAATTATAGTAATCAGATGTGCATTTAATAGCATAAACGTGGAAAGGATGCAACGCGTATTTTTAATAAAGTTGAAATCTACGAGATGAACCAATTCGATTGTGGAACAATTTATTATTTTGATCCTTGAACGATATTAGAGTTTATAAAAATTATAATCATTTTCAGTTATCGCTCATGGGTGTTCCCTGGAAACTGAGTGAAAACAAGTATTTCCAGAGTTCAAGCAGCTACCGTGTATCTCCAATTTGTAATTTTTTATTTATCTTTGTATTAATTTATATTCCTTATTTATTTTTACTTAAATTATATTGTTTCTCTCCAATAGTTATTCATGCCTATATACTTAATAATGCGCGATTTTGATTAAATCACTTTATCCTTTCTAATCCTTAGCTTGAACCTCCCTATTCAATACAATAAAGCTTTCTAAAGATGTTTTCATCTGACATGAAAACAATAGAACTTAGAAGACAAACAGAACTCTATTAACAACAACCCTACATGAGACATATGATAAAACCAGTGAACCATTATAAAAAGTATGTTCTATCTCTATAACTGACAAATGGCTGATCAGCTAATTTTATTAATGATAGATCACTTGGGTTAGAATAATTAATGTTATTGTTATATTTAGATTATACACATCTGTTTACTAGAAGATGTACTGCGTATTTGATTATGCTTAGTTTAGAGACATCAGCACAATATGTATTTCTGAAGTAGGTATAGGTTCGGGTGTACGCATGGATGAGTTTGTGGTATAGGCGCTCTAATATTTATATAGCCCGTTATTATTATTACATTATACTTGGAGATGCTTGGTAATTGTTATGAATAATATATATTTGTTGTCATTAGTAGTACTATTGTACTTAATTTGAAGATACCTGGCGGTTAGTAGATTTATTGGGTATCCGTCTTGTTGTTATGAGGCTTGTTTTAAAAACAGAATAGCACAGCATTAGTTTCTGTGGGTAAATATGGGTGTAGGTTTATGTGTTGTTTACGTGTGTGTATGTTAGATATAGGTATGCATTTACCATAAATTCAAAATTAAGTAATAGGCAATGTTTTATTTACCATTTGAAACAAATTATAGAACGATGCCTCTAAACTACAGATGACATTGCAAACAAAAATTATTTAATTGGAATATGTTCGGTTATTATCATAAATAATAGATTCTTTGTGTTAGAATTATTTTACTGTTACTTTATTTTATTTAACTAAATTGTGTTAGTATTTTATTTAATAAGGCTCTGTGTATATGTGATAATATATTAAAGACACGTGTATGCGTTAAACTGTGTGTGGGGAAATGTCGATAAGAACTGAAGTGAGTATGTGAGGCGGGATTGTTAAAGACGGGTTGAATTGAGTCAACGCTACCGCTGGATAATATATAAACGGTTGCGTGATTGACCTAATGAAACAAAAAAAATCTCATATTATAATTGACAAAATATCAACCATTTTTACTCATTTTAAAGTTAATTAAAAGTTAATTATAAAAGACATAATATTATGAAAGATATGTAAGTTTATATTTTCAACGATTGCTTGTGGGTGATATCATCTACTGATCTCCATGCATTCAATCATATGTGATGCGAAAACAACCGCTTAATAGTCAATGAGCGTCGGTGCGTGAAAAATACCCACAACATTCACGAGTTTAACCTGTTGATGTACATGGTTATTAACAGAACAAAGAGGATCTAGAATCGTAAACATCACACAAAACTCCTTCTTGCTTCTATTGGCAGTTGTAGTTCAGTGAACAGACGTGAGTATGCGAGGATGGTAGTGTTCAAATAACAACTTCTTGTGAAATCCTTAATTTTCAGATTAATTGCCTAACAACATCAAACAGTAAAATAATGCATATGAATATAAAAGCTGAATTTTTCTCCCTCAAAAATGATATATATACAGGGTGGCCCAAAATAAGGGTCCTATCTTTAAATTTGAATAACTTGCATTTGAATAACTTCCACAAAATAAAAGTTAAACTCACCAAACTTTATGTGTGTGTAGACTGACCCTTCCGAGATTTTTTGAAATAAACAAAACAAATTTTAGCCGAAAAACACTTCTTAAAACTTACAAAAACTAAAGTATTGTTTTTTACACTGTTTTGAGTTTTTTAAGCAAAAATAATGTTTTCTAAATGAGGGTACGTTCCTTAGGGCTAATACGGCTCATGCTTGCTTCGGAAGGGGTCCTTTACTTATTCTAAAAAAAAAAAAATCAATAAATAAAAAAGTTATGAATTTTGAAAAATAGGACCCTTATTTTTGCCCACCCTGTATATATATATGTGTCTTTATTTTACGATTTGCCCATCCAATGAAGATGTACAATCAACACCGGTTATAAATAACAATGCCCAGAAAGTCGTTTATATGAAGACATCATCATAACTAACATGCTACCGATTACGGTTTACATCAATTCTCAATCTAAACACTGGACTCTGACTTTCAAACTATTTAATGATGAAAACTTTACTGACGGCGATTTTTCGTTACTACTATAATTAATGCTAAGTATATGTTTCATATGTTCGACTGTCATATTATTTTATAATTACTTGTTTTTATTCGTAGCTTACCGGTCAATTAAGCATACTGTTTTGTTTTTGTGTGTTTTCTAATGAGCCTGATGAGGTTTAATTTTCATTGGTAATGCCAATGACTATATAACGTGTACTTGATGCGTTATGCGAAACATCTAAGATTATAAGGTGACGATTATGGCTAAGTGAAGTAGTCGAGGAGAAAGGAGTGGCATCAACTTCGAAAACTCCATGGAATACCCAATATTAACGGAACATTCGCGTCGCCTTCAACTTCGGTTGATGCATATTTTTATCATTTATATTCGTTGCTACAATAAGAAAATGAAGCAAACATAACTTTGGAATGCTCATGGATCTCACCAGGCAACTTTAAAAGTAGCTTACATTGGAGAAGATGAATTGCCCCAAATATTATTGTAATACTTTAGCAAAATAGTTTTTTATTGTTGCCTTTTAAAATCGATTATGAAGGCAATCGATGTTATTGTCAATTTAAGATTTTTTAAACTGCGATTTTATTTTTATTTTCCATTAATGTCCAACCATGTCATATTCATCAGAAGTTTTATGATCTTTAAAAGAGATCGCAACCGAATGATATAGACCAGCTACTTTCCCTTGATCGAATTGTAAATCAATCTCATGCATGGAAGAATAATTCTTCATAAGGAATGAGCTCTTCTTAATAAGACGGAATCTTGATCGAATGCACTTATCTCACTGCAACCTAAATTTGAACTATTCCTTATCTTAAAAATTGGATCAACTTTTTACTCGTGAAACGGACTCGTTTTACGGTTAAATCTAAGAAAAATCGATAAAACTACATAACCAGATGAATTGCTCTTCCGTAAATTCTCTGAAAATAACACGCATGGTTATAATGAAACATTCATAAGTTTTCCGAAACTTAGCTTATATACGTTTCCAGATTAAATGTTTGAAATCTCTCACAAAATAATCAACGGTCCGAGCATTTAGTGAATTACATCGAAAGTTATCTTGAGAAAAAATTACTAGGGGCATTTTTTGAATATTGAAGTGGTATAGATTCTTTAGGATTTACGCATTTTTGAAAATAAAAATGTTTAACCAATAATTATTAGAATGGGCATTTGTGAATACTAACTGTGGTAAGTAAAACTGAGTCCTAGTAGCCTTGCAAGTCGAGGATAGGCTAACGATCTGTAATAACAATAAATGGCAATATATGACATTAGGATCTG
>OY744533.1:23530109-23535109 GCA_963556195.1 Sepiola atlantica | reverse complement strand
TTCAATTTTCGAAACAACCAGAAGTCGCAAAGAGTCATGTATGGAGAGTAGAAAGGTTGGCGAACGACTGGAATTCCATGTTTAGCCAAGAAATGTTTGATCAATTGGGATGAATGTACGGGGGCGTTGTCGTAATAAATGCAGTTGCCATTTTTTGCGGTCTACATGTCATGTATTTTGTGCCGGACTGCGTCAGGGATACACCGGGAAATATTTTGATAGTACTCCTTTGCCACTGGTTGTCCTTCCGGTACGTATTCGTAATGCACAATTTCAGGGATATGAAAGACCGCCTCAAGCATCACCTTGATTTTGCTTCGCATTCGTAGCGCTTTTTTCGGCCTTAGAGACTCGGGATGCTTCTATTGCGACGGCTGTTTTTTTTATTTTGGGGTTGTAACCGTACACCTATGACTCATGTTCAGTTACCACGGTGTTCAGAAACCCAAGATAAGTGTTTCCAGAAAGTTTTGTGCAACTTGAAAACGAGGGTTCTTTTCTTATTGCGACATTAACTTGAGCAACAATTTCCTAGCAACTCTGTGCATGTTCAAATTATCACGCACAATTGCATGTGCGAAATCTTTACTACTCCCACTTCTTGGCTGATCTCCGGCACGGTTGAACTACGATCTTCCATTACACAATTGTTTACCCTCTCAACAACAGCTGCACTCCGAGTAGTTTGGGGCATGACAGAACACTGGTCACTCCCCGTGATGTGCGGCCATTTTTGAATCAGTTGAATTACTCCTTAATCTGTGTTACACCAATCGTTCCTACTCCAAACACCTGCTGAATCTCACAAATTGTTTTGCTTTGAAAATCACAAACCTTTTGACAAGATTTGATGCAGTACCTTTGCTCAACGCGCTCGGTCATCTTGAGAAAATCGGTAATCCGACGAACATGTTGTGTAGCACCTCACTCGGCGACTAACGCGCAGGATGACGGTGATATAATTCACACATGCGCATGAATGTGTTTTCCTTTACTGTGAAGAGTGGGGCCATTTTATCTTCCTTATTACGTTCGGTAAAAATAAAAGTCGGATACATTATAACATGCTATTCGTAGATAGAAAATAACTGTAAATATTAGCATTTCAATCTCATATTTATAGATTTATTTATGAGACTTTTCACTAGATTAGATTTACGAGTTACTGTCAACTATCTTCGCTAATATACAATTGTACAGAATAGTATCTTACTGAGTCGCCACAACAGCCCTGACGCTGAGGCTGAATCTGGAGCACACGGCCTTCAACATATCCATAAAAAAACGCCTGAACATCAGCCCCCCCCCACCCCCCGCCTTTTGAAATCAGTTCGGGCGTGGTGTCTCAGGCTGTTGTTTTTGTTAGCTGAGCTACAATCAAGCGAGGCAGATGTAAGATACTGGGACTTCTTAGCTAATCGATATATATATATATACATATATATATATATATATATATATATATATATATATATATATATATATATATATATATACGTAACTTTTGTTAATGTTTTATTCTAAATAGAGCTGTTTTTCTTTATATTTTTCTACGTCCTTAGCGTGAAAAAATAATTAATAAGTATATACATATATTTATTAATTTTTACGTACATAAATCCCTGAAAAAATAAATGAAAAGTTAAAACATGTCTTATTAAGGGTCACAATGCAATATCTTGGATGATTCCTTACCGCTTAAGATGTGCAATAAAATGAACAGAACGCTGTCACTATCGCCAGTAAAATCATTAACAAATACGAAAAACTATATATATTTATTTATGTATACATATATATATATATATATATATATATATATATATATATATATATGATATTTAAATGTTGAATAAAATAACGATAATTGAATTATTGTTTAATAATAATAATCTATCGTGATAATGTAAAGCTCAATATATTGAATAGAGCAATTACTTTTAGACGTAACAGCTGAGAATAAAGAATGGTAAAGATACACTATTTATTAAAACATCACAAGTGCAGAGCAAGGAGCCTCATATCCTTAATCCATGCATTAAGGATATGAGGCTCCTTGCTCTGAACTTTTGATGTTTTAATAAATATTGTATCGTTACAATTTTTTATTCTAATCTTTCACCTCTAAAATATACATATATATATATATATATATATATGTGTGTGTGTGTGTGTGTGGGTGTGTGTTTGTGTGTATGTGTATAGTGTAATTATATGTGTATGAATGTGCTATTATAAAGACATTTTGAACATACCTTCTCGCCAATAGAGTGGTTTTCACCATCAACTTACCTAGAAAAAAGAAACATACCAGTTAGAATGTTATAAATAAACACACTGTTTTAATATATAACATGTACATCGTAACCTGTTTATGAGAGAAATACAATGTTTCAGTATTCATACGAGATTGATTATTAAGGACATGAAAGTAAAAAAAAACATTTTTAGGTGAATCGGCTCCAATGTGTCCAGTTATTAGTAGTTTGTATCTATGCGATAAAGTACTGACTCATGTACTAAATGTTTGGCTTGGTTTGTCTATTTTATGTCATATCACATGTTCAAATCTATTTACAGCCGAATCATTATGATTATCAGAATTATTAATCTTTGTACATTTAACTGACGGCGTCGAAATAAAAATAATGATACATTTATATTCCATATTTGTCATTTAAATCGTCAGTATATAAACGGTAAGATACTATTGTTTTGAAAGTTGTTTAATAAAATCTAAATGTCAGCAATCTTTTAAACACATGGGTGCCGGATCGAGTGTCCATCCTTAGCTTAGCCGCGGTAAGTATATTAAATTCAGAACTGTAAATGAATCACTGATTAAATTATTTTAGTAATGGGTCACCACTTACCAAAACAAAATCACTAGAATAAAAGGGTTGATGAGATGGATTGAGAGGCAGTTTAATGATGAAGAATATTATGAGCGGATTGAAATGAGTAATTGAATGAACATAAGTGTTAGTACTTATGGCGACTGTATAAGACAGGTATGACATTGTATTTGAAGTCGGCCATGTGTTGATTTACAATAATAATCAATGCATAACAATTTACGATCTATAATTTTATAAAACATTCAATTAAAAATGCTTAACCAACTCATTTAGCTTCGAGTATAATTTGCCCGAGATGAATGAGTTGTTTTTCTGTTTATGTTATTCATCACGTTAAGGTATTAATTATCTCTTTCTTTAAAATATATATTTGTTATTATTAGAATCTTACATTTTACAAGTCGTCTCTGCTCATGTAAACGTTACACATGCACTGACATTCGTGTTGTATGTCTTCTAAGTATTGTCTTTTACGTACATTCTTTTTCAAGATGTTGGAATTTTGATTTCTATGGAGACAATAAACGTCATTTAATCTTCATTTCTGTATATGTAAATCCAGTAATAGTAGCAATACATTCTGTTTAGGAAAATATAACACCCATCTCGATACTAAATGTCGGTACTGGTACAACTTTTGAACCAGAGAAAACCGACTTTTCGTTCGGCATATTCCGACTTTTACGAAACAACCCGGATATGCTGAAGCGCTTATCAAATCAGAACGCGAGAAAAGCAGACGACAAGTTTAATTATAAATTGATTAAATTATAAATAGACGATTAAGAAATTCCAACAGCGAAGAAAAAGTGATAAAAAATAGTCAACAAATAACTGTTACCAAAAGTAATAAAAGTAGGTCAGGGTTAGTTTAGGGTTAGGTTAGGGTGAAAAAGCGATTCGGTTTTTGTCTAGTTCAATAGCTGGATCAGTACCGAATTTTTTTTTTTTGATTTTACTTTCATGTAAAAAAATTATGAAAGTTTTTTTCATTTTTTTTTTCCATCAAAAGATAAATAACTTATCATAAAAATAAACATATGATGAGTGTTTTTCTTGCTTTATTTTTTTTATGTTGGAACGCCTCGTCTGTTTGATTTTGAAGCTGGTTCGTTTTGACTCGGCTTTTTCCAGCTGTTTACTTAATTCTTAGTCAAAAGTCTGTTTTGCCTTGTTCAAAAGCTGTACCAGTACCAACATATCAAAGATCACACTTCGATTATTGAAACAAATTGATTTAATGACTTTGATATTGGTGTAAATCCAGGTTCAGTGTCCATGATTTTTTAACACACTTCGTATCTTGAAAATAAAAATCGATAGTTTTTTTTTTCATTGTATATCGTTTTCTTGGTAAATAGTGTAATTAATTCGTAAAGTAGGTCGATCATTGTGCCCGCTCTTTCCTAGTTAAGGAAATGGCAAATAACAAAACGTTGATGGTCACGGAAATTGAAATTTATGTTCCGTAATTCAAGTATTAAAAGAAAGGGCATTTCTAAAAAGCGCCCACTAAAGCTGCGCGTTTATCAATGAAAATACTACGTAAAATTTAGCGCGACATACGGAACAAGGGAGGGACGAGAAAGTGTGCTATTTTCAAATTAAGCGTTACAGAATGATCAACGGAGAGACCCTCTAATTGAAATACGTAGACACATTCAAACACAGGTGCTTTTCATCTCCCTCTTACAGTGGGATAATGTGACACAAGGTCGGAAAGTGGGATTGAAAAGCCAGCACAAAAAAGGTTGACCACCCTTACTTACAAAAATGTCTGGGCAGACGTGTTGCATTCCCTGGTACGGGTCCATCAGACAAAAATAAACAACACACTTCCCAAAGGGTGAGAAGACAAAGCCTAGGATGGTGGACCTCCTAGAACTGCACAAGACAAAACCTAAGACCGACGGAATCAAGGCCCGAAGGCCAAAACGGTACTGGTCTAAGGGGTGTAGCATCTATTGGAACAGATCAAGGCTAACAGCCGCTCGATAATAACAACGATTGATAGTTTTTCAGTTGAATGAGTAGAATATTATTAGAGGATTGATAATTATGAATTAAATAAACTAAATTTGATTACACATGGACACGGTTTATACCAAGTATTTGTTGACAGTTTATTTAAAGACATCAGCT
>OY744533.1:23517609-23525109 GCA_963556195.1 Sepiola atlantica | reverse complement strand
TCGGATTTGTATTTTTTTCTCTACCGGCTTTTTGTTGTTCTAGCCGGGCCAAAGGGGTTAGCTGTTGTTTCCCCACTTTCAAATATGAGAGCGTGAATGCGCACGTGATTTGTATAAAGTGTTTAAGGTTCATTTTTTTTTTAAGAGGAAATGTCAGAATGATAAATTAAAAACTAAGAAAATCGAATGAGATATGAGAGCAAAATTGTTTCAGTTGGTGTGATGCTGAACAGTTCCTTCGTCTTCTTTGTGACTTGCATCAATCGTTGAAATTTACTATGGAGGTCGAGGAGTGTGGTTCCTTGCCAAGATCAAGAAAGATAAATCTTATTGGTACTCTCTAACTCATCGAGCACTTATGATTTGTTCAGCAACACGACTCGAAGCGGAACTTGGTGAAATTACTAATATTTTTTTGCTAATGGATATCCCATCAATATCATAAAAAGCACCATTGCAAGCAAAGTTGCTATATTTAATGGTGGTAAATTTATTGGGCCGTCACGTTGCCTTATTTATTTGAAACTCCCATGGTAAGGTTCTGACGGCCTTGACATTGTCAAAAAGAAGCATTCTTCTACTCAACGTTGTTTTCAAGCAACCATGCTGAGAAAAGTTTACACGACTCGAAACTTTTTCTCTTCTTTTCGTAAGGATGTTTTGCCAGCCATTCAAAAGAATTCTGCTGTTTATAAATTCATGTGTCAGTGTGAAGCTGACTACATTGGCTGACTAAATTGGCAAGATATCCTAATGATTAGAATTTAGAATATCCTAACACATACCACGTGATATTCGATTTTCTTAGTGTTTAATTTATCATTCTGACGTTTCCTCTTAGAGGGTCAGACGATAAGGCTTTAAAGATAATTTTAGCAATTTTCTATTTTTTTCTTCCACCCGCCCGTTTCATTGATTAAAGAAATGTTTTCTCTGAAATATATATATATATATATATATATATATATATATATATATATATATATAGAGAGAGAGAGAGAGAGAGAGAGAGAGAAGGAAGAGAGATAGTAATATATATATATAGAGAGAGAGAGAGAGTGAGAGAGAGAGAGAGAGAGAGAGAAGGAAGAGAGATAGTAATATATATATATATATATATATATATATATATGTGGGAAATCAAAAAGATAATACTTAAAGATAACTTGTATGTATTCATGAAGGTTTTATTGTAAGACTTCCTCGGGATGATAGTTTGAAGAAAAATGTCATGCAAGTACATAGAAGTGCGTATTGTACATAGTGGTAAGATACAATGGTATAGCAGCTACTAATATGAAACACAGAGAGTCCAGGATGTGAAATTTTATGGTTGAAAAAGATTCAAATGAATATGAAAAACTTTAAGTAGACTACATTGAGACAGCTATGAAATGAGGAGTGGTGAGAATATTATTTAAATGGCCTGAAGATTGGAAATGTTAAAGGGAGTAATATTTTTGCTGTGGTGAGGTGTGGTATGAATTTTAAAAAGCATCAGAAAGAAAAGAGAGGAATAAATGAGTGTTAAAAATGTGGGTAGTATTATGGTTGATGAATAAAAATATTCTAAAAGATAAAGACAACTTTGAAAATACGGGTAAAGAATATAGTTTCAGAAATGTGAAGTCACTCTCGTTTGGACGCGTTATATATATATATATATATATATATATATATATATATACAAATATATATATATGTATACAAATATATATATATATATATATATATATATATATATATATATATATATATATATATATACAAATATATATATATATATATATATATATATATATATGCAGGCAAATTTAGTAATTATTACATAATTACCGCCAAAACTGTCTATAATACTAGCACATGGTCTGTACCTGATAACCCTCATTCCTTAAAGATGGACCCGGATGGGGCTAAAAGTACTTAGGACACAAATTAAAAGTGTGGCAAATTCCTCAACCAATTCCCCTGCGAAACTTAGATCCTGATCTGGACTATTGGAGGGATCTACCAAAGGATATATAGAGATGAGTTGTCTCTTATCTTCAAAAATACTTGCCTGCAAGAGAAGATTCTGCTTAGATATACATATATATATATATATATATATATATATATATATATATATATATATATATATGCATATATATATATATATATGCATGTATATATATGCCTGTATATACATATATGCATATATATATATATATATATATATATCTGTATATAAATATATGCATATATATATCTGTATATAAATATATGCATATCTATATATATATGTGTGTGTATGGGTGTGCATGCATATATATATATATACAGCTGTGAAACAGCGAAACAGTCTGTATGGGGATAACTATATATATATATATATGCATATATATATTTATATATATATATGCATATATATATATGTGTGCATGTATATATATATATATATGTATATATATGCATATATATACAGCTGTGAAACAGCGAAACAGTCTGTATGGGGATAACTATATATATATATATGCATATATATATATATATATGCATATATATATATGTGTGCATGTATATATATATATATGTATATATATGCATATATATACATGTGTACATATGTATATATATATATATATGTGTGTGCTTATATATATATATATATATATATATATATAAATAAATGTATATATGTATGCATATATATGTATATATGTATGCATATATATATATATGTATATATGTATGCATATATATATATATATATATATATACAGTGGGGTCTATGAGAGCCCCAATACTCTAACACACATCTTTACTAATTTTCTACGACAGAACTACATATTCTATTGCATTAATTTACAATATTTTAACCACTTTCGAAGCAGTTTCCACGGACTTTAAATTGTGAATTATTGCATTTCCATTTTAAGCGATTCTTAAATGAACACTTTGTCACTGGACGTCATTCTACTTTGATATACTTTGCAATGTAATAATTTTTCTCACACAAATATATTCATTGTCTATTATTTTCTCAAATTTGTAATTTTTTTAACTTTGGGCACTTCATTGCAAACATATATATCCCTGTAATTCTTTTGATGATCAAATTACGGTTTTTGAAAAGCCTGCCTAACACACCTTTCGTTGAACAACTGAAAATGACAGATTTGCTATTTTTACATTTACCCATATCTCCTTCTCTCTCTCATATATATATATATATATATATATATATATATAAATATATATATATATATATATATACAGAGATAGAGAGAGAGAGACAGAGAGAGAGAGAGAGAGAGAGAGACAGGGAGAGAGAGAGAGAGAGACAGACAGTTTATATTTACAATTTTATTTGCGATGCTTGAACATATTCAACTGTTTATACGGAATAGCATTTTCCTAAATACTAAGTGAAAATATGTATTTCCCTTCACAAACGTGATGCCTGCATATATCTGAACGCATATTTTTGTAATATAAAATTATCCACAAACACGTGTATTGTCGTCTCACAACTCATCACTGTGGCTTGACTGAGGGATGGTCGAAACCGTACATCAGACACTGAAGTTCAACGTTCTACTACTGACTTATACCCCGCTATATATATATATATATATATATATATATATATATATATATATATATATATATATACTATAAATATATGTATTTTAATATTAAAGTATTTTTTACCTACAGACGACGTCGTTTCAGGCTCTCTTACCCCTATCAGTGTAAGTGTGGCTATTGCGGCCGACAGCATGGGCTCGAACGCCGTTCGTAGATACAGTCTAGAATCATGAGACATATGCCCAGAACAACACGACAGCGAGAAATCGACACAGACTGTACTTGAAATTAAGGTACACTTACCCAGGAGTCGGTGGACGTTTCATTGTCGTATACAGTGCTTGACGCTTGAGCGGAACGTGTGTATCGCAGAAATAACAACAAACTTTTCAATTTCAAAAAGGGCTCTACTTTTAAGACTATTACATCTTTAAAGGGGGTTTTACCATTTTTTAAAAATGTAATATTAAAGTGTTTTTTTACTTAGAGACTAGGTCGGTCTGGTTTCTCTTACTGCAATCAGTGTAGGAGTGGCAGTGTCGAGGGGTATATATACACATATATATATATATATATATATATACACATATATATACATATACACATATATATACATATACATATATATATATACACATACATATATATTGTATACATATATATACATACATATATATACATACATATAGATATATATATACATACGTATATATATATATACATATATATATACATACGTACATATGTATATATATGTATATATGAAAACATATATATATAAATACATAAATATATATGTATATAAATACATATATATATATATATATACACATCTCTATATATACACACATATATGTATGCACATTATATATATATATATATATACATACATATATATATACATACATATATATATACATATATATATACATATACATATATTTACATACTTCTTCACTCACTGCCATCCACGTAATTCCTGCTCACCCCCACTCCTCCACTTTTTCACTTACTACCATCCACACTATCCCTGCTCACCCCCACCCTCCACTTTTTTTCACGCGACTGACCTCACCAAGCCCGGACCTCGGCCCTACTGCTTCCAGTAGTGGCTACTACTTCTTCCCATCAACCAATCATGTCAACCCAATATGTTCACGTACTTGCATGACATTTTTTTGATATTATCAGCCTGAAGAAGTCTTACAAATACAGACAAAACGTTGATGAATACATAAAAAAACATCCTGGTTTTTCCTTTTTCATTACACATATATATATACATATATATACATATATATATATATACATATATATACACATATATGTATATATACATATATATACACATATATGTATATATACATATATATACACATATATGTATATATACATATATATACACATATATGTATATATACATACACATATACATATATATACATATGTATACATATATATATACACATATATGTATATATACATATATTATAATATAAAACATAATTTCAGTTATATTAAAATCATTCAGAGATGTAGACAATTTAATATCGCCTCCTGCTCTTTAAGGATTTGGCATGTCTGGTTGTATCGCTGGCGAGAGAAGATTACTTATTTTTCGTTCTGCTAGCAAGATGAGATTGGGATTCAGTCTTTTTTTGCTCAATTTTGATTTAACGGGTTTTCTAATTAAACAACGAACTTTGATTTGACTTGGGTTGCACATTTCGGGATTTTGGAACTTTGATTGGACGTTCTATATTATTTGATTTATTTATCATTAACATTGAATATTGACACATTTCGGGACTAGATAACTTTGTCGGCACCTTCAATTACACGTATTTGGACTGCTGTTTGTAACTTGGAGTAATTGCCTTTCCTGATTATGCTTCTCAATATGTATGACCTGGATGACTATATGGATTCAACAAAAAGTATGTTTTTGGGTTGATATATTTTGCTGTTATGTATTTTTGTGTATTTGTGTATATAATTTTATATATTTTCAAAGCGTAATTTTATTACCTGTAGTAGTATAACTGCGGTAATGGTCCTCTGAAGAGAAGGATTATCTTTGAAATCTTATGAGCTAAGGACTTAAGAATACTTTGCTTGAACTTTGAATTCTAATAAAATTTGAATGACACCTTATTTTATTACTTCATTTTATATTATGATATTAATGCTCTATCCAGTATATTGAGCTTCAGTTTTTATCCGGATGTTTCACTAATTATAAGATATTTGTTGACGCTTATATCTTTTGTTGGATTACTTTATATATATATACATATATATATATATACATATATATACATATATGTGTATACACATATACATATATATATATATACATATATGTATATGCATATATATATACATATATGTATATATACATATATATATATACATATATATACATATATGTATATATACATATATATATATATTCATATATACATATACATATATATATACATATATATACATATATGTATATATACATATATATACATATATATACATATATGTATACATACATATATGTATATATACATATATATACATATATATATATACATATATATACATATATGTATATACACATATATATACATATACATATAGATATATACATATGGATATATACATACATATATATACACATATGTATATATACATATATATACATATACAGTATCTACAATAAGTGAGTACACCCAACGAATTTTTTACTTTTTACTTCATAGAACTTTAATTTTTCGTAGGATTTAAATGAAACTCGATGTGAACATAGCCATGTAGTTGTTTAATAGCTTTATAAACTATGAAGGAACAAATATCTTTTCAATGCAAAAAAATTGAACAAAAACATTTGGAACAAGTAACAAAAAGTGAGTACATATGAGCATTTTAAACAAATAATCTTATTTTTAATACTTTGTATGGCCTCCATTGTTATCAATAACAGCAGACAACCTCCTAGGCATTGATTAGACTAGTTTATAACATGTGTCCGCCGGAATTGCGTTCCATTCACACTTGATGACCTCCTTCAGTTCGTTATCATTTCTCGGATTTTTCCCTTCAATTTTCTGTTTCAGATGCTCCCACAAATGCTCTATTGGGGTCAAATCAGGTGACATACTCGGCCATAGGTAAGGTATTCACCTGTTTACTGTCTAAGAAAGCCTTCGTAGCCCGAGACGTGTGCTTAGGGTCGTTATCTTGCTGGAAAAGTCCACTTTCGTCCAACACTTGTTAGACTTGGTAACATTTTTTCCTCCAATATCTGGCAATAGAGTTTGGAATCCGTTTTTCCTTCGATGAAAGCAAGTTTTCTAATCGAACTAAGAGACACATCAAACAACTAATAGAGGGAAACAGACGTCAGAGTGATGCTAGCATCGCAGAAGAAATTTCGCACAGTTTAAACGTAACTATGAGTGCTCAGACAGTGCACAACATTCTCCATGAAGACGGGTTTAAAGGCTGCATACCCCGGAGGAAGCCTCTGCTTCAAACTTCTCACAAAAAGAAGCGATATGAATTTGCTAATGAACATAAAAACAAAGACATGCAGTTTTGGGACAAAATCCTTTGGTCTGATGAGACAAAAATAAATCTATTCGGATCAGATGGCGTTAAACGTGTGTGGCGACGAAAAGGGGAAGCTTACAAGAATAAGTGTGTCATGCAAACTGTAAAGCATGGAGGTGGGAGATTAATGATTTGGGGGTGTATGAGTGCCAAAGGAGTTGGACGACTTGCTTTCATCAAAGGAAAAATGGATTCCAAACTCTATTGCCAGATATTGAAGGAAAAAATGTTACCAAGTCTAACAAGTGTTGGCAGATGTGGAGTTTTCCAGCAAGATAACGACCCTAAGCACACGTCTCGGGCTACGAAGGCTTTCTTAGACAGTAA
>OY744533.1:23510109-23512609 GCA_963556195.1 Sepiola atlantica | reverse complement strand
TCTGTACGTAATAAATAATTAATATTTATTGATAAATATTATATATATATGTGTGTGTATGTGTGTGTGTGTGTGTGTGTTTATTACGTTTGGATTGAATACTATAACCTAGCAACATGAGGTTGCCTGTTAAGGAATAGTATATCAAGAACAATGTTAAAAATACAAGGCTTAAAAAATCTAATCAAACCACTTATCTGGTCAACGTTCATCTAGACATACAATATATATAAAATATGCGGTGGCAAGTAAATGTTGTTGTTTCCACGCACTCTTTTCACGGCAGCCCTTCGCCCATAATGTGGTTAATAATTGATAGATGTCTTTGGGTTCGCCCTTTGCACACTGCGTTCCGCCCTCTTGCTGTCAAAATGTGGACGGCCTCTGTGGCATTCTAAATGATAGATACGTGCAAATGTCCACCTCTGTCATGACAACACATGTAACAGGTGATTGATCAGAGAAAAGACTGTCACTGACTCACACGAAAGACACTCATCACCATACGGCCTTTGTGCTGAGGTAGTATATGTCCTTTTCTAGGAGGTCGGCCACCCGGGCATTATATCCCTTTTCTGAGATTGCGATAGAGGTGTTGTATCTCTAGGTAGAAGATTGATTTATTGATCGTCGACTAAGGAAGTTCTTTTTTTAATTACAAGCTGACCATGTATTCAAATTATCCTCCTTGTGATGATAAGTAAAAAGAAACAACCAATATCATCATCAGAGTAATACTTATCCTATCCCTGTGTGCATGAGTTAAATATGTGTGCAAGTATGTGTGCACACGTGAAACCACTATGACTGTCTATGCGTACTCACTATCTCGTTTACAAAAGTAAACCAACGGATATAAACATCTGTGTGTATCTGTGTTTTTCTTTCTAGTGTGCTCGTGTGTATACGTGTATGGATGCATGTTGCGCGTGTACTTCGTTCGGGTACGCATACATGTGTATCCCTTTGTGTCTGGGGGATCCTATCCGTGTGTATATAGTTTAGGTGTGTGTGTCCGTATGCATGTGTGTTCGTGCGTCGCGGTGTTCAAGTGTGTGCCGCTAGATGTGTTATGCTTGTGTGAACATGTGTGTCCGCTTGTGTTTCTTACTATAACTATTTCCTATAGGTTAACAGTGTATATACGTGTGTAGGTGTATATTTGTGCGAATTAGTGTATACGTGATTGGGTGTGTATATTTTAATTTGTGGTAAAGTGGATGCCCTTGTGTGGACTGGCCCATGTACTCCCATATCGCCGTGTGTGTGTTCGTGTGCTTCAGTATATGTTTATGCGCGCGTGCTTAATTGCGTGCGTGTGTTTTGTTTCCCATGAGTTTCATGAAGTAATTATTCGTGCTTATAATTCTCTATGACAGATGACCTGGCCGCAGTCGTTTTCCTAAGATACTACCCGCCCACGATACAAGTCAAAGTCGAAATGAACAGCTGGAAAAAATGAAAAGTCAAGTAAATGATTAATGAGTCATCGCCTTCGAACCGGATAAAACCCACTTTTACTTCGCCGAACATATGCTAGATCGCTTCTGCCATCAACAGGTCTAATTAAAATACTCCAACGGGTATTATTCAAAATGTTCAACATCAACAGCAATACAATATGTATCTCTACCTCTTTCTCTCTCTCTCTCTCTCTCTCTCTCGCTCTATTCATATATATATATATATATATATATATATATATATATATATATACACACACATATATTACATTAAAACAATGAACACTCTGGTAGTTGTTAGTTTTTATATAAAGCATTTGCTAACAGCACCCACCCTGTAGTTTGAAAGTTAAAGTTGCTGACTATCAATTAAATGGCGACAGGTTCGACCCCAGCTTAAGGGTAGGCTAGTCTCGCCTCACTGAAGAGAGTTGATAGAACGAAACAGTCTTCACACACACAAACATATATATATATATATATATATATGTATATATACAATAATCAAATATTTATTATTAAATAATGTACATTTGACTGAAGTGAATACAATACTGAATTTTAAGTGATCACACAAAATTGCTTGTCGTATTTTAAAGCCATTTTTATATGCCGAGAAATGCATTGTATGTCTGTAGGTATTAAAATAATTAATATTTATTTATAAATATTATTATTCAGCCCCCACCAACAAAGGCCGGGAACTCTTGAGTGACTTTAATAACAAGCAGCGCACATAGCTACATGCACGATCCGAACACGTTCGTAGATCACTCTAAGCTATTTACATTTAAATTCCTCTCTATTTACTAACTAATTGTCTATGGCCGATGGGATAAGACTCTTGACTACAAATCAGTGGCGATATGTGATCAGAGTTCGCGCCCGCCGACCGTTGAGAATTAGCTTCCTGCACTGAAGATTGCGTTAGCATGACACATCGATGAAAAAATAATTAAAAAAAAAAAATTAATATTTATTTATAAATATATCTATATATATGTGTGTATATATATGTGTGTATATGTGTGTGTATA
>OY744533.1:23497609-23505109 GCA_963556195.1 Sepiola atlantica | reverse complement strand
TGATTAATGGGTCGGCAAATATGCCTAATTTTCTGCGTACATCACTCAATTAGACTATCTGTCCATTGCGTATGGTATTTTTTTTCAATGTTTTCTGACATGTAAAGCAGATTACTGCTGTTTCAAACGAGTTCAGAGCCAAAGGATATTTGCGAATTCCCGGCCGGAACGTCAAACAGAGTTAACAAAAAATAAAAATAAAAATCAGCAAACGAGAAAACATATCTGTAAAATGCGTCCATTTTATTTGCATGTCATTCGATGAAAATTCTATTTCAAACTAAAATGAAAAGAGGCAAGGCCAAGAAAATGCTTATTAACACGTAAGCCTGATATACCAATTTGGGTTAGGAGCAAAGATTAGTATCTGTTCTGATACTACACGTATTTTTTATCATTGTTTAGTGAAACAGGCCATTTTTCTTAATTGGGAAAATGGGTCTTCCCCACACTATAAACCGCTCTTGTGCCTTACTTTGTCTTCGTAAAGAGGCAACAAAATCGGCACCAATGAATATTCTATTTCAAACTTAAGCGTGACAGTTCATTGAAATTGCATTTCAGCAGACAGATGGAAATTATCTTTTTAACTTAAGCGTTACAGACCAACAGATACGCTATTTAAAACTTGAACGTGACAGATCATTGACTCTAAGCTTCAGCGTGAGAGACACACGAAAAGGCTATTTGAAACTTGCACCTGGTAGACCAACGAATGTGCTATTTAACATTTTAGCGTGACAGATTATTGAATATTTTATTTCAATTGAATATTATATTTTCACCCAAATCGCTGTAGACCGACGAAAATACTATTAAAACTTTAATTTAACACACCGATACAAATAATTCTTAAAACATAAGTTTGACTCGAAAGTTCTGTTTCAAAGTTTAGTGTGTCACTAACGAAAATTATTTTCTAAGCTTAAATGTAAAATCATAACAAAATGCTGTTTTAAACTTAAGCGTGACTACCAATCCAACACTTAATATCATACTTAAGCATGGCGGACAACAAAAATACAATGTAACTATAAGTATGACAGACTAAGGAAATTGGTATTTAAAACTTAAAAGTGATTGCACATTAAATATTGTATTCAAAACTTAACCTTGACAGACCAAGTGACGATCAGCTTAATGAGAGGATTGAACTCGTTTGAAATATAGTATCACAATTCAATGTGCACGTTTACCGCGAAACTGCTATTTAAAACTAGAGTATTTATTTACTACTCTCCAGGAGTTAGGCACAAGGCCAGTTTTATCTTACTCCCACAAGTAAGATGTGACCCATGGTCGGGTCGAGAAAGTGGGGTTTGAAAAGCCAGCGCCCGAGAGGTTAGCACTAACAATTGCCTGGGCAGCCCCGTTGGCATTCTCAGGTTGGGGCGCCTCATGCAGTAAGCTTACTCCTCCCCAAAGAGGGGAGGCGAAGCTTGGGAGGGTGGACCTCCTAGAACTGCACAGGACCGACCCATAGACCGGCGTAAATCAAGCCCCGAAGGCCAAGACAATACCAGTTTATGGGGTGTAGTATCCATCAGAACAGATACTACACTTTGATCTTAGCCAAAAGGCAAACTAGAGTATTTATTTACCTCCTCTCAAATAGGTTAGGCACAAGGCCAGTTTTATTTTACTCCCACAAGGTAACATGTGTCCCAAGGTCGGGTCGGGAAAGTGGGGTTTGAAAAGCCAGCGCCCGAGAAAGTGAGCACTCTTGCCATTAAAAACTGACTGGCCAGCCCCGCCGGCATTCCCCGGTAGGGGCTCCTCAGGCGGTAAGCAATAAACGTACTCCTCCTCAAAGAGGGGAGGCGAAGCCTGTGAGGGTGGACCTCCTAGAACTGCACAGGACCGACCCATAGACCGGCGTAAATCAAGCCCCGAAGGCCAAGACAATACAAGTTTATGGGGTGTAATATCCATCGAAACAGATACTACACTTTGATCTTAGCCAAAAGGCCAGCTAGAGTATGATGTACCAACAAATCGATCGAATAATATGAAGAAAACTTCCAATCAAAATGCAAAGAAGTCGAGACAACATTAACCCACGTAAACAAAATTAATTGCTAATGTGTATACGTGAAATACAAAAGTGATTTGTAACTTGTGTTGGGCTCTATCCTCGTGACGATCAATCACAGCGCCAATATTAGAATGTAAACCGAGGAGATTGATCACCAGAGCGCGCTCGACTGCAAGACAGATTTAATTGTGTGTCGTGATAGAAAAAAAAACAGACATACAAAAAACTGGCGGCGTCTGTTGTGCAAATATTTGCAAAAGGATAATAAATCCTTCAACCCAGCAAAGATATATAGACAATATGTGAAAGAAAACAGAATAAAAATCTCATTAGAGTAATGAACACGTACATTGAGAATCATTGATTTTTTTTCGTTTATCAGTAGTGAGGTTACAGATATATTATAGAATACATTCGTGATAAAAACTAAAAATATTAAGTAAATCTTTTCAAGATTGCAGAATTTGAGTTCTTAAAAACATCTCGATTTCGTTTGCGTTAAATGTTTTACAGCATATTAAACAATTTATGCGTATCTGATAATGTAACATGATAAGAAGAACACTCATGATTATATATATATACATCTCTCTCTCTCTCTCTCTCTCTCTATATATATATATATATAGAGAGAGAGAGAGAGAGACTGAGGGAGAGAGAGATAAAGATAGAAAAAGAGAGAGATATAATGATTAAATATTATTAAGCATAAACAATCGCTTGCACCGTCTTTTTAGACTCATCAGTGTAGCTATGTATACAAAAAATAACGCATTTATTAGTAAGATACACTGTTTCTAAAACTGTAAGTTTAAAGAGAATCCTGTACAAACAAATATAAAACCATACACTCATGCCTATATATATATATATATATATATATATATATATATATATATATATATATATATATATATATATAAGCAAAGTGAAATGCGTTAAGTTTGACAATATCCTAACGAAAAATATAAGTGATGTTATTGTTGATGTTTTTGTAAAGTTGTGTTTTAATGAATCTGTGATCCGATTTCGGATCCACTGTCTGAATGGATTATAAGCGTTATGACCCTCCTTCTTATATGTACTGATGAAGCGTCTTACTAAACTTTTCGCAGAAATATATGTACACTATGAACTTTGCTAATATTGTGTTTTTTGGACACCATATCCTTTATAATGAATATATCATCATAGTTATATTTCTTAGTTGTTATATATATATATATATATATATATATATATATATATATATATATATATATACATATATATACATACATATATATATACATATGTATATATATATATATACATATATATATATATACACATACATATATACACATACATATATACACATACATATATGTTTATATACATATATGTAGACATACATATATACATAAACATATATATTTATGTATATATATACACATACATATACACATAATATATGTATATACATGTGCACATATATACACACATATATATATATATACACATACATATATACACATACATATATGCATACATATATAAATGTATATATACATATATATAGACATACATATATACATAAACATATACATTTATGTATATATATACACATACATATACACATAATATATATATACATGTGCACATATATACACACACACATATATATATATATATATATATATATATATATATATATATATATATATATATATAACTGGCCCCTGCCCTCTCCAAACTCTACAACAAATGCTTCCCCGATATCTGGAAAATTGCCTCTGTGGTACCAGTCTACAAGAATTCTGGGAATAGAACCGATCCTCTGAACTACCGCCCAATCAGTCTACTGCCGATCTTTGCTTAAAATCTTTGAATCCTTAATCAATCTAGCGATAGTACGGCACTTAGTTTATGCTAAACCTCTTTCTGACCGCCAGTATGGATTTAGACAAGCACGATCTACTGCAGACATCCTAACGGCCATCTCAGAACGCATGTATCATACACTCGACAAGGCAGGAGAAGCTACGGCAGTAGCTCTTGATATATCAAAGGTCTTTGACAAGGTTTGGCATAAAGGGCTTCTCCTGAAAATACGCTCATACGGTATTACTGTGCAATTACTTAATATAATTAGATCCTTCATTACCAAAAGAAAAATCCAGGTTGTCCTCGATGGCCGTTCATCTAAGCAAGATGACAAAGATGCTGGTGTGCTCGAGGGATCTCTACTTGGATCGTTGTTGTTCCTGATCTATATAAACGATCTCCCTGATTACAGAGTCTGAGATTGGTTTATTTGCTGACGACACCACGCTTTACTCTTGCCATGTTGACAAAACAGACGCGATCATATCCGAGGCAATGGCTGAATCCTTAGAAAATAACCTCACGGCTGTAGTGGATTGGGGTCATAAATGGTTCGTAACTTTTAATGCCGCAAAGACAAAGCTCCTTTCCTTCAATAACTACAAGAAACCTCTCCAACCACCGATTGTCATGGCAAATAACACCCTACCTGAGAGTTCATCATTCAAATTCCTCGTCCTAACCTTCACAGGTAACATGAATTGGAACAAATACATTGAGGACATTGCCAAGGCTGCCGCAAGGTAGGTTGGCTCCCTCTACCGTGCTAGAAAACTCCTCACACCTGACATTATCCTGTATCTCTACAAAGCCACCATCCACCCATGCATGGAGTATTGTTGCCACAGCTAGGCTGGTGCATCATCTACTACTTTCTCCCTCGTTGACAAGGTCCAAAAAAGAGTCGCCAAATTAATAGGTCCCTCACTGTCAAGCAAGCTCCAGTCCATGTCTCATCACCGCAATGTAGCATCATTGTGCTTGTTGTACAAATACTTCAATGGACTATGCTCCGATGAATTGTCAACTGTGGAGCCCCCTCGACGTAAATTCACTAGACCGACTCGAGAATCAACTAAATCCCATCCATGTACTGTGGCGGCACCCAGATATCGGAGAGCTTTCTACTCAAATAGCTATTTTCCTCATGCTGCTGGCCTCTGGAACTCCCTCCCTCCTCTTTCCCCGACAGTACTGACATGCAGAAATTTAAAAGTAATGTAAACAGACATCTCGCTGCACAGATCCCAGTTTAGGTTGATCCCCCCAACATTCTCCCCTTGTCTTTCTTCTCAGTAGCCCCTTACGTCTACAGTGGCGTATATATAAATATACATATATACATATACATATATATAGATGTATGTGTATAGATAGAAGAAAGAAGAGTGATAAACATGTACGTTTACATGTACATGTCCAGATTTATTTCAAGCTTCAATTGTTCAATGCAAGGTATATTCTGTAATAAAATTATGTTTATTATTCTTTCCTTAAGCCAAGGCTTTTCAAAGATCGACATCTTATCATCAGAGGAATTATATAGATAGATAAGTTAGAAGCGGAAAAGCCAAAATTCAACGGGAGGAGGAAGAGTTCTAGTGATCAGGTTATTGGGTGTAGGAACTAGATCTGACTAGAACCCTTCTTCGTCCCTCCCTTTTCCATTCCAGCAGCAGCCATGGCCCATTCAACTAACCCTCCCACCTTCTTCTCTTTATGCTTCACTTTCCCTTTCTGCAGCCCACTTCCTCATTTTGGTCTCGTCTTTAACTAAAGGATTTCCTCTTAGAATTGCTTAAATATTTAACTACCAAAGTCATTTGTATACAACTTGTCTCCGGTCCAGGAAGTATTTTTAAAATGACCCGATTTCATATATTAATTCCGATTAAATATGCTCCACCTACGATTTGAACTCAAAATCCCACTATTGAAGTTAAACGCATTTTGAACGCATTTCCATGCTGCCTTGACGAAAAACTTTTCTTCTCCAACTAAATCTCTTTTCATTGGACACCTTATCAACGGGCAATTACCAACTTGTCAAACCCCATATATGTTCGTTCACTCTCCATTTCTAATATTTTTTCAAATGTTGAATTTTTGCTTTTCCACTGCCAACTTATCTATCTATATAATTCCTCTCATGATAAGATTTCGATCTTTGAAAAGCCTTGGCTTAAGGAAAGAATAATAAACATAATTTTCTTTCAGAATATACCTGGCATTGAACAATTGAAGTTAGAAATACATCTGGACATTCGTACATGTTTATCACTCTTCTTTCATCTATCTTGTTAATTGCTCTATCTCGTATATTGAGCTTAAACCATTTCACTATAGGTTCTATCTACTAATAGTTTACTTTTAGTTTCATATTTGATTCTATGTATGTATATATATATATATATATATATATATACATATATATGAATATGTATATGCATATGCATATATATATATATATATATATATATACAGGGTTACCCCCCAAAAAACAGGCCCCAACTCTAATTAGGCCCCGTTTCGTAGTGTTTCGTCCGAATGAAATGAATTTTTGGTCATAACTAGTTTATTTTATTCAAAACATCACATCAAAACACTAGGGTTTTTGGCCTTTTTTCTCCGTTCTACAGCATGTGTTCTAGATGGCCTCCATTTAGCTCCGTGCATTTCTTGAGGCGCAGAACGAAGTTGTCCATGACGTTCTTACAGACTGAATTGGGAATAGCTCTCATCCTCTCCCTTATGGCTTCCCTGAGTTCCGTGATGGTTCTGGGTTTCCCTGCGTACACTCTGTCCTTAAGATAGCCCAAAGGAAAAATCTGGGGGAATTAGGTCCAGGCTATGGGATGCCCACTCAAAATTAGTCTTGAGACTGATCACTCGGCCTCCGAAGTTTTCTTTCAGCCAATCTCAGGACAGGTTTGAGGTGTGAGAACTTGCTCCGTCTTGCTGGAACCAGAACTTTCTCATGAGCGACGGGTAGAGGGTCTGGAGCTCACCATTGAAGGTTTTGAGGACCTCCACATAGCGCTCCTTGGTGACTGTCACTGCTGCGCCAGATTCTTCGATGAAGATTGGTCCGAGGATGCCTCTAATCGAGATTGCAGCCCGCACCGTGCAATTAGGAGAGTGCTTGGTGGCTACTTCATTGGGTCTGGAGGACCCCCAGAAGACATTTGTCTTGGAGTTCGCCTTTCCGTCAAGATGGAAGTGGGCTTCATCTGAGGTCCAAAGGATGTTAAGGAAATCTGGTGTCTCCTCGATCTTATCGAGCATCTTGACTGCCATAGCGTCCCTCTGCTTCTTGTCTGAGGCTGTAAGGGTCTGCAGCGTCTGTATTCTGTATGGGTAAGCGCTGATATAGTTCACCAGCACTCTCCTGCAAGTCTCACGGGAGATACCGAGGGACTGACTTCGTTTACGCACAGAGCGTTTCGGACTCTCCTGGAGAGACTCTCTCACTCTTTCGACCAGCTCGGGACGTGCCGAGTGGCTTGGACGGTTCTCACTGGCAGCGTTGAGGATCTCCACGGTCCCATACTTCTCGAAGCGGTCCACCCAGTTCTGAATTCTGCTTTTGGATGGAGCCT
>OY744533.1:23472609-23492609 GCA_963556195.1 Sepiola atlantica | reverse complement strand
TATATATGTTTATATGCCTATATATACATTAATATAATTATATATCGGTATATGAATGATATAAACAATTGAACAACTTAATCCAAAATCGCTCAGTATATTAATATGAATCTACAAATAAAGATCAATGCCTTGTCAATTAGATGAAGGACAGCTATTGTCTAATTACAACCTACAAATATAAATGTTAAAATAGTCATAAGAGATCTATACTGTACAAAGGCTCTTTAATAGACTGGTCACAAAATAAATACTCCGAAACACGTGTAACACATTTTTTACTACTATTTATGAAATTGAAATAGATTGTGACAGTGGCAAGCGGCATTTAGTGTATAAAATCATTACGAAGTAGGAGAGGTATTACAATAAATGCGAAGGGAGTGGCGGCGGACGTTGTTAGCGGATCAGTGGGAGAGAGATACGAGGTATGGCCATATAATTTGTTTAAAAGTTAGCCTTTAAATGAGACAAACGGGAGTTGAAGATGGTAGGGTCGCGCGACTAGGTGGTACAGAAAGAGATGGAAGCGAGAGCGTTAGGAAAGGGCGAAAAATAAGGCTAGACGTGGAGAAGCCGTCCACATCTGCCATCCATATATACATGTATTAGCATACAAAGATATATTCATCATGACACACAGACATATATGCACATGCAAATACATGAATTACTACGTAAAAGTGTACACAATGTGTGGAAAGCTAACATTAAAAATGAGGAAAAGGAAATATTATATCTGTTCTGACGTGCTCGGGTGAAAGTTTTGTAACAATAACTTGTAATAATATAAATGTGTGGTTTTGCCAATCATTTATCTGTGTTGCATATATACATTTTATGAAATATTGAATTGTATTTAATTTATTTGGGATGTTTTAAATTTGTGAGTTTTCGGGAATAAAAACTAAAATGCCATTAATATATCGAAAATACTCAGTGTTAGGAAGTACTCTAAATCTGAAAAGGGCCTGATTCTGGGAATTTGAAGAAAAGGCAGGTATATACTCCACTAAGGGGTTTACCCATAAGGAATCTAAATTTTTGTTTATAGAAAGTATTGTCAAATTGAAAATATGTCATGTAAGTAATAAGTCTGATTATCTCTATAAAAATTTTGGAGGGAACGTTATGTTAATGTTGATGTTGATGTTGTCGCGCGACCCTAACATCTTAAACTCCCGTTTTTCTCATCTCAAGGCTAAATTTAAAAAAAAAAGGTTCTATGGACCTATCTTGTATCCCCCAACTTTCTTTATAATATAACTTAATTCGATCCGCTACTAACGTTCGCCTCCACTTCCTCCAATACCTCTCCCACTTCCTAATGATTTAATACTCCAACCGTCGCTTACCACTGCGACCATCTATTTGCATCCCATAATTTGAGTTCTTGCTAAAGCGGCCGCAGTTTCTGAGCCGGCTGCCACCACCACCATCCATTCCAATCATTGTGTACTTGTGTGATGTTTTCTTCAGACAATCACCCTGAGGAAGTCTTATAATAATGACGAAACGTTGATGAATACATTAATAATATTTTATGGTTTTCCTTTTTCAATCTCGACTTTTATACCGCGGCTATTATCCTCTGCGCGATTTTCTCATCTTCCTTCTAATTCTCGCCCAATGCCCAATTCTTCTTATCACTTAATACATCCAACGTGAAAACAGGAATGCACATATTAGTAGTTTTATAATTCTCGTTTGGTATTCAATGATATTTACTAAATTATTTTTTTGATTTATTAAGAATCCATTTGCGTATGGTTTTGACTCACGAAAGCAATAGTGAATGTTTGTATCTTCGATTAATCAAACATGATAAAATACATGATTGTAAGTGTTTTTTATGTATATTCTTTTAAAGAAGATCTTAACAAGGAGTAGTTTATCGTGAAACAATTGTGGCTCATTAACCCACTTCATTTCTCGTTTCCTGGTACTAGAGTAGCATTTAAGACGACCGCATGCATTGTTAGGATAAACGTGTTATCTTGCAGATTTCATTCATGCTAGAGGAGCTACCTGAAAATTCTTTGAGGGTCTAGTTTCCAATAATAGTTCTTCTATTACTCGGAGTAATATCAATATAGTCCCCCATGGTGTTCGAGGAAGTAACTTATGGATTACTTAAGCGTAAAAAATTAAGGTACCCGCTGTGGCAAAATGGCAACCTATTTACGTACCAGTCCGAATACTGCTTCATTTAGGTGAAGTGACCGTTGTATGAACAGAAAACTGTGTACAAGATCATTTGTGTGACATCATTGCAAGAGTTAGAAACATATTCATGAAATATTTTCCCAGTAGTAAGCGGCAAAGGGATCCATAGAATTTGGAGATCGTGTCGATCATGTCTTTCTCTCAAAAGAGTCTTGACACCGGTAAATTTGGAGTCGTTTAATGTCGGTTGATTAATAAGTAGAGTTCTGTGAGGCCCTTGTGAAAGAGATGTACCATCAATAAATGTTATGTTTCGGATTTTTTTTCAAATGAGGATTGATAATTTGTGTCATTTGGATTATTCGGACTACTGTTCTCACCTTATATGTTCATCTGATTATTTCTTAGCACTTATACCTATAACGCCAAAGGTCCTTGCGGACAATTCTAGCATAACATTTAGGAGCCTTAAACCTATTTTGTCTATTAGATGTAGTCTTACTACTAATTACTGTATATTACAACATATTAATATTATATATATATATATATATATATATATATATATATATAAACATATATATATATAATCTTGGAAGTTTCTCAACTATTAAAAATATTTAAAAAAAACAAAAAAAAACATTAAGTCCTAAGTCGTTCAGTGGAAAATTACTCATGTAAGTCAATTTAGTTTTTACAGTTATTATATTAGTTTGCTTCTAACATTTTTTAAGGGATCATCAGTTATTTACCATGAAAAACTGTTTCGGGAATTTAAATATATAATAATAATATATATATATATATATATATATATATATATATATATATATATATATATATATATATATATATATATATACATATATTATTTTAATTATATTTAAATCTATTATGTTAGTATAACATAATCTTAATAATATCAATAAATTTGTGAACTGCAAAAAGTGTATGACGTATTTCTGATAAGAACTTGTTGATGGTCGACGCACGTGAGTTCCTATAATGTAATTTGTAGTTATGCAACAACTCTGATTTAATAAATGTGATCGCCTCGCTTTTACGACCATGCATAGATGGACGAATGTGATAGCGACCGGTGACAACTTTTGACGACAAACGTGTCTCTACCTCTTTTAGGCAGACAAGGCAGCATCGAACAGGCGCACTTGGTTATACACGCTATTTAACGTGGTAAAATAGATGTTTTGACGAGATAGACTTTATTTAAGTATTCAACGCTTCTCTACGGGAAGCGTTAAGACTTTAATTGATCTACTTCGACGACCCACTTACGTGTTGCTGTGCCGTACGAAATTAGATGTATTAAAATATAATTAAACGCATATTTGAGCAAGACAATCGTGGTCGATTAATTAAATTCTCAGAATGTTTAATGTAATATCGATGAGCAATGCACACATTCATTAACTATGTAAATATTTGTAATATTCAGGTATCCCTTTATACAATAAAATATGATAATTATTTGTGTTAGAAAGTCTACAAAGCGCGCATAGTGGCGGTTTCTAAGCTAATTGCTTAAAACGCGGCTTGTCATATATTAAATTAATCATATTGATCGAGTGTTTTTAATCTGACTGTTTTCCAGCTATGTAATTCTTAAAAGAGAGGTGGCAGTGATTAAGTGGAAAGCGACACGGGCTGACAACCTGCGTGTACCAAGTTCAAATCAAGATGGTTTCACAGAAACACTTTCACTTGTTTAAGTCCTTGATTCCAGTTAGAATCGAAGAAAAACATGCAAATAGTAAACCGCCTTTAAAGCTCAACCCTTCCTCACCTTGGTAGGGGTAATTAAAATGTAGCAGGCTCAAAACTACTTGACTAACAAGCGTCTAGTGAACGTCAAGGGGGAGTCGGTATACAGATCCGTCGTCCTTTGGTCAGCCCTGTTTCTGCGATTGGCAATGAAAGACGTGCTAATTCTATTATAATAATTTGTAAAGGTATATGATGAGGAATTAGTAATACTATTGACTATTTTAGTTTTCAAGAGAAACATTTTCAGAAAGCACAGTTCAATGTGAAGAAATAAGAAAATGATAAAAGTGTTTGCAATGTTCACGTTTTCATGTTTTAAATGGAATTGTATTTTTATTTTATAAATATAAAGTAATTAACTATATTTAGCCGCGAAAAACATTATATATATATATGTGTGTGTGTGTGTGTGTGTGTATTATCTTAAATATGAGTTGAGCAATGTTTCTCTAATGCGTTTTTCTTATACACGTAATAACGAAAAATACATGCTAAAATGTGACTTAAATCACGGAATAAATAATATTCTAAAAATACTGTGCTAATTGTTTTAATTAAACGTAATTTATAAGTAGCTAGAAAAGTCGACTATTTCACTTACACATATGTCTGTGTAACTCGTGCTCTCTCACATTCTCGGTTAATTCAACGACCCTCTAATATTACTTGTTTTTGTAACTCTCTTTATAAGCGTCTTCATGTCATGTTAGTACATGTGTCTGTACACATAATGAACACGTATTAAATATGATGAAAATAAATGCTAAAAGTCTATATAAACATAATTTAGAATAATATATATATATATATAAATATATATATATATAATATATATATATATAAATACATACACCTATCTCTCTCTCTCCCTCTCTCTCTCTATATATATATACACATATATATATATATACACATATATATATATACACATATATATATATATATATATATATATACACACATATATATATATACACACATATATATATATATACATATATATATACACATATATATACATATATATATATACACACATATATATACACATATATATACACATATATATATACACATATATATATATATACACACATATATATATATATACACACATATATATATACACACATATATATACACATATATATACACACATATATATATACACATATATATATATACACATATATATATATATACACACACATATATATATACATATATATATATATATATATATATATATATATATATAATAAAAGACTCATGAATTTTATTTTTGCTTAAATAATGTCTAACAGATATTTCATAGATATTCGATTGGAATCAAGCTTGAAGAATGTGTGGAAGTGTGTGTGACACAAAAGGTAACAGTACTTTATATATACTAGCAACACCTACCCGCCCTCCTAGCAGCAATTAATTGAGATGGGAGGTCGCTAATAAAAACATATACTAAGAGAATTCAAAATTGTTGACAACAAACTTTGATAAATTTGTAGATTAACAAACTCAGCTAAATTACACTAGCCTAAAAGATGAGATTCTTCTTTTTACGGTCATTTTAAATTAGTAGGGCAGTTAACTAATCTATTTTTAATATGTTTGACTGATAAGTTCGTTAAACAACACGCAATCGCTCCAAAACAATAACGTACAGAATTACTCTTCAATGGCAAAAAATAATTAACTGCCATAACACCCTAGAATTGCTCGAAAATGGAGGATCATTTTACGTTAAATTTATTTGCGAAACTAATCTCTCAGTCTAAATTCAAAATATGTGTTGTTTCTCTTTCCCCCAGTTTATTTTAGGTTATCCACACGTAAACGCCTAAAACAGTAGAATCTCATTTTATCGGGAGATGACTGTTCATCTACAATACGATCCAAACTTTTAATTCTTTTTTCATACCATAAAAATAAGGTATTTAAAAAGTTGCATAATTTTACAGTTTATTTATTCAATTTTCACGGGATGAGTTAACACAACTAAAATTAATTGCTTGAAATTAAAATAAAAAAGGGGCACAGCGGATTTAACTCCTATAGAAAAAAAATCAACTGCCCTTAAACTGGCCTCAAGAATCGGAATCATTTTACACTAAATTCATATACAAAAAAAAATTCCCCCACTTTAATTTCCAAATTATTACGTTTTTAATTTTATCTTTAAGTGAAGTTTTTCAAGGTGTTCACCTAAACAGGTAGAATACTTTTTGGGGGATGGTGGGTAATTTCGTGGAGAATGTAAATCTACAATCATACCACAATACGAATCTATATTTTTTAATAATTAGGACAGATGACAGTGCTACTAAACTATTGTTTTAATGTGTCAATAAGAATAGTTGTAAGGTATTTGTAAACATTAAAATATAAGTGGGTTGTATAACTTTACAATGTAGGCATTAACTTAACTAATCAAAAAGGTATTTATTCACCTTTCAGGGAAAATGCATAAACAAGAAAAAAGATGGCTCTATCAAGCGTTCAGAAAAAAAACGAGCGAGACAGCCATACTCTCTTTCACCCCCGTTTCTATTCTTGCTTATGCCTCGCTCGAGGCGAGGGCGAGCGCTGGTTGTTTAAACTTAACGTGTTTTAGTTATTTTTCTGATTTATTTATTAAATAACTTAAAGCAATTAATGTTAATATGGACGAAACTATTTCATATAGATATTACACGTAAGCAAATGCAATTCCAAATTAATAATATCAAATGTAAATTGATTATGAACTGTTTAAAGAAAATAGTTATGCTAATTAGGAAGTAAAAATGGTAATTCTTAATCGTAATCTGCACTATATATACACAGAATATTAAGTCTTTATGTTGGATTATTGATTAAAATAACAGTAACCCGTGTTGATTATAAGATATCAGTGGTAAATGAAAAACTTTCACATTTATGCATATATATATATATATATATATATATATATATATATATATATATATATATATATATATATCAAAAGAGAAAATCAAGATATAATATATACCTTTAAATTAAAGCGTATTGTTTAAGAAAGTAAGCTCGATATACGAGATAGAGCAATTATATAGAATGGCATAATATAATTGTTTCTAAGATTAAGATGTATATATATATGTATATATATATATATATATATATATATATATATATATATATATATATATATATATATATATATATATATATATAATGTTAAGCAAAACTAATTCTAAGCTGCATAGACAACTGAGTTATTTGATAGTATTAGACAGGCTGGGTATTGTCAATAGAACGGATTATGTTAACGTTTATAACATTGATGTCGAAAAGTATTAGCATTGAGTACTTTGTGGTAACCGTTATTTCTCAGTCGTCTTCATGTCAATGATTCTATTTATGTTGATTGGTTCAGCGTATTAGTTTCATTTACAGTCTATTAAATAAATAGTACATTTTTCCTTTGCCTCTGACACTAGATACATGGTGTCTTGGAAATCGGTCCGTTTGCAGGAGCTAATCGCATTTTCTAAAGATATACATTTCATTAGTGATCTGTAGAGTTGTTAATATCTTATGTAGACTACAAAACACCTTCTTTATTGTGATTGCTTTTCTCAATCTTATATTACTCAGGCTGATTTCTTCATTCTGGGTTATATGCATTTTGTGTTTGTTCTGCATCTTGGAATCTCAGTCGTTGAGAATACCTTCCATTCTACCGTTTAAATAATACTATTCTCTTTACACGATTCTTTGGGAATCTTCATTTTTCACTAACCACTTCATTCATTTTAATAAAACAAAATACGTTGCACAAGAAAATAACACTGTTAATACAACATAAGCATTCAAAAGCAATTGTGATAAATATTGCACCCTATAATTTTTAAAAATATCCACTTACATCCCTATTTACTATTTTTCCTGGATTCATAAAATCTCATCAAGAATATTACACTTCATTGATATTCTTAATCTGATTTGGCAGCTTGTCCAAATATGTATTATTATAATAGCCAAAACGTAAATTGGTTCATAGATTTAGATTTTGAAAACTTCATTGACAATAAGTTTCAATAAATAACCGTATACTATCGGAGACATCATAAAACAATTTGACATCTCCAAAGCATGTAGGCCTGATCTTATACCAGTAATAGTAATAAAGAAATGTTCTGCTGAACTGGCCTCTCTCCTCTTTAAACTACAACAAATGCCTCGCTCAATCTTGCCTCCGCTGATAGATGGAAAATTGTCTATGTTGTCCCAGTCTTCAAGAATTCTAGAGATAAAACTAACTATCAGAATTATCGCCCAGTCAGTCTATTCCTGCTCTTTGCTAACATCTTTAAAACCTTAATCAATCTAGCGATAGTCCGGCACCTCGTTAATACAAAAGTTATTTCTAACTATCAGTATGGATTTCAGTAAGCAGGGTCGACTGCGGATATCCTAACGGTCATCTGGGAATGCAAATACCATCCTCTGGACAAGGCAGGTGAAGCTAGGGCGGTAGTGCTTGATATATCCTAAGCCTTTGACAAGGTCTGGCCTAAAGGTTTTCTCATAAAAATTGATTCATATGGTATTACTGGACGAATAATTAATGTAATTAGATTCTTCCTATCAAAAAGAAACTTTCAGGTTGTACTCGATAGCCGTTCATTCAAATAACATGACATAAATGTAAGTGTACCACACGGATCGATCTTTGGATCTTGATTGATGCCGATTTTCATAAAGGACCTTCCGTATGACATTGTGTCTGAGATGGGTATATTTGTTGACGACACCACGCTCTACTCTCGTCATGTAGGTAGAACGGGCGCGCACATATATGCGGCAATTACGGGATGCTTAGAAAGTGACATCCAGTCTGTAGTGGAATGGGGTTAAACATGGATGGTAATATTTCATAATGCGAAGACAAAGCCTTTTCCTTCAACAACTACAAGAAAACTCTTCAACCCTTGATTGCTATAGCAACTAACACCCTACCTGATAGTCCAACGTTTAACTCCTATGCCTAACATTCACAAGTAACATAACTTGGAACAAATACATAGAAGACATTGCCAAGACTGCTACAAAGAAAGTGGGGTCCCTCTACCGAGCTAGAACACTTCTCACACCTGACAGTATCCTATATCTCTACAAAGCCACCATCCATCCATGCAAGGTGTATTCTTGTACAAAGTCGACTGATGCACAATCCACTAGTCTCTCCTCCTTAGACAAAATCCAAAAAAGAGTTGCTAATCTAATAGGTCCCTTACTATTAACAAATATCCAGTCCCTCTACCTTCGGCGCAATGTGCATCCTTGTGCTTGCTTTACAAGTACTTCAATGGAATGTGCTCCGATGAACTTGCTGTTGTGGGGCCTTATCGATACAAAATACACTCGACACATCCAACAATCAACTTAATCCTATCAATTTACTGTGGAGGTCACCAGATGCCGGATAGTCTTCTACTCTATTAGCCGATATCTTCATCCTGCAGGGCTTTTGTACCCCCTTATTTCTCTCCGTTTCCCCCGACCGTGCCGACATGTAGAAATTTAAATTAAATGTGAACAAGCATCTCGCAGCACAACTCCCAATTTAGGATGACCTAAAGATGTTAACCCTAATTCTCAGTAGCCTATTATGTAAACAGTGACAACTTGGCTAGTTTGGGGTGAACAAGCAAACATATGAAAATGTTCCACTATATTTATGAATTCCATTAATAATTTTGACATTTTTAATTGCATCATGTCATTCTTTAAAACTCGATCTAAGTAGTTATTCCTATTGTTGGGTTTTTTTTTCTGAAACTGTTTATTATCTATTTTTGTTTTGTGTTTATACTGGTTGATATTTTTTTGCTTGTATGTGTTTTGAAAAAACAACAACTATTTAACCACATTCACTTTCCACGCCCAACGATTCCTATTCTATCTGAATTGAACCGCTTCTTTAGGTTTACTTTGTTAGAAAGATATGGTGGTTGTGTGTGCAGTATAATAAGTTTATGTTAGCATTACGTGTGAATTGAAAAGTGTACATGGCATCTGATTTATACAAAAAGTCATCATCATGGATTAGGTACTGTACGGACGTGAAACACCTCGATGTCATAGGTGCTATGAATGTAGTGTGGCAGAACAATATCATTAATCAGTAAATACTGAATACCATCTACGGCGAAGCATCCAATGCAAAATAATTTTAGATTGGTAGTACACCTGGAGATTTTTAAGAATTTGACTCTAATGTGAGAAAACAACTCCATTTTATTTTTTTGAACATGAGAAAAGGCAATTTCTAATTTTTATAAAAAAATTACCTGACCTTTCTTTTCGCATGTGACGACACACCTTTATTCAATAATGAGTAAGTAGTTTTCCTTTTATTTGATTTAATTATAAATCTATCTGTCAAACAAAACATTAAAGGATTAAAAAGAATGTAAATTGTAATGTTTATTATTTCTAAACGTTTTAAAATAGAGCGTGGGTAATATATCTCTAATTTTAAAACATTTATAACGATGTTCCTGTTTTTCTTATGAATTTTTTCTACGTAGCCAATAATGAAATTATTTACTTTCTTATTTAATTAAAAAATATAAATATTTCTTCCAATTTAATTAAAATAATATATATAAATCCTTTTCGCAATTTTAATTGCTTTTACGTCAGGTTGTATGAAAAAATAAAATGGGGTGATTTCTCGCATATTAGAGTCACATTTTGAAAATCCGCCATGTTTAAGGAAAATAGAATCTAAACAATTGCCATGACTACTGTTATATTCTAAACTATGTGAAGGGAAAAGGATCAAGGGAGGCCGGGATTAAGATGTCAAGAAACATCGGAAATAAACTGCTATTAAAGGAATATCAACACTAGCGATTGGCATGATGACGCGAAAGAAAAAATCAATTGTAAAATAAGATTCTGGATTGATGGTAGTTCAATGAACAGTCATCTTCGCTTTGACGGACTGCATTTGGCAATCATGATGATCCGACTTATATGTAGATGAACAGAAGTTCGAAAATGCTTCGACTTTGTTGGTGTATAAACTTTCCATTACCAGCATCTTATATTTAATGGCTTAGAATAATTTAATGGAGTGAATTCTCTTGCATACACGCTCGAGCTGCACAGTTCATAAGCTCCGGTGTTAGTACAAATTATAATATTCATGACTATTTGAATTACACTTTAGTTACAGTGAATCAACTGTTGATGCTCCACTTTAGACATTTTAGGTAGTGTCACTTCACTTAAATGACAACGGTCGCATCTGTGAGTTATATACATTTTTTTCTAAATATGACCCGAAACTGTACCAGGTGGTAAGGTTTTTATTTTGGAGCTTGGAGTAATATGGGGTCACTAATGTTGTCATTAGTTTAAGGCTCATTTTGACTGACCTTACTTGTCACGAACTCATATGTTTATTAAACATAACCTATTCTTTATGAACTATTGAATTAAAAGAAATACGCGTAAACAATAACACACACACACACACACACATATATATATATATATATATATATATATATATATATATATATATATATATATAAAGCATAATGAGGTTTTGTGCATAAAATTGCTTAACGATTGGTAATATATCATAACACTCGTACACTAATCGTCTGTATTTCTAAGATGGGGCGTTTTCATTATGGGTTTACGTGTTCGGACTGACTTACTCATCTTTCCTAGTGACACATGGCCGTGAGGTCTAAGCCGTTGGTTCGAAAGTGGCAAGTTATCTGGAGGTGATTAGTTCAATCGTGGGCGAAGGCAGCGGAGGTAACATTCAGCGACAGCAGCAATACGGCAATAACCAGCAGCAGCAGAAGAATTGAAAACGACGGTTGAATTAACGATTGTGGCCCAGGGCCAAAAAATGGAATCCGAGCGTTGTAGCCCGTGACAATAAAAGAATTGGGTTCGAGAGTCCAGACAGACGATTCCTGAGTTCGATACAGGACACCTGATGAAGGCTGCAGGGCAGAACGGCCGATACGTTGTGAGCGTGGCAACCAAGATGAGGAAATCAGTATAAACAGTAAAATCGATACCCCAACACTAATCAACAATGATTTCGCCATTTAGACTAGATTCATCAATAATAATCCATGCATCGTTTGAAAATAGGAATATGCCATAGTTCGAGTGAGTGCAGAGGTTATTATTAATATTTCATGCAATATACCTGTGAATGTTTTAAATGTTTATTATTAACAGTAGTATACTATATCTAGAAACAAATCAACGGTTGTTTGTGTTATAGACATCGATATAAAAAGAGTACATTTTGAAGTGTATCTAAAAACATTAGTTTCCTCTTTGTTCTTCGTCTTTGTTTCTTTCTATTAGTATTATAATTATCATCATTATGATTATTAAAAGTAGTAGTAATATTAGTAGTAGTAGTAGTAGTAGTAGTAGTAGTAGTAGTAGTAGTAGGAAAATAAATAAAATGCTTTAGGGCGACACTATTTTCCCAGTATTACTCCACTTACTATTGCTCCACACCTTATAATGCTGAGTGTTTAACATCTAGCACCAATTGTAAAGTATTAGCCATGGCTCGATCGAGGATTGAACCTTGGTCTCTCGGGCCATTAACGAACACTTCTATCATCATGTCAAATGGGTTGGTACAATGTAGTGCTAGTAGCGGTAATATTTTTTAACAATTTATCGCCTCTTACACAATTTGTAACCTAAGATTTATTCATACTGATATTAGTGCAATTATGTACAACCTTATCGAAGGTTTAAGTTTGTATGGTTATTAGTAGTATTATAGGTTGTAGTAGAGATAGTAGCAACAGAAAATGCATTAGTAGTAGTAGTCGCACTAGTATGATGTCTAGGCTTACTGATAAACGCAAGGGTTTTCACGCCATATTAGAGAAAATATTGCATAGTTGTGATGGAACTTTTACGAAAGTCTTGTTATTATTATTACTTACTCAATAATGGTTATCTCTGGAGTCGGAGTAACAAGTCTCCTCAGATAGTTTTCGCTTTTTTCAATCACCATTGCAGATCCATTTGCATTCTTGTTAAGCCGTGTATCTTGTACGTCTTGCTGGAGTTTGAGTCAAAGTGCCTCCAAGATTTCAGAACTATCTATGTCTTGCCAGTTAAAGTTCGGTGTCTTATTGTTCCCAGGCCCTTAAGCATCGTGTTCTTGTGGTAAACATCGATTATAGTGTAACCATGTTACTTGTTTGCTGGCCGTTAGATAATGGGAACTGATATATATATATATATACATCTATACACAAACTCAAATAAATTAGCAAAAGTTTACTAAACAGATTTAACGAACCAAATATCGTTCGAAAGTATCTGGCGATTCTTGTTAACTGAAACCTGGGTAGTTCATTTCTGTATATTTATTTTTATTTAGAATATATATTTCTCTGGGAATTTAAACTGCATTTTACTCCTGTTTTGTATTTTTGTTTAAAATAACTCAAAGCTTCTTTAGACTATATATATATATATATATATATATATATATATATATATATATATATATATATATAGCATGGTTACCCGGGGTCATGGACAGCAAGATACAAGAGTGAAAAAGTGTATAAAAATCATTTTTAACTACTCTCTTTCTTACCAGTTCTCTCTCTCTCTCTTTCTCTCTTACTCGGTCTCTCTTCCATCTCTCTTCATCGACCTTTCTAATAAAATAATACTTTTTCTTAGACTGTTATCAAAGACTAATTATCTCGGTCAACCCTAAGCACATTGGTGAAAAGACGCCAGTACGCCATCTTTTATCCATTCTCGTGTCTGTACTGAATATTCCCGGTATCAGAAAGACAAAAACCAGATTTAGTTTTCAGAGTCAATTGGGTATGCTTATCGTTTGGAATAGTTAATCATCTGGCAAAAGCGTATCCTTAACAGCCATCCCGAAAATAAAAGAAATGAATATTATGAGGAAGATATATTATATCGAACATCTCAAAATATCAAAAAGAAAAAAATAATCATAAATTGTTTTATTCATTTTAAAACTGCATCATTGTTTAGTTTCAAATTTTATGGTGGTTCATAAGATGTTAGCATTTCTTTATAAACATACAAGATAACTATACACATAAAATATCACATGGACATGATTTTATCCTCTTTACACACAGACGTACATTTTTTCTGTCACAACGAGAGGTTCGCTACCCCTGGGCTAATAGCAACAAAATGAGGGAAAGAAAAACAAAAAAAAAGATAAAAACACTTGCCCCGAAGAAGATATATTATATCGAAAGTCCCAGCATATACAAAATAAAATATAATGATAAATGATTTTATTAATTTTACATTAGTTTCAAGTTGCTTCATAAATATTCATATATATATATATATATATATATATATATATAATTAGTTGTGATCATATATTTTTTTATTAATATGTACAAACTTGGCAATCATCTTGAATTCTGGAAACCAACTGATAGGTTTAGTTGGTCCATATGGAGGCTATATATATAGTTATAAAGATTCCCAAAACTTCAGTTTTATTAGAAGTATAGAAAGTACGGCACCTTTGAAATTTCGAATACATTAGATTTGGATTGAATTCTATATATAAACATTGGATAACTATTAAGCAAAGTTCCCTGAATTTCATTTTTCTTCTTAAGACACCTAAAACTTAAGCATTCAATTTTTTACATTAAATGAAACCTATTGTTAACACTTCACAAAAATCGAAAGTATTCTTATTTTCACGCAGGTATACCTCTCTCTTTTCCTTTTGCATAAAATCAACTTAAAATAAATATAGTCTTCATTACATAGCTATAAGCCTAGCAGTTGTGTTTCAATGTACATAATTATTCGTTAGTTATATGGAAATATTTAAACCGAACTTTATATATTTACTAGAAGAATACCCGTCCTAGTACGAGTAAGAGTAATACCCAGAATAGAAGAGTTTTCCGACACTTTTATGTTCCTTTACAAGATTAAAAGCAAGATATACCGATACTAAATCGAATTCTTATTCAAGATTTATCAAATCAATGATGATTTAGATTCTAGAAAATGTCTAAGATTGTAGGCTTAAGCTGAAGGCATCATGAATAAATTAGAAGTTCAGAGAATCTAGCTTAATCAGTGTCTAATGACTTTGAATAAAATACACAGCAAATCTGATGTACTTGAATTCAAAAGAGAAGATATATCCATAGTTTGGTTCTTAAAAATTATTTAATAATCAAAATAAATAAAATTAAGAGGACATTTATTAATTGATGTCTAAAACGTATTCTTATAGTTCACAATAATGGGATTAATCAACATTTACATGAAGGGTTCCGCCCCTTATTTACTATGATTGGAGAGACAAAATAAAACTAAATATAGTATAGATTAATACAGCTTACGCCTAGTAAATGCGTTTGAAATAAATGATTGGTTAATTAGTGCATAAGTGAATGATGTTCATATGAACACATACACATACATAAATTTATAAACAAATTTGTATAACACAATATATATATATATATATATATATATATATATATATATATATAATTTATATGCCACCAATCAAGTGCCCACAAATATTATTATAATGGGACGTCTGCGATGGATATTTAGCCATACATAGAGAGTGTTATTCCTATTAGAGAAATTAAAAGCCATGATCTTTACTCGGACTCGTTATAAATGTGTTAGTCTATCACAACTTGTCTTGGGGCTGTCATTAATCGCATTTCTCGAAGACGCTGCTTGTGTCAAGCTCGTTAATAATGATCTCAGCAGGTGTTTCCTCTCGACTGGCATAATCGACAACAATAACGATGTCTTACATAATACAGAATCTTGCCTTTCTCCTTTAATTCTAATTAAGTATGTCGCTATTTCTACTGTCTGTATCCATCTGACTGGAGAACTTCGTTGTCGGATATTATTTAAGCTGATGCATATATCCACTGTGTCTCTGGCATCTAAACATACTGACCTTTTAATAACAGTTGTTATGCAATATTTATTTCGCTGTTCTTCTCTATATTATAAAAATAGTGTGATCACTTTTAGCAAGCATGTTTCTCCCTTCTACGTGTCTTACACATTAGTTTTATTTAATATTAATCGATTATCTATTAAAATGAATAACAGTATCAAGATAAAATAACGAAAATTTAAAAATTTCTATTTAATTAATTAAATTGCATAATTAGATTCACTATAATGTATTTCAGTTTCTGAAACGAATGTATTATTTATTTTAATACTTGTAAACAGTTGAAAAAAAAGAACGAATTTCTTCGTGACCTTTCGAATTTTGAAAGGATTTGGAAGCATTTAAAGTTATTTTGCGGATTTTTTTTAGATAAAGATTGGTAATTTGTATTATTTTAATATGTATCAGTTGGATTATTCGGACTACTGTTCTTAACTTGTATGTTATTCTCAAAACGTTTAAATCGATGTAACCCACGAGCTTCTGCAGGAGCATTTTAGAAATTACGTACAAATTCCCGAGTTCGACAAAAAGATTCCCGAGTTCGACAAAAAGATACTACAAATCATTCAAAGTTGTTAATAGACATTCATTTGTGGCTTTAAATATTTAAGCAAATCCACATCTATTAATTGATGAAGTTATGTAAGCTATTTACACCAAATAAGCTGGTAAAAATAAATCAAAACAACCTTAACCTAACAAACTATGTTATGGTTTCATAACAATTTGGTGCATTAATAATTTACTTCATATATTGTAATAATTATATTTATTTTTACATGTACCTGACAGTTTGATGAATGACTACAAAGTGATCATTTCTCTCGACTATTTCGATGGTTTTCTCATATATTTTTCATTTTTTAATGAAGTTCACCCCAAACAAAGCAGGCCGCCACTGTAGACGTAGGGGGCTACTGAGAAAAAAGTAAAGGGGAAGAGGTTGGGAGGGGTCAACCTAAACTGGAATCTGCGCAGCGAGATGTCTGTTTACATTAATTTTAAATTTCTGCATGTCAGTACTGTCGGGGAAACAGGGGGCAGGGAGGGAGTTCCAGAGACCAGCAGTACGAGGAAAGATCCTATTTGAGTAGAAAGCTCTCCGGCATCTGGGGACCTCAACAGTGAATGGATGGGATTTAGTTGATTGTCGAGTTGGTGTAAAATGATGTTGTATAGAAAGTATTTACACACTCTTTCCTATACAATGTACAATTCGGAGCAGCACATACATATCGTATATAGTCCAAACTAGTGAATCACCTACTAATAACCTATTGCACAGTTGAATTGCAGTAATACACGGTTCTGTATTTGTATGTTTGCCTTTCAAATAGCATTACAGAAAGTTATCTACTATGTAGTTTCTTTGTTCTATGTAAACTAATACATGTTTAATTACAACCAATGCGTGAATTAGAAATCCTATTTATTCTGATAACATCATTTTTTCGTGTATGATGATAATTCGCAATAATTATGTTCCGTATTAGTTTCTACTTGCAGTACCTGTGACAATTATATCTAATTGTTTCACCATCATTCTCATTTGACCCGTGATAAATAAATGCAATTTCCCGAACCTAATATACTCGACAAGAACATCTCTTACTCTCTCGATCTTTCTCTCTGGTCGCGTAAAATGTTAAAAAATAATATACGCTTTCATTAAAAAAATGTAATGCTTACTTTTAATATAATTATAATATAAATGAATGAATCAATGGGAAAGTGACATTCAATGCACAGCGTTGATGTAAGTCGAAATATAAAAATGCAGAAACCAAAAAACGTAACCGGATAACCGCAACGGACCACATATTAGTAAAAATTGGGATAGACAATACTTGTATAGAAAGAATATTCCCGAATCCAAAAGTAATGAAACTGACAGAAATATCATAATCGAAACCATGCTTACCCCCCAAAACAATAATTAAGGAGTAGAACAAGCTTAGGTTGGTTCCCCATAAAATGATCGTGAAGTATCAAAGACAAAAGTAAGACAGAGGAGGGAGGGGCTCGCACGATCTTCATGAAAGTAGTGGGGAGTTTTCCTGAATCTTGGAAAGGCTTATTGCTACTCAAACTACAGAGAAAGTCAGCGGATATTGCCAAGAAGAGGTCAATAAAAAGCGGTTGTTTTGATAACGCAAAGTGATTTGTAAATGTTATTGAAACAGGTTGAGTGTGCTGGACCTCTAGGGGAACTTATTGTCACTCGGATTTCAGGGAACACCCTTTGTTATTGCCAGTATGCAATCACTGTTATGGCCACGCGTAGAAACTACTAATTAGAAAATAATAATCTGACTACTCTCAGAAATTTATTGTGTCAGAGAAAATTGCGATGAAGGCTCAAGGAGGATAGAAATACAGATGAGGGTGAGAGAGATAGCACCATTTTGACAACTACTGGTCCGTCTCGTAGATTACTTGAAGGTATATTTTCATTAACATTAATGATAAACTGTTCTTGAAAAAAAACGCAAAATAATTTGAAAAGGAGATGAAAGAAACGGAGAGTACTGGGAATCTCGAGAGACTTGTCAATCAGACTCCAGGGAACACAATGTTTTTTTTTCCGGTAAGCAATCACTAGTAATTCCCCTTGTGATATATTGTACTGGGTAAAATAATACCCTCCCCCATTTCTTGAAATAAAACACATACACACATTCGTAGTGACACCAGCTGGTTCTTGCACAGCACAAAAAAGCCGTGTAGGGTCAAGAAGGATGGAAACACCGAGGACGAAGAGTATAAAAGATAACTCCACTAAAAGGGTGCATATAATGCTAAAACCGTAAGATGGCTGATTGCCACTCAAATCCAGAAAATACGAACGGTAGTTTTCAGCCACATTTTAATGGTAAACGCCCATTACGATAGTGCAAAATGATTAACGAAATGTTATTTATCGTAGGTTGCTGTGTTTCAATAAAAAGGGTGCTGGAGGCGGAGAGTGAAGGAAACCATGGAGAGACCTGTTATCAATCAGAAACCAGGGCACACCACTGATTATTATCAGTGCGTAATCACTGTAAATAACGCGTTAAACCAGCTAGTAAGTAAATATGTAACTACATATTTAATCCTATAGAATAGTCGTTGCCTTTGGCGTTACACAAAGCAACGGTTTTGTATTCTATGGAATAGACAAACCAATGTTATCATTTGATGACTTTATATTCGAGATTGACCAATATTTTCTGGAGTTTAGCCTTGCGTTTCTTTACAATCAGCTTATTAAAACCTATCCCCATCCATCCGCTATAAATATCACCAAACTAAAGGTAGATTGTCTGGACAATTCCGACACATCAAATTAACTGCGAACTCATTGCAAGCAAAACGCGATCAACAAAACTAAGACGACACAAATATATAAACCGCTCTAAAGTAAATGAAACGTTTCAGTGACGGAGATTGTTTGTTTGCTAATGGATTTAACACGATTTACTTTTCTAATAAGATTAAAATCAAAGACAATATGAAAAGGAAAACAAATACGAAACTGTGTTAAGCAGTCATTCGATCAGCAGACTGGAAAGATCCTACTTCCTTTATAGTTGTGTACATATCGTCTCTTTATACATCGCAAGTTTCTTAATTACGACGATATTGTCGCGGGTAATTACAATGTATTTAATGAAAAATATAAACCGTTGTGGTCGTATGATAATTCGGTTAATATCCGTCTGTCGGACATGACACTATTGATTCTGATGTATACTTCTTTGTAAAATAAATAATAAATAAATTACTCAGTATATTTACTAACCACACAAACAACAACGGTTATAAAAAAATAAAAAATAGTAAATAATAAATTATATAAAAAATAAATAAACAAACCTCTGCGGACCTGCTACTATAAAACAAACCAGCATTTCCGGCCCCGGCTTTTGGCAAAAAAACACACTCCAACGAGTGGCAGTATTTATTTTATTTCTGAGGATGAAGGCTTCCCTCGAAAATTAAAAATAATAATAAAAGGATACACTCCAACCTAACACCACGGTCAACGATACACTGGTAA
>OY744533.1:23467609-23470109 GCA_963556195.1 Sepiola atlantica | reverse complement strand
AAGTCTCCTGCGTATTTTTTCACAAATTCTACAAGCATTTTTTTGTAAATTAATAAGATATTCTTCTGGTCCAATATTCATGAATTAATTAAAATAAGTTATGGAATGATTAATTAACCTAAACACTATTGAAAAAAGTAGAATCCTAATAGAAAAGCAATAAATCGGTATTTTCACATGGGACAATACAGTTTAAGTTGGAGGAAAGGCTGGTGTAATGTAAGTAATTAAAAAGTTTAAATGGCATTACACTTTTGGAGAAATCGCCAATTTTTATTGTCACAAACAATGAATTCAAATAGTAATAAATAGTCTATGTGTTTTCATGAAGTATCTGATTTGATTATTGATAACGAAAGTTGAAAAACATCATGTTCAAAGAGTAATTTCGAAAGGTTGAACGTTTCGTGTCTGATCACACCGGAATTTACAACTTGCCCATTTGTACTTTCAAATTTTTACAAACGAAATATAATATCATTGCTCAAAATTCACCAACATTATGCTCACATTATTCAAGTATAAGTGATCGCAAGAGGATACAACTCATGATTTAATTTGTGCAATTTCTTTTCTGAAACATGTTTATTTTTATTTATTTCATCTGCCCGCGTAAGTGTATATATATATATATATATATATATATATATATATATATATATATATATATATATATATATATATCTGACTAGTGGTAGTAAGCGACGTGCATTAGTTTGTGCCAGCAAAAACAGAATCACAAAAGTTAACAGTTTTGTAATACTGTTTAAGAGTATTGTTATAACCTGCGACAGGTCAGCTCGTAATTATTATGCACTTGTCCGTATGCGTTTGTCAAACGTTCAACGGGCATAAACTGTATTTTCTCTCCTCTGAATTTCGACATTGAAAATGGCGTCATAACATTGTTTTTCAGTGATGCAATTTCCCCATGAATAACGCTCATGTCGACTCGCTGACACGATAATTACGCACCGAGTCAGCTATTGGCGCCATTAGCCCGCGCTTAATTGCAATGATGAGGACAATATATATGATTATTCCTATTGAAGCGCCATTTCCAGTAGACGATGCTCGCGCAGGTTCTTTCCTTTTGATTTTTTGGAAGTGTCCAAGTAGCTATATAAGAGATTACATCGCTCGGTCACTCTATCAGTATGTCATGCTACCGTTTTTAAATAGCGTTTTCTTTGGTTTATAGCATTAAATTTTAAAATCAATATTTACGTTTGTCTGATAGCTTTAAGATTGAAACAGAATTTTCATCACTAAATACATTGCTTGAAAAGACGCATATTATTTAAGATGGCATCAACCATTTAGTAAAACAGGCATTTTAAATTGCAGTTCCGTAGGTGAGTCTGACTAATATATAGAGTACCAATTTTGTTGCCTACAGCTAAAATAGAATTTTATCGCGAAATACGTAAATTGAATAGCTGATGACCCAATCCTGGCGATGAAATGCAGTTAAACCATGCCAGATGACAACCTGCTATTTAAAACTGCCTTTGCATTCCATATTATTATTATTATTATTATTATTATTATTAGTAGTAGTAGTAGTAGTAGTAGTAGTATTAGGATTATTATTGCTCAAACATATTTTAAAGTATTGTGATATTTACTTGTAAACAACTAAGTAGTGTGTGTAAAATAATGTACAGACATGTTGATAATAACGCATATGACATAACGTGGAGGCTAAAGGCATGACACCGCAATAATGAAGTAAAGCCGAAGGCTAGATAGATTGTCAATTAGGCTAAAATAACAACGGAAATGAATCGGTGAATTTTAAACAAGTCAAGAGGTGGGATGTCAACGAGTTCATTTCGGAGTATGACGTCGTAAAAAAACGACTTGGTAACCTTTAAAAGAGTCGGGTGCATGAGGCCAGTATGAAGAAGGCACTCGGAGTGCAAAGTCAGAAATTAAAACGGCGGTTTTAAACGAAGCAGAGTTCGAATTGGGAGGATATAGAGAAAAACTTATTGTGGATCAGCCCCGAAGAAAGGTACCCCCACCACGGCCAAACAGCCGTAAACAACTGGTGTTGGGATCACAAGCCTTCCCTAGATTCCGGGAGCAGACTTCTACATAACACATTGGCGTGTTTCCCTCTAGATTGCAAGGTAAATCACTCTGCCTGGTTTTCCTGAAAATAACCTACGTTGGGTAGAGTCGAAAATCAACCGCCGTCAATGTAAAGAAAGAGGTTTCTTCGTAAGACAAAGCAAAGAACAATAATTCCAAAGGACTTTTGCTAACAAAGAAATACTTAATTATATGTGTATACCAAACTTACACCAGCTGGTGGTGAAGAATAAAGAAACAGATTTTCTCGAGCACGTCCTTGTCTCTATCGTTGTGTTTTGTTTGATGCTACCGGGTCCCCGAAGGAACGGGCACTGCAACATTCGCAGTTTAAAACAATCAATAAAGCAACCGCTACAGTAAAACTTTAAAAACTCAAGAAACAATGTAAAGTTATAGCAGA
>OY744533.1:23440109-23455109 GCA_963556195.1 Sepiola atlantica | reverse complement strand
TATATACGATTTTGTTAAAAAGATATGTAGCACTTAGTCCGGGTAGAATCTGCTGATTTGATTCAGTTCCAATCACGAAAATAAAGTGTTAATATATATACATTTCCACAAGGAATTAAGCCAATAGTCATGCGTAAAAAGAATTGTGTAGTTTTCATTATTAGTATTGCATGAAAATGTATATAGATGAATAGGAACATCTAGCAGTTTCGCAGCTTATTATTAAGAACACCGGATGTCAGCCACTAGGGGCTCAGTTTCAAATCACGCAATGCCTAGCCATACGCATGAGTAGTATAAACTACGATATAAGTGTATATTTGTTACTGCATATATATATATATATATATATATATATACAATATTTCGACGATTTAAATGAATTTCTAATCCTGTTCTAAAATACAGAAACGAATTATAGTGTTTTACAGCTGTCTGAAGGTAATTTTTATTTTAAGTCATGAATTGACAAATTTCTTTAAACATCAGATCACACCGCTACATAATTTTTATAATTAACACACCAACAACAATTTCCCTAAAATCCATTTTCTACCGTAAACACCTAAAACAAAGCGAAACTCAGAAGAATACATTACTTTTCAAATAGCTCGGTAAGTTGTTAAATTGATCACAATGCAAACATAGACATATTTAGCCGTTAATCATAAAAATAAATTTGAAAATTAAAACAAAAAAATTACAAACATTTTTTTTCAGAAGTAAATATTGTTAGTATAAAATAAGATAACAATAGTATATATATAAAAAAAAATAAGAAAATAAATATTAGAAAAAATAAAATTAATTGAACATCGCTCTTGGCTGTTATCCCTACCTCCCCCTCCGAATAAACAAAAATGTTTTCTTTCTTTCTTTTCTCTCTTATTTTTTTGCTTATCTTCATATTTTTATTTTTTATATGAATATGTAGCACTTCATCGGTGGGTTCAAATATAAAATATAAAATATTCAGAAAAAAATTAATTAATGAATTAAATAAGTAGTTAAAATCATTAAGTTATAGTTTTAGTTTTATTACATTTGCTGCAGATATTAATATGTATTGCGTTATAAGCAATATTGTCATTCACATGTTTTTTTTTAGATTTGAAACACTTACCATTTGACAAAGAGGTCTTCCTCGAAATATATGATGGAGCACGGTCACATAGATTAGATCAGTGTTGAGGTTTTACCTAATCTAGTAAGATTTGCTATATAGGAAAACAAAATTATTACAAAAGATTTTGAAAAAATATATAATTAAAATCACTTGTTTTTGTTTTTCTTCTCAACGCCAGCATATTCCTATTTATTGCATTGTGATAGCCTTCTAATACTCCTCTATATACGTATTACACACAATGTTTCAAGCAAAGTACCTGTCATTATTATATATATATATATATATATATATATATATATATATATATATATATATATATATATATATATTATACTTTGTAGATATCATAATTTGTGGTAATGTGGCATTACAAATACAATGTGATTCTCAAACATACACCCATATTCCCATACAACTTAGGGATTAAAGAGAACAAAATATATATATATATATATATATATATATATATATGTGTGTGTGTGTGTGTGTCGGGTGTGGGTGGGGGTATCGGTATGTATGGATGTTTATTGTTTATGTGTGTGTGTTGATTTGGAAATACGCACATGGTGGTAGTACTATGAATAAGATTGGAGTTCGATGGGCAAATATCAATAATATATAAAGAAATATATATATATATACACATATATATATATATAAATATATATATATATATATATTTGTGTGTGTATATATGTATATATCTATATATAAACACAAAAAAACGACAACATAGATATTTATTTATGTGTGTGTGTGTGTAATTAATATAAGTCACATGACCGAGGAAAGATGATATCAGCGCGTTAGATGATTTTACCACTACGACATGGCCGGTTCACTTGTGTGTCGCTTAGTTTGCAAGTCAACGCATTTAGAAATGCATACTCATCCAGCTAAGCTCGTGATGCAAGGAGAAATATTCCTCAAGTGGCTAATTTGTGATCATATATGAAAAGTGGAGGCTGGGATGAAAAGACACCTGCGTGTACATTGTCACGCAATGATTCATGAGGAGATGCCATTCGTTTCTAAAGAATACACCATCAACATATATTATTATTTACTCACAAGGATTTTTCACACAAGTCATTATCAGTGTTTGCTCACTGACAATAACAAGTGGTTTCATCTGGAGTCTGAGTGACAGTTAAACACTCTCCGTATCGAAAAAAAAAAACGCTTCAAAAAATGTTTACATTATCGTAACAGTTATTTAAAATGTATTTTTTGCTGGCAACGATCGTTGTTTTTCTTTACACTTTTAGTGACAATAAACCTCTCCAAGATCCCAGTACTCCTCGCATTCTCAAGTCGAAGTTAGGCTGGTTCTCTGCTTATTCAATCTTTCCATTTCCATTGACCATACACGACGAATGTTGTGTGGTATCAGTCGGGGCTGGTCTAACCACATATGTGTTTATTAGAATGTTTGGTAAGTTTATGGGATTTCTGTCAATTTCACTTCCCATGGACTCGTGTAATATTCTTTTCATAATGTAGTTATCTTCTTATTTTAACGTACCTGGTTTGTGTTTGATGGTTATGTCTTTTGGTTTCCACATTTGAGGATTTTTATTTAACATTTCAGATGTATTCTTCATTGCATTCTATGGTTTCAATATTTCTTTGATTCGAATTTCTCCTAGTTTTTATTTCGTGTTTTTTCACTATTATTGCTTGTTCCCGATACACTTATTAATATTTGGTTAGTTTCTATCATTTTCTATATTCCCTTGAGTTTTCTGGGATGTTCCATGCATTTGCCTTGTATTTCTGCCTCCTTGCTTTTCATCTTGTCAACTGATTGGACCTCGAACCCTACCATTTAGCGTATTCTATTTACTCTTACCAAATAGTATTACGTCTGGTCTTTTTCCTTGGATAGATGTTCCTATTTGTATCGCCAAGTCATAGTGATTTTTTGTGTATTTCATTTTCCAATACTATCTCTGGTTCGTATATGTACCGTTTATCTGCATCTTTAAAGATCAAGTACTTGTATATTTTTCAGTTGATTACTGGTCGCGTCTGGATATGTATTAATTTTGGGTTATTTTGATGCATTAACTTATGTTATTTACAGTTTCATCTATTTGTCTTCAGTCTAACTTTACAATTTTAGTTGGTTTGTTTATTATAGATTTGATATGATTCGTTCTGATCGCGTTGTTTTGTGCGGTTGTCCGTCATAATAATATTTTTTTTTTTTATGTCATTTTTGTATCCAAGTCCATGTGTTTTTGTGTGTTTTTTTCTGTCTTATAAATCCTCCAAGTAGATATTCCTCTTAATATTTCATTTTTCTCGATTTTTATATGCAGTTTTGTTACCCATGTATTTTTCATTATTGCGGTGCCTTTTGCTACGGTAATAACTTTTCTCTGTTTTAAGTTATGCATTTTTCCACTTATTATTGACTCCTCGCTAAAAATAGCTGACTGATTTTACTGACATTTTAGGGATTCTACTTTTCCGAAGATCATTTCTGTTGATGTATGGATGTTGTTGGGTTTTTTTCAGAAACACTTTATTTTCTTTTGTCATAACTAGATTTGGGACGATTAACCAGAATCACAATCGGGAAGTAAACAAATCCGAACTGTTTCGGTATCAGAATCGCAAAGGTTTTAGCATAATTTCCGATTCCCAAAACGATTCTTTCAAATGTTTTGAACTTAATTTGCCACTTTTGGTACGAATGATAAAATTATAATATTTTTCAAACCACTAGTAAAACTAACATCTATAGATCATAATAACATGAAAATATGATGTAAATTTATTTTACGTAGAATTTGGTATATTCGGACTAGTGTTCTCATCTTGAGGGTTTCAGCCGATGTAACCTCCGACCTTCTTCAGGTGTATTTTGTCGAACTCTGTAATCTTTCTGTCGAACTCTGGAATCTTGACGGAATTTCGAACGGACTTCTTTATTAAATCCACGGGGGTAGCATGCCTTTGTTCCATCTGTCATGACTGGAAAAAAGTCTTCAACAATTCGCAATTCTTCGTATCGCCAGCACTGAGGATTGAGGCTTCAACTTTCAGATGACTGTCACTTAGAACTGAATTATACTTTGTACTATATCCCTTCCACAGTGGATATATACCAAGTGTTTCAGAGTGTTCACACGTAATCGTCAAAATATGTAGACACTCATTTTGGAAGGGGGTGATCTAGTTATGAGTGTTTTCAATTATGTGTGACCCCATTTACTTGTCTCTCGACGAAGGTAGAGTTAGACAAATAGTTGTTTTCAATGTGGATAATCAAGTTCTCCAAAAAGGGCCACTCTTGATTAGGACAAAAATTAAACTTGTCCGAGTCGTAAGGGATTTCTCTTTCGCTGACTGATGACAGAAAAGATCAAGTGTATTATCAGCACAGATGCTACACTTTGAATTATTCATTTGCTAAAAAATTATGACATATTTTGACGAATTATGCACAAACATACTGTGTATGTTAAAATGTTGTGTACACACGAAATTCTCACCAATAACAGAAATGAAAAGAAAAGGTTATGTTATTTAATTGAGTTCATTTATAACAAAACCTGAATAGTTAGAAAATCAACAACTTATATTGAAACTTAACCTCTGTCCGATAAGTAAAATTTGTACTTTATTAGTTGTATATATTCCTGATTCATTTGTAATTATTTCTCTTACACTGAAATAGCATTCTTTGTTAAATAATGCGTACAGTATAGTAAAGTTTTGTAGTAAGACAGAGAATAATAAAATACCAGAATATTATTGGTAAATGTTTTAATTACAACAGAATCTACAACAAATAATAAACAGTTAAGATGCACTAAAATGAACCTATGCGTAACGAAAGCAAGTTTGACGAACGAGTTCATCCAGTGGTAGGAGGTGTTAAGAATACAATTTACAGCATTTTCTCATCAAAGTTTTATAATGAGAAGGAGTTAATAGTGTTTTCATTCGGTAATAAAAATACTTGTACTTTCAGGAAAGTTTATTTTTTATTTTATTTTTACCATATTAATGTTCAATTTCTATTTTTTATATTCTTTCATTCATAATAAATTCAAAAGTTAAGGATTTTATCAAGAACAACAAATATTGACGACGCTCACGTACACCAATCCTTTTTAAAAACGTATTATTTAATATAACTAAGAATTTAATGTAAAGCAATCCTTTTTCTTCTAAATCCTTTGTATCTAACTTATTTTAAAAGTGTGTGTGGTGGAGTTGGAGGGGTGCGAGTTCAGGCAGGCGCACCTGTTAAATGGTAAAGTTCACAAAAACGATAATATTTCGGAATATATATTCTCGGCAACACTGTGAATAACATGATTCACAGTGTTGCCGAGAATATATATTCCAAAATGCATAATGATCGATTCATTAGTTTAGGAGATGACTATATACACACACACACATTATATAAATATATATATATATATATATATATATATATATATATATATATATATATATATATATATATATATATATATATATATTTCTTCGCTAAGAAAAGGTCCTAGTATCGGAAAATGCATGTATAAATGATCTTAAATCGACGACATTAAATGAACTATTTCGATAGGTGGGTCTATAGTTGCGCAGGTAATGAGTTTCTATGCTGTGAATGTTTTCTCTCAGGGATTTTCGTCATCGGAATCGGTAATTGTATCGCAATCGGCCCATAACTAGTGCTATCCAATGTTGATTCCACTACGTTTTCTTTTTCGTTCTAACACCAGCAATTTTCGCTGATAGCAATCCGTTGCTTTTCCGAGAGTCTGAGTGATAGCAAATCTCCGAATATATTGAAGTACTCTCCGTTATATGTTATTCTTACTGTAAACCACCGATAGCTCTCGCACCAGCTGTAACAACTGACTTATTTTTGATCGCGATACTCTCTGTTTACATTTACAGTCGAGGTCAGGATGATCTTATCCATCCCCATCCTTTCTATCGTATAAGAATATATAAAGCCAGTGTCTATAGTACCGGTTGATGTTGATGTGATTTCGTTTATTATTTTTTACCAACTAGATATCCCACAGAAGTGATTAACAGTGGTTGCTCACTGACAATAACAAGTGGTTTTCTTTGCAGATTGAGTGCCAACTAGTATCTCCAGATTAGAAGCATATAGAGGAGTTTGACCTATCTACTAGACATTATACTCGAGTGTCTTCTACTCTCTTTCTCTCTCTCTCTCTCTCTCTCTCTCTCTGTAGAAGGGTTTGTCAGGACAACCTAATATCAGACTACTTTACCCTACAAGTAAACGCTCGCTAAATATTTTAAATAACATAGTATTCGGAGCACAAATAAGGTCCCTTCGACACCGCTATACACTGGCTCATAAGAGGAATGGTGCACTTTCTCCAAGTAATTTTATCTCAAGTAACAGCACTTAGCTGGATACTCCACCGGACTAGATTAATTATTCTTCTGGAATCCAGTAAGACAATAAGACAACAAGAAAGATATACTATAACATACGTTACTCGTCTATTGGTGAGACGAACATTGATGTTCTTAATTTCTTTACTTACTCAACGTGTGATAAGTAAAGGAGATCTTTAACGGAACCATTAAAATATCTATGTATCTCATATAGATCTCAAGTGTTAGCCCTAGGAATTGGTCCCTTGATTTCTGAGAACTTTGACTAAAGTAAAATTAAACAAAAGAGAGAAAGATATCTACGGTTTTTTCTATAACAGGTGCGATTCATTTTGCCTTATAGCAACAGCCGGTTTACATTGATTTTTTTCTTGACAACAAGTAGCTTTCTTAGTTTTGTTTCTTCATCTTCTTACGATTACAGCAACAACAATAACACTGATGATACCAATAATAATAGTAGAAGAAGACGAAGAAAAAGAAGAAAACAGTTGAACGAGAAGAAGAAGAAAAAGAACGTTTACTTCATAGCTGATATTGTTTATTCCAGAATATTGTTTCTTTATTAAAATTAATCTTTTATAATTTGAAACTGCAATTTATATTGGACGAAAAGCTTAGTAATGCTGTACACGAAGCAATAATGAAAGACCGCACGAACTGTGGTTTTGAAGAACGTAATTGATAAACCAGAAACAAAGCACAACATTGCCTTTCTCTACTTTAGCATATAGAGAATTAAAAAACAAGTCAACAATCAAAGGATAATTTCCGAAAAATAGAAAAATCAAAGAAGAAATCCAAAAAGGATATGGACAGTGGAACCAAAAAATAGTCTCCTGTTTATTGAAACGCATACCACGAGAAAAATATTTCTAAACTATTTAAGTTGGTGCCTAGTAAAATACAACAAAAGATGATTAGGCAAACACAATTATTCCTCTCTCTCATTGATGTTCTATCGCGGTTCAAGATCATTTTTTTCCATTGTGTACGTGTCATTTTTAGACTTGAATCGATTGAATCGTGCCGAATAGAGATTCACTTCGGCGTCTGCAGGAAGGTAGAGACTATTGATTTCAGTAAAGCAAGTCGCAGTTCAATTATGTGAGATGTATTGATTTCTAGATGATGTGCGCGTTTGAGGACGTGATATCAATAATATTGATCGTTTTATAAAATGCATAGATCGCTACCGTAAGTAGTATTGGTTCGTCAAATCTTCTGATTTAGAAAAAAATGTAATTAATTTCATTTCAATTTTTCTTCCTTGCTGAGATTTTTTTTATATAATCCTTTTTGAAATATTTAAGAGAAAAAAAATTAAATAAAACATACATGACATTCTAACATCGATAAATATATAGTTGAGAAAGATATCGACTTAGGCGATGTTTGACGTAAACCTAAAACATTTGCTTAGATTTGTTAAATAAAGGGATTTTAATACTAATATATATATATATATATATATATATATATATATATATATATATATATATATATATATATATATATATATATATATATATAACACCACCCTGACCTTCCTGGAAGCTTCAAATGGTTTACTGCTACTGAAGTTTCAGGTAAACTGAACAAACTTTATTTTGAGAAATCAATGTTAAACGGGGGTTGCAATACAGTAAAGTAATTTGCAACGATTATCAAGAGATGTGGGGAGTGCTGTAGATCTTGGGAAACTTGTAACTCGAACCCAAGAGCACATACCTTGTTCTTTATAATGAGCACTCACTAATAATGCCGAAATGAAAACCTAATAGTTATTAAATAGTAAGAAACATGAACATGGTCATAAAATATAGCACTACTACTACTACTACTACTAATAATAATAATAATAATAATAATAACACTTTGAACAACAACAAGTGTAAACACGAAAACTATAACAGTATTGACCAATGAACGTCATAACATTGACTTACTTTTAAATAGAGATAATCTCATTAAAGCTAGAAGATCAGACACTTTTGGGTTATACATATATCACTAGAATAATCCAAGCCCCATGACGGGTAAAGGGAATTACCCCAACAGAACAGTTTTGCTCAAATTTTATGGCCCCTAACAAAAATTAAAATCGATATATAATAATACTCATACTTATATCTAGAACAGTTTTTCCAATCCAAAATTTGAGACTTAAAGTTAATGGATTTTAACGAAGAAGTGAAATCCAAGCAATCTTGCCACATTAGTATCTACGCATTTCAATTCCTACTTCAGACCCATTAAGCTGAGACATTTTTTCGAATCAAAATCTACTAATGGATGTTGATCGACATTTAAAAAAGGATTCTAAGCATAAGGTTTTGCAGCATTATATTTTGAGTTAAATCTCCGTAAAGAAACATGACAAATGATGCAAAACTTATCTGTACGGGTAAATATTTTACCATACAAGCACAGGGTATTGTTCTGATATATATATATATATATATATATATATATATATATATATATATATATATATATATATAAATAAATGATATATATATATAAATATATATAAATAAATTATATATATATAAATATATATAAATAAATTATATATATATATAGATATATATATATATAAATTATATATATATATATATATATATAAATAAATTATATATATATAGATATATATATAGATTATATATATATATATATATATAGATTATATATATATATAAATATATATATAAATTATATATATATATAAATTATATATATATATAAATTATATATATATATAAATTATATATATATATATAAATTATATATATATATAAATTATATATATATATATATATATAAATTATATATATATATATATATATAAATTATATATATATATAAATTATATATAAATTATATATATATATATAAATTATATATATATATATATAAATTATATATATATATAAATTATATATATATATAAATTATATATAAATTATATATATATATATATATATATATATATATATATATATATACCATGTACTTATTTTATAATCGCTCTCCTTCACCAGCCTATATCTGCCCGATTTCCTTACCTCTCTCTTAATATTTTCTAATCTTAACTCCGTCTGGTTGAATGCGTCAAGTGTAATTCGTCTATATTTTGCAAACACTCACCCTTCATAATCCAAGTCTACTTGTCGATGATTCATTACCTGTCGGCCAGAAAGTCAGACACTCCATTACTTGTTGAGATGGTAGGATATTTACACCTCGTGCCGTTATGTTTGTAAAAAAATGCCCAAAGTATATATTCAGACATTGCAGAAGGATGTATCTACCATAGAAAGCACTTGGCCCGTATTCCAACCCTTTTACATCGAAACATATGGTTGTTGACCGTGAAAAACGACATAATTTATTAGTAAAAAACGGTCTTGGAAAAAACTTTTTTTAAATTTATACACATTTTTTTCTAAGTAACACCGCCCTCATCTGAGATAAAAGTGTAACATAATGATAATACATCTACTTCTCTCGTCCATCTCTCTCTCTCTCTCTCCGTCTCTTTCTCTCTCTCTCTCTCTCTCATTCTGTTACATATGTTGAATACTGCTGCTCGTCTAATACAAAAAAAAAACACAAGATGACACTCTATGGCAATCGTCTCTATTTTCTTGTCTACTTAATATATGTATTCATATTTACCTGTCTTTCCTCGATGGATGGTTGTGACACAAGGTTAAAGCAAGGTTGGGATCGGTGGGTCGGTTAGCCATTATTGAACATCATATGAACATTCAGGGCGCGTGACAAATGCCATTACACATTCTCTCAGTCCTATATGCATTTTCCACATATGTGAATGCGGATCAAGCGACAGACAATAAAATTGACTCCTACCTTTTCGTGCAATAGCCCAGTTATGCTTTTGAGGATTGTCTTCTAAAATTACGGATATTACGTTATCCTTTATCAGACAGAAACATTATTCAAATTTTATGAGAATGACTGTCGTTTAGTGACCGCCTTCTCAACAGCTCTGTTATTGGGTGAAGAGGTCTGCAATTGTGGTAGTGAAAAGAGAAACATTTTTAACATTCGGCGCATGCGATCCTTGTTTCTTTCTTACTGTTCTGACTGTATGTAGTTTTGCGTTGTCTTATTTAGGCGACCATTCGTTTACCTTTTAGTTAGGAGAAAACTGTGGTATATGTTCTAATACTGTACTTTATATTTTTTTCCGTCAGTAAAGGAGATCTCCTTCTAGACTGATGCAAGTTAAATGTTAATCCCAATCTAGGATGTCTGGTTTTGGGAGCTGAATTTTTCCAACATAAAAAACGTCCTTATGCCGTACTTTACCCTATTGAGAATGCAAGTAAAGCGGAACTCTAGCACTTTTTATTCTATTGGCTGCAAGCTTTAACATTCAGTCGCGCAGAAAACAACTGTCTTGCACGACTGGTAGAAACATTAACATTCGGAAAACTCCTTTCAGGAATTCCATATGTTGCACCTAATCCCTGATTTTTAAGTATTCTTTTAATTAGTACATTGGTATTATAAGGAAACATGAAGTGGAATAAGTATATTGAAAATACTGCTAAGTTTGCCGAAAAGAAAAATGGCTCCTTCTACTGAGCTAGAAACATTCTCACACCTGCAAGTGTTCTCTATCTCTAGAAAGCTTGTATTTGCCCATGCATGAAAGACTTGCCACATCTGGGCTGGTGCACCAACCACTTGCTTTTCCACTAGAGTGTAAAACTAATTCGAACCTGATAGGTCTCGCACTGGCTACCAAGCTCCAGCCTTCGTTGTAACAAGTACTTCCACTGTGTGTAGTCTGATAAATTTACTGAACTTGTACCCCTTTCAACGTAATTACTTCGACGCATCAGACGAGCAGCAAAATAACACCCCTTCTCTCTAGAGATCTAGAGATCCCGGAGAATATACTACTCCTATAGCGTATTTTCTCAGACTACGTGCTCTTGGAACTCCATCCTTGCTTCCTGTACAAATACCTTGTTGCCCAATCCCCAGTCTAGGTTGCCCATTATAAATCTGAATGCTATCATAGTAGCCTCTAACACTTCAGTGGCAATATTCTTTATTTGAGGTGAAATAAATTTTAAAAACTCGTTTACTTTTATTAATTTTAAATAAAATATTGCTTGATTTTATCTTCCATGTTTTTGTGTAGTAACCCTGGTAACATCAATCAAAAAAGAGATATAATGTATCATATTCGGTTGTACTAATTGGACCAAGTAGCACACTCGATATTTATCTCTTGTTTCGAATACGATGTACTAAAGTAGTATTGTATTTTATTTCATTTATAATTATAGGCCCTATGATAGTAGCCCCATTATTCGTCAGTGGAAATATGCATGGGAGAAAATGTTATATTTAAGTACTTCTTATCTCGACGCCCAAATTGATTAAGGTTGGAAGCAGACCATTTATTTTTAATAATAAACCTCTGGCTTGCAATATAGTAAAAAAAGACTATATATTCTTATTTACGTCCTCCTTTAAATATAAGAGTTCTACTCATTAACCTCTATTGAAATCTAACATTCACAGTCATACACAAGCATACTCTCCTCACTCCTAGTTACTAGATGCAATCAGCAAATGTAGACTCTGTGGTCAAAAAGACAATAAAGTAAACCATATAAGTTAATGCAATCATACAAGAGCAGGTTTGTTACGAACTGACAACGATATTAATATTGGGTTTGCCAAAAGGACTGTTCGTTTTTTTTTGTTTTTTGTTTGCTTCCGTCAGTTTATGGGGAACCCGAACATCAATTTTAGAAACATAACTGAGTTTCTGCAATTACTTTTTCACGCTCGATTTAGATATTGTGAGAATATATGCGATTTGTCTGGTTGTCAAAAGGCAATCTTGTTTAACTATGGCTTTCACTTGCTCACTGTCGATCATCTTTGGCTGAAGAGCATCTATCACTGATAAATGCCCATTTCGAAATCAGGAAAACCATTTCTGACACAACCGTTTTGTAGCAGCATTCTCCCCATACAAATGCCATATCTTTATGCAAATGTGTGTAGCTTGTTTCTTTTTCTGTAGTAACAAAAATCAGATGTCGGTAGTATTATGTTTAGTCTTCTATTTAAAGGTCTAAAATACGACCAAAAATGTACGAACTCCTCTGCTCGGAGACTTATAACACACTGACGCCATAATACTTGCTACACCAAATACAGTATTAGAATAATAGGAATATAAACCGATGGTTAGTAGGCTGGAAAGATGACATTCAAAAAACGAACGCACCTTTTGGCCAACCCAATATATAGATCGGCCATGGGGGAGGCAGTTTTCAACCATCGGTCCATATCACCTACAATATGGCAGTCCGCAATACTATAACAAGTGACAACGCCACATGTTATGCACGCGTGCTTCTCGTCCTTGAATTATTGCAACAAACCGTAAGTAGCGGTTGAAACAGAAAGTGAACATTACATCAATCATTTTCATTGGCGAGTGTAATGCTCCGAGAAGGAGCAATTTAGAATTCTTAAACCTTTGGATGGTTTTAGATGGATTCTGAGGCACGTTGAAAATTCCACGGTTGAATGATTATAGCAAATATATTCATTTTGTTTTGAATGGTGAACACAAAACGTCATCAGCGTTGATAAGTAAAAGAGCCCCCTCTCGCATTAAATACTTATTCTCAAATGACACACCTTTTTCTGAAACATCCTTGAATCAGAATGAGGCTATGCATAAACACGTGAGAACCGAATAAAACAAAGTACACTGCAATAGACGTCATGCATTTCAAAATTCAATTCAGAAAGTTATACTATGCGTAAGACAATGTATACCCACGGCTGATATTGAGGTTTATTTCGAAATCAAAAGCGAGTACGATTCAGTGGCGGTGCCGGTGTCTCGTGGATTCTCTGAATCTATAACACTAGAATACTATCCTTCTTAAAGAATTAATATACTCATGGTGCGTGAATGAGCCCCAATCTTTTGTTCCACTTGTAAAACATTTACAGCAAAATTGTGTCTAGTTACAACCACTGCAAATACATTTTATTTCTTCATCTATCTGCATAAAACTAAACGAAAATTCAAGGAACAATGTTTCTGTCGTGAAACGTCTTATCCGTTGAATACAATACCACAGCTCTGCTTCCCAGCTGACTAGAACATGCCCGTTTTGAAGTCCAATGATGAGAAATTCATACTCGGGATTCTACACAGAATTTCGAACGGAACCCTATATTTAATCCACCTACGTAACTTGCTCTAATTCAGGTAGATATCTTACTTAATCTGTATTTCTATTCTTAGTATTATTTACTCCTCTCCAGCAGTTAGGCACAAGCCAGTTTTATCCTACTCCCACAAGTAAGATGTGACCCAAGGTCGGGTCGGAAAGTGGGGGTTGAAAAGCCAGCGCCCGAGAGGTAAGCACTCTGACCATTAAAAATTGCCTGGGCAGCCCCGTCGGCATTCCCCGGTAAGGGCGCCTCAGACAGTAAGCAATAAACTTACTCCTCCCCAAAGATGGGAGGCAAAGCCTGGGAGGGTGGACCTCCTAGAACTGCACAGGACAGGCGTGCAGTATCCATCGGAACACATACTACACTTTGATCTTAGCCAAAAGGCCAAGAACGTATTTCTATTCTTAGTATAGCCCGTGTTGAGGATATCACGTTAAACTCACAGGAGACCGTCACTTAGAACTGATAAGCACCTGACACTTTTATACGTTGTGCCACGGGTATTTGCGTTCGAAATTCCATACAGACTCCCGAGTTCGACATGAAGATCCACGAGTTCGATAAGACCCACATGAAAATGATCGACGGTCACATCGGTCGAAACATTGTAGGAATGACATCTAAGATAAGAACAGTAGTACGAATAACCAAAATAATAAAATATGCTATGTCGGTTGTTAAAATAATTTATTAAACTTGTTCAATATATTTTGTTAAAGACAACACTACTGCTGGATTAAATTAGTATTTTATTTATCTATTTTTATGATTAGGCTGACTTAATAGAACATGGTTTTCCTAAGCCTTTTTACATATATATTGAAATCACACAAAATACATGCAAAACTATTCTCCAGGTATGGTATTAAGTTATGTTTTAGAAGAAGTTCAATTGTAATTGTTTTGATTTTAACTCACCAAGTGACCAATCTTTACTATGCATTTCTCTATTACGCTTCACCTTTTAGATTACTCTTATTTTATACGGTACATATAACTTTCGTTTCTGTCATTCCAATACTTCCTCTCTCTGTCTGTGTGTGTGTGTCTCTCTCTCTTTATGGGTGTCTCTCTCTGTTTATAAACGGTTCAACGTAATTAAGAAAGGATTTAATAAAAAAAACTTTATATACTCGATTAATGACAAAATCGAATATCACTTGTATTAGTAATACTATTTACCTCGCAGATGTCGACAGAAAAAGGAA
>OY744533.1:23427609-23435109 GCA_963556195.1 Sepiola atlantica | reverse complement strand
TATTATTTAAAATCTACTTTAAATACGTGTGCGTGGTGTGTAGATAAGCATGTATACAAATTAGATAACAATGTCGAACAAAACAAGGATTTAGATCGTATGATCTTTGTTCGCGCCGGACAACCAGAAAGAAAACAAATGTATTCATTTTCTTATCGATCAATGTTTTGTTTTGCTGTTTTAACGGTCCGACGTCCTTTTAATGAAAAAATGTCCTTCATTAAACGCAACACAAATTTACAATTAAACGTTCCCCATAGTCCTGGTGGCAAGTCATTAACCCAAAATGCTACGCATTAACTTCCTGAAGACTTTGTCTTAGGCCGAACAATTATAACCAACAAATAATTCAATGATTTAAAGTAAAAATATTGATTGGAGAAAAATGAAAATAAAATAATCAAAAAACTGTTTTATTTCAAAGGTTGTTTAAACTAGTTTTTAATCTATATTATTTGAAAAAAAAATCTGTTGACATTTGTTATTGATCTGATATGCTTAATCAACTCAAAACTATTCAATAAATGTCAATTGTATGTCAAATATAATAATGACATTGTTTGAAAATTGAAAACATACTGATGAAGAATGTAATTTATATTGTGTATATCATTTTACGGTTAGTGATGTTTTTGGATAATGTGCATGTATAGAGAATAACGTGTTGCCTATACATTCATTATGCATGTTTCAGATGTTAAAAATAATGATGAATAGTTTTTAAAAGTTTTACATATGCACTATAAATATATAGCACTCTGATTGATGTAAGCCATTATTAATTGAGCGTAACTCTAACTACAGATTTTAACTATAAACTAGAGACTTCATAATATATATATATATATATATATGTTTATATACATATTTATACTTATATATGGTTATATATATACATACATATATATATATATGTTTATACACATATTTGTACTTATATATATATATATATATATATATATATATATATATATATATACATATTTGTACTTAATATATATATATATATATATATTTACATATTGATGCATATATATATACATATTTTTACTCAGTATATACATATATATATATATATATATATATGTACATATGTATGTGTATATATATACATATTTTTACTTACTATATATATATATATATATACATACAAATGTTGTTTAATATGAACGACACCTTATGCATGGATGTTCTTCCGTTGACCCTTTGAATTTTTCGAATCATCGTCTTTATTTCAGAGGAGAATTGTCTGATAGATCTGCCATAACTGTATGTGCACTAAGTCAATTCATGCCCATCAGGGTCCATCTTCAACTTAAATACCAGCGATATCATCCTAAAAACGTTTTAGTTTTAATTTTTGTTTCGTATTTATAACATAATTTTCGCAAAACTACTTATTAATTTTTACATTACCAGTATGAGATCCACCTGATTCTGCTGAAGATTAACCAGGCTGGGCCTGAAAGGCGTAAGTTGCTTGTACTATTCAACATCATTTGTATTACAGAGAAAATGCTGCCTATATATATATATATCACCGTGTTACTGTATAATCGTGATGCTAGCCGCTTAACATTGGAAAGCTGTGTAATTAGTTTTTTTTTATAATTCTAAACAAACGAATAATTTAGTCCGCGGATACCTTAATGTTACAACAACGACGTCTGTGGGAACTTCATTTCAACAAGTCTGCCTCTCCCCGAAATTCGTGATGCACACCAACATATCACACCGAAGTTCCAAGTTAAGTTGGTTACAACTTTGAGTTATTTAACTTAAAATAGACGAAAATATGTCAACAACGCTCACAACAGAAATCAGTGTAGCTGGAATTTTGTTGCTCCCGAGTTTAATCGAATAAAATCGTTCTTTATGTAACAAATAGCTTAGAATTTTTTCCTACCGATTTTTGAAAATTTCACCGTACATTATTCCCGATTCTAATGTATCAATTAAAAAAGCAATTATTTTCAAAACGAATATAATTGCTCTAAGGCCCTTTGAGTCGTGTTTATACGCGGAGACACGAATTATTGTAATGTTTTATTTTCTCGTATATTATATATTATGCTGTTTTTGTTGATGATATTTTCACTAACACCCAATATATTAAGTTCCCGGTTCTAGCAATAAACATACAATACGATAAAGTTCACAGTTGGCCCGCGAACTAAATTGATCGTTTCTTAAGTGCTATTAATCGCGCAAACAAAACCCTAAAAATCAGCATAATAAATACTATAGAAGAATGTAAAACATTACAACGATTCAATATGCTATATTCTTATATGTATGTGCTTACTTAATGTTTAATAGTAACGTTCGTGTATTAGGAGGAGTAGTAGTAGTTGTAGCGGTATATTTAAAACGTCTACATGTTGGCAAAGGCTGCCAATTAACATTTCTCTACATAGACGTTGCTGTAAAACCGATGTTAGTTGATTATTATTGTGAGGAGTGCATTCTTCGAAAGGGATTTTTTATTAATATTTTTCTGAAAAGTTTCCGTCTTTTATAAATGTTACTTGTTATTCTAGGGTTTAAACAAATTTTTAATGCAGAAATTTACAATGATTCTTGGTAATTTTTTTAAAGATATGATGAAAAATATAAGACGAATTAAACTTTTACGTAACAACATTACTAAGCGAAACGTGACGTCTATACTACTACTACTACTACTAATACTACTACTACTACTACTAATAGTAATAATAATAGTAATAATAATAATAATAATAATATGTCATTTTATATGTCTGCATAAAAAGAGATGTTCAGTGAACAAGTAAACTCATTCTGCATGAATTTCAAACTAAGATTATATGAATCCATGAACAGAAATTGCAATTGCTATATCAGGCTGCGGTATTTGTTCTGTGTGGTCCTAGGGGTCAACCCATCCAGGTTTTACTTTCTCTTTTTAGAAGGGGTTGGTTTATGGCCAATCGCTTTGCGACGCCCCTATCGAGGAATGTCGACGGGGCTGATCGGGCATTTTTGCTGGGCCAGAATGCGCAACCTCAAGTGCGCTGGCCTACCTTTCACATATTCCTGCGGTGTGAGGGAAGTAAACACCTACTTCAGTGATATTTGATCAGATAACTTTATTAATGGAAATGGGAGGAGGGAATTTTATTTTCAGGTCAAGTGTGCCGAAAGATGAAAAGGGGTTGTTCGCTTTTTACATTCAGCAACTGTAGCCAAGCGTTTGTTTTATTTTTATCCAATCGTTGCGGTGGCCATCCCACCTAAAAACGTAAGATCAGACAAAATCATTCGGAAATCGTCAGAGTACCTGCCCTGTGGTAGGAAGGGTACCGTCAAGATTTGTTCGCCTAAAACGCACTGCATAATTGAATACGCCCGTCCAGTAGCGTCGACTAAATCAATAGGTTCTTGATTGATTTGAAATGTTTGGTGTTCTAGTTGAACATAGACGCTTACTGTTCAAAGGTTTAGGAATGTATCTCTGCCTTTCAAACTATGCGCCATTATTTACTATAAATAATGTGAGATAATTTATTTGGCTACGTCTACAAATAGATGTCATTTTTGTTATGCTCAGAAGAACGCGGGGATCAAGAGGAAAAGACAGTTAAGTGTCTAGGAGGGGGTCTATTAAATGGCAATCAAGGGTCAACATTGGGTTATGTGAAAACAAGGTAGATTGAATTTGTTTTGGGGGATACAATCAAAGAACGTTAGTATAAAGGCACAAAGACAGAGATAAAGAAAGAGAAAGAGATGAAGAAAGAAAAGAGAAAGAGAAAAAAGGTCACTAACATACTGTGAAGTTTCGATCCGCTCGTGATACTCTAAGTGCGAATCTTTACAAATTCAATTAAGAAAATCGATATATCCTTTTTTTAAGAGGCCAATAGCATGGGATACAAGTTGATATCAGCTCCGCTCATATACTGATGTCTTTCTTATTGGTAATAATACGCGCTGGGGATCCGATCTTGGCGGGAAACGAGCAGCACAGAAAGAGGAAGAGAGAGAGAGAGAGAGAGAGAGAGTGATAGAAGGGAGGAGCAGAAAGATGTGTATCTCTATTGCAGAGCAGCTGTGTTGGTCTTTCCCAAGTAAAATATCCGATAAACACGATAAACTATCTATTGAATGACTTTGTAAATGATTTAGTTGCGTTGGTGTCGTTATCTGTTTAGCGAGAACGCCGTAAGTTAATTGGGGAGAAAAGCGAGCGGGAGAGAGTGAATAGGTTTGTTTCTCCAGATATCTCAAAATATCTCTGTTGCTAAACTCAAGAGAACCAACTTCTCCATAACCATAACTGTTATATCCTTATTTATTTGCAGCCCTACGGGAGTCAAGTTAGACACACGGTCAGCTTTTAATGTTGGGAAAATCCATCTCTCCCAAAAGAGACAGTTTGGATACAAACAAAATAACAATTTGTTCAGTTGAGATGGATTACTCTTTCCCCGACTGAATACTATTGGTAGTATCGTTTAGAGTAGTTTGGTGAACACTTGTCATTGGCTTGGGTCATGTGAAATAATTATAAAAAAAAACAATTCTACTTTATTCTCCTACGTGCGTAAGTGAAACATTTACCAGGGATCGATCCGACTCTATTCGTTTTGTTGTTGATAAATTGTAAAGAGAAAGAACATCCATCTAAATATACGAAAGTAAATTGCTGGTCAAACTTTGATGTACCCATGTACATATAGAAACAAGATTAATTCATGATATATATATATATATATATATATATATATATATATATATATAAATATAAACAGAGGCGACAGGTTTAATCATCCATTGGGCGCATGTGAGATCGTTTGAATCAGCAAAATGTGATTGCGCAAAGCCCGATACATATAAAAAATAAAACGAAAAAGTAAAAGACATAATGTCCTTCTCTACATTATATCTTCTTTCTCTCGATGTATAAAACTACACGATAAATAATATTATTTACTTTAGATTTTTGTATAAATGTTAGTTTACGATATCGCTCACTTTAAATTTAATTATTTTTTATGAAAAATCATACGTATGAGTTTTAGTAGACATCGTTATATCTTATAAATATGTATATATATATATATATATATATATATATACATATATATATATTCATATATATATATTCAGATATACACATATATATATATATTCATATATATACATATATATATTCATATATATACATATATATATTCATATATATACATATATATTCATATATATACATATATATTCATATATATACATATATATATTTATATATATATATATTCATATATATACATATATATATTCATATATATATATATCTATTTCATATATATATATATATATTCATATATACATATATTCATGTATATATATATCTATTCATATATATATATATATTCATATATATATATATCTATTCATATATATATATATTCATATATATATATATATTCATATATATATATATATATATTCATATATATATATATATATATATATATTTTCATATATATATATATATTCATATATACATAAATATATATATATAAAAAAAATATATATATATATGAAATAGATATATATATATATATTCATATATATATATTCATATATTCAAATATATATATATATATATTAACATATATATACATATTCATATATATAAATATATATATATATTAACATATACATATATATATTCATATATATAAATATATATATATATATATATATATATATATATTCATATATATATATTCATATATATATATATACATATATATATATTCATATATATATATATATATATTCATATATATATATATATATTCATATATATATATATATTCATATATATATATATATATTCATATATATATATATATTCATATATATATATATATATATATTCATATATATATATATTCATATATATATATATTCATATATATATATATTCATATATATATATATTCATATATACAGTATCTACAATAAGTGAGTACACCCAACAAATTTTTTACTTTTTACTTCATAGAACTTTAATTTTTCGTAGGATTTAAATGAAACTCGATGTGAACATAGCCATGTAGTGGTTTAATAGCTGTATAAACTATGAAGGAACAAATATCTTTTCAATGCAAAAAAATTGAACAAAAACATTTGGAACAAGTAACAAAAAGTGAGTACATATGAGCATTTTAAACAAATAATCTTATTTTTAATACTTTGTATGACCTCCATTGTTATCAATAACAGCAGACAACCTCCTAGGCGTTGATTCGACTAGTTTATGACATTTGTCCGCCGGAATTGTGTTCCATTCACACTTGATGACCTCCTTCAGTTCGTTATTATTTCTCGGATTTTTCCCTTCAATTTTCCGTTTCAGATGTTCCCACAAATGCTCTATTGGGTTCAAATCAGGTGACATACTCGGCCATAGGTAAGGTATTCACCCGTTTACTGTCTAAGAAAGCCTTTGTAGCCCGAGACTTGTGCTTAGGGTCGTTATCTTGCTGGAAAAGTCCACTTTCTGCCAACACTTGTTAGACTTGGTAACATTTTTTCCTCCAATATCTGGCAATAGAGTTTGGAATCCATTTTTCCTTCGATGAAAGCAAGTCGTCCAACTCCTTTGGCACTCATACACCCCCAAATCATTAATCTCCCACCTCCATGCTTTACAGTTTGCATGACACACTTATTCTTGTAAGCTTCCCCTTTTCGTCGCCACACACGTTTAATGCCATCTGATCCGAATAGATTTAATTTTGTCTCATCAGACCAAAAGATTTTGTCCCAAAACTGCATGTCTTTGTCTTTATGTTCATTAGCAAATTCATATCGCTTCTTTTTGTGAGAAGTTTTAAGCAGAGTCTTCCTCCGGGGCATGCAGCCTTTAAACCCGTCTTCATGGAGAATGTTGCGCACTGTCTGAGCACTCATAGTTACGTTTAAACTGTGCGAAATTTCTTCTGCGATGCTAGCATCACTCTGACGTCTGTTTCCCTCTATTAGTTGTTTGATGTGTCTCTTAGTTCGATTAGAAAACTTGCTTTCATCGAAGGAAAAACGGATTCCAAACTCTATTGCCAGATATTGTTCATAGTTTATAAAGCTATTAAACGACTACATGGCTATGTTCACATCGAGTTTCATTTAAATCCTACGGAAAATTAAAGTTCTATGAAGTAAAAAGTAAAAAAATTCGTTGGGTGTACTCACTTATTGTAGATACTGTATATATATTCATCTTCATATATATATATTCATATATATATATGTATTCATATTCATATATATATATATATATTCATATATATATATTCATATATGTATACATTCCTATATATATACATTCCTATATATATACATTCCTATATATATATATTCTATATATATATATATATTCATATTAATATATATATATATTTTCATATTCATATATATATATATTCATATTTATATATATATATATATATATATTCATATTCATATATA
>OY744533.1:23412609-23425109 GCA_963556195.1 Sepiola atlantica | reverse complement strand
AGCATTTTAAAATATTATTAGTCGTTTTATATGCGGTGTTATCATTAAGTTTTTAATTGGTTTTAGAATGTATAATTTTCTTGTTTTTGACTAGATTTTGTAAAAAAATCAGATGGAAGGCAGTTACATCTATTTATATATAAGCTGATTCTTTTTTTGTTGTATTTACCGGTTATTCTATGTTTCAATTTATTATATCGCATAGATTAGACGCTGCATCACCTAAGGTAATATTCCATTACACATTTAAATTATTGATTTATAGTTGACAAAGTTAACGATCATTAAGAGCCGCATATTCTTATGCTTCAGGCACTTCAAACCTTTGGGAAAATGATTTAAAATTGTAACTTGTCAGTCAGCCGCTACAATGGCGTTTGTTAGCGCATCTGTTAAAGTGTACTCTCTCGGAATTCTATTGTTTAGACCTGCTTTTCAACTAATTATCTTTTTTCTTTTCGGCATTCCAGCATCGCATTCCTGTTTTACGCTTCAGGGCCGTTAAGCTAGTTCATTGCAAATGGTTTCCACTTCGATGTTCTCTCGGTTTTGGGAAAGTTGATTACTGATTTTATCAGGTGTTAATTGGTTGGCTTTAACCGGATCATGGAAAACGCAATTATTTTTGTTGATCTGTCGATTGTCATGACTTAAGTTAAAAAATAATAGCAAATTTGAATACTGAAAATAGTTATGGTTTGGGAAAGAATGAAGCCTACCCGTAATCAGTTGTCATTTTAAATCTTTCTAAGTTATTGATGAGTTTGATGAAATTTGATTACTGATTTGTTCATGTGTTAATTAGTTGGGTGACCTTAAACCCGATCATGGAAAGCTAAATTGTTGTTGATGAACTGTCAAAGTTAATGATGTTAAGGTAAGCAATTGCAACGATCTTGAATGCCGACCAAAGGTTAGAGTTAGGGGTACACCAGAAGCCTAATCAGTTGTAGAATTAAATTCTCGTATATTATTCAATTGAAGACCCATCACCGTATGCATTCTCTTTTTTGCCTCTAGCCTTGAACCGTGCATTACTATTTATTGGCCCTTAAATTGCATCCGGTGAAGAGAACGACTATCTGGAGAGTGTAAAACCATTATTTTAGTTAGTTCAACGCTGACCCTGAGTAGTAGTATTGTATAGAGTCCCATCTATTATTTGAAGAAAATTTATCCCGGCACAGGACTATACTGTTTTTTGACATACTTGGGAAAGATGATGAAATTTATCTGAACCCACCACCTCAGAATCCAATGTATCAACCTTTTCCATCAATGTATACTACCTACTTAACTTTCAAACCCAATGAACTTCTTAACCTCTATCATTCCTTGGTATTACACACCATTGCATCCAGTTGTGAGGCGCTAATTTGGGAGCTTCGTGGAGTTTTGAGTTACATTTTAGTTATAAATTTCATATCAGATACGATGTGACCCGGCATGGTAAAACCGGTCAGGGCCCATTTATGTGGTGAATTGAAACTATCGCTTACAGATATTTGTTTACAAAATAAATACCTAGAGGCACATTTACAACCCAATCGTATATACAATATGTGCAGTGCTTCGGCATAGAATGTCACAAAGAGAGAAGTTGACATGCCGTTTAACCAAATAACTAACCAATCTACTAGTGATATTCATAAGGGGTGGTATAGTTTGCTTTACGAATTGTTTTTAATATATAGATAGTTTATTAGAAGGCTATAACAATGCTTGAATATTCCAAGTTGTAAGAACGAAAACTATAAACACAACTGCGAGAAGAGTAATATTCTCGAAATTGCGCGAAATTCCTCTGTCATATAAACCTACAGTGATCGTGGAGGACAATGGAAGCAAGTAAAATTACATTTGAAAAGTTCACCTTGTTATTCAATATTCTTACTTACAACCCGATATATTTCCGCATTTGCATAGACTTCTAATAAACTAACTATATTTACATTTTTACATGTTTTAGTTCTATAATTTTTACTTGTTTAAGCTTGAGACTTAAGATGTAGCCGGCTTTATTTGGTTGTGTTTAAATCCATGCAATAATTAACCACATAGTATAAATACTTCGCAATTAGCAAGAACACTACTGTGTCTAGATTGTGTATTATGAGAAAATACGATGCTTACTACAGTGGATAAAAAGGAAAACTTAAATGTTGAAAAACTTTATTTTTGAAACCTTTTAATTTATTATTGCAAGCTTTAAAATATATTTGACTCTGTTCAACACTCAAACACTCCATTTATATCGAAGTAGATTTGTTCTTTAATTTCCCTCCAAAAGTTCTAATCGAATAATAATTGCAATTATTGCAAAGTATTAATTTAAAACAGTTATTTTAACATGTAATGTGAATTTCTTAGTAATAAAATACAACAGGAAAATTGTATGCTTTGTTATTCATAAATGTCCTAGGCGAATGGAAGCATAGAAAACCTCCTTATACAAAGTGTTCCCCTCCCCGAAAAAACATCTATGAAATTGTTAATAAAAGTTAATTATTTACGCAATTCTACCATATGATAAAGAAACAAATGGATGACGTGATAGAGTGAGACAGAGAATATAGTCGATCTGAGGCATTTCGATTAATTTAACGAATACACTTCAGACTTGTCCACCGAGTTACAGACAGGAATATCGAACAGTTTTTGTTTCATCGCTCTTTAATCCTATCAGTGTACACGTAAAAAAAATAACAAGTTTCACCTTATTTTAATAGTATACTCGACCCTCCAGTTCGTCTATTATATATAGTCAATTTCTCACATAGACATCCGTGACTTGAAATGTATCAGATCTTCTTGGTTATCTACCACCGGTTTTAGTTGATGCCGACATATTTTTGTTGCGTCATTCTTTCGTAAGGTTATAACAGACATTCCATGTGATTTACACTTCTGTTTGCGCGGGCATCTAGTGTGAACAGAAACAAGTAAGATCACCGGATATTTAGCAGTATACTATACCCTCCATGTCTACACGATTCGTTTAATATATATATATATATATATATATATATATATATATATATATATATATATATATATATATATATATATATATATATATATAAATCGTACATATTTCTAGACAGAGCGTCCTGATCCAGTGGTAGAACGCTGCACTATAGACATCAATATCGAAGGTTCGATCTCTGTGTAAGTTAGCTATGCTGACGACGACTGTGAGCCAGAAACACGTGTCCATGGATTACATCCATGTACGTATAAAATAAATGAATTTAAAAAATATATATTTATGAATATAGATCCAGTCCACATAGACGACCCGTGCTCTTTCGTGTTAAGGGTCGTCTATGTTATGTTTTAATTGATGACGTCACTCTTGCAAACAAGCAATATATCAAATAAACAGTATATTGCTACAGAGTGTTAGTAGTATGTCGATAGATACATGAATGTTTTCGTTCCCCTCACAATTTTAATATGACGTCTCACATCACTATTGATCTTTTCCGGCTTTTCATTATCAGCTGATCCGTATAATAACAAACTGTATCCGTTACAGACGTCTAACAACCACTTATGTTCGAAGTGTTCGATACGTATAATCAAATACAATTAATGCACAACTAAAACTGGTTGTCTCTGAAAAATATCGGATGAATTGGAGAGTTTGGTGAAGAGCGGTAATTCAGCAGAGGAAAGAAAAACGTAAATGCCACAGTTGCAATTAAGTAACGATTATCGACAGGATATGTTGTCAAGAAGACGAGTGTCTAGGATGTGAGAATGAATAACACAACTGTGCAACTGAAATTAATATCTATTATCATATGAAAGTTGAATCAATTAACGTTTGTTTCCCTAAGGATATATCAACACACATATATATATATATATAGAGAGAGAGAGTTAGGTATGTGTATTTATTTCTATAGGCATATATCTATACACAGGTTAATCTCCTAAACTAATGAATGGAACATCATGTATTTTGGAATATATATTCTAAAAATACGGTGAGTAACTTGGTTGGGTGTGGTTAGACTGTGTTGTTTTGCGACATATCAACCCTTTTTCGGGTTATTTAATGCCGAATCCGCTCATTTTATGAACGTTTTTATGATTCAATTCTTTATATATTTAAATATTTATTTATGGTGTTTGCTTTGGTTTGGTTGTTGTGTTTTACAGCATATACACGTTTTTCAGTTTATTTAATTCCAAATCCGGTCATTTTGGTAAAAGTGTTATGCTCAAGTTCTTTATATGTTCACATATTTATTCATGGTGCTTTTTTTGGTTTGGTTTGGTTGTTTTCTAGAGGGGATTTAAAAAAAAAACTTTGCAGAACATAATAAATTTGTGAAAGTGAAAGGAAAAAAAAGAATAACGTCAATGTTTGGTGCATTTTTCAATCAGGAAGCCAGTATCTTCAGACAGCATGATTTAGTAGCACCAATGGAGTAACATCGAGGCTTCATTTTTCATCGAGTAATAATGATCAAATGATCGTTTGTGATTTATTTTTACCTGTCTTATTCTGTTATCTAAATTTTCCATCGAAATAATGACTTCTCCCAGTTGAAATATAAGAATAGTGTTTTTTTTAATTAGTTTCGAATGGTTGTAATAATACTTACGTAGTTGCTTTAATATTACTATTAACGAGCCGTTCAAATTCTCATTCCTTGAAAAGAACAAATAGCCGCGTTTGACATCTGCTTTTATAAGCTTTTTCGACTAATTTTTAACGATTACAGTTACTTCTTTTACTAAGCTTTTAAATGCGTAATAAAACAAATACTTAATTAACACTCTTATTTTATGATACTGCTTGCGAGGCACTACCGAACGTACACATTTAACTTTCATTTTCTTAGTTGAAAACATATGAGTTATTTTCTAATTGTTTAATCAAAATATGTACTCAGATATTTATTTATGTTTTAAATTAAATAAATATTTTAAATTTTCTCCGTACAACGCTTGGACACGTTCTGAGAATTCGCGAAATAAAGGAACTTATTGTGAGTACGACAACTTTTCACCTATTCATGTTTTTTCGGCCATCTTTCAAATTATTTTATAACTAGTATTTCTCCTTCCCAGACCGAGAACATGACAGGAAAGATGCCGCGTAGAATACGAACACAAAATCCATGTTTTATTAATGAAATAGGTAGTTGTTGTGTTTTTCGTCGAAAAAGTGTCTGTAACTGAACTGTCGTCACATATTACATTTGACGTTGCATTTGTTTTAATGTGTTACACAAATATCTTTTTAAAGTAAAGTATTCATAAAATTATTTGGTTCACAAAAGTCGATATTCAGATGTCTAAGGTTATTGAAATGTGAACGAAAAACGAAAATTTATTTTAGACTTTCAGTGTTATCTTTAAAAAAAAAACTGGTGTTGAGAAAACACACGAATTATGTTCTTCAACCAATACTTTTAATTATACCTATGTTAATTCGTATCATTTTTATCTAGGTCACTGACAGATATATTTTCATCGAACGGAATCCAATGATCTATGATGTCATCAAGGAAATAAGCAGATAACAATAGCATATATACTAACTTAAAAAGTGTTTTTCTTCAGAATTTATACGTAATTCTAAATTGATTTTTACTGGAACAACTTTTCATGCCCGTCACTGCCCGCCTCTTACTGTGCCCTCGATTTTTATATTTGTTGATTTTACAATATTTGTCCTTTGCGTTTTTTCTTACTTTTTAAAATAGAATGCACGTATAAGTGTAGTATACTATACATTATCTGTTCTGTCCTCGGCCATTGAAGGAGAAATCTTTCTAGACTGAGACACCATGTTTTGTCAACGCGATCTATATATATATATATATATATATTGTGTAAGAAATTAAAATATTAATGAAAAGAACATGTTAGCCTGATACTCTAATTTTATATTTTAAAGTTAAATTAGTCTTGTTAATTGTATATATATATATATATATATATATATATATATATATATATATATATATATATATATAAATTACACAAAATACTTGTGATAATATTCCTGAGTTTGAAAATTGAGTTGAGTTTTGAAAAAAGTTTCATTCTACTTGTTTTTTGTAACTGTATATTTACTTATCTCGTAACCTATTATTTATGACTAAGTTAAGCAACCCCCCTAGCCAATTTAGAAGGGGTGATCAAATATATTTTAATATATACATTAATATAATATACAAATATCATTGTTTTAAATTTCAACAAAGTTACTTTTGAGAAAAAAAGTATATTCTTTTACTTAGAAGTTGTCTAAAGACTGATGACGTCTATTCAATATTCCATTGTTTTGACGTAACTATTTTTTTCTACGTTGCCTCAGCAAATGAGGCAGATACTAACACCGGTCAAGCAAAACAAATTAGAAAATGTTAAAATGTCAAATTACTAATCTTAAATATTGGAATATTGCATATTAAAAAATAGACAAAAAAAGATAAACGAATTAAACCAAATCTGTTATGAAATTTTGAATGATTTCAATTAAAGACAATTGAGTATTATAAAAACAAAAAAATATTAATTGAAATCATTGATGCGCTATAGGCAATACATTTTAAAATTGAATTATATAATTGAACTTTTGCAAAATTTGTTTCATACTTAATTTTTATCTGATTAGTATAAATTCACGATCATAATGAAACAAATGAAGTTGTATTCAAATAATGATAATAATAATAATAATATATATATATATATATATATATATATATATATATATATACATTTTGCCAGTCAGATTTAACAAATAACACACATATAGCAAGGCATTTGTACAATCGATATTTGAGTTTGACTAGTTAGTAATTTTCGAAAATGATCAATGTTTGTCAGAAAAATTGTTATTTCAATCGATTTCATCGAGTAGATATTCTATCTGACACGCTATTTTATAATAATCGTAAGAATTCTAGATATAGACCGTAGTTGGTGGCGTTTAGTTCCAATGAACAACAAATCTGTTTAATTGTGAGTAATGCCGACACATATTTCACTTAAAGTAATATACGACGAAACATTAGGAACTTACCTGCTGCTTTAAGCCCATTATTATTATTATCAGTGGTAGTGGTAGTAGTAGTAGTAGTAGTAGTAGTAGTAGTAGTAGTAGTAGTAGCGACGGCAGTCTATTATTCTTATTCGTTTTGTTTTTATTTCCGTTTTGACAGTTTATATATACTGACTTTCTATTTCGTTTTTTTTTATTTCACACATTTCAATTTAAACAATGTATCCAACGTGTTTAAAAATTAAAATAAAGCAGCAAAACTTTGCAGTTTCCAAGTATCTTTAAAATATGATAATTATGTTCGTACCATTAAATATATTCCAAGACGTATGAAAGAGAAAGAGCGTCGAACTGCGTGACCCCTTTTGTTCAACGATAGCAATTCATGTGAAAGTATTTTCTATCATTTTGCTTTGTATTTTGTCATACCATTAAAGATGTGGGTGGCTGGAAAGTAATTCACTGAATAAAAACAAAATTCTAAAATCATGTAACATGATTTAACGATGAAATTATATTTTAATGACACTGTGTTTTGCCCTCGCGCGGTTTTACAGAAACACGTTAGAAATAGTTGAATTATTATAGCGCTACTATTTCGATGGACACACGTGTTTGCATAGAACATCAATTATGGAATGAAACTGTTATATAAAGTGTATGACTTAAAATCTAATAAAACATGCAACGACAATATAGGGATTCAATACCATGATCTATGAAAAGAGGTCAATGTTAAACCAATTACGAACTCCCACCCCCCAGCGGACATGTTATTATCAGAATATTTAATTAATGTATAGATAATTTAAATAGCTTATTTTATGTTTACGCCTATTTATTTGGCAAACAACATGTTATAAGAATTATCATCCGTTGCTTCCAATGATGTAGAGCTACTTCTCGTTTTGTGTCAAGGTAGCTCTCACCCAGACAGTTGAATTTGTTCTGTGCAAATACTTTCCTCACTTGAAAATGCATCATGCATACACATTGCTTGAGAACGTATTAGTTAATAACAATGGTAATTCGTGAACAGGAGTTTGCAGGAATCATAATTAATTATTATATATATATATCGTACTTCAGAACGTTTTATTTAATTATTACTGTATGTATCTTGTACTATAAAACTACTCGTCTTACGGCGAATAAAATTAATTCCCTGAACAGAAGTTTTATACCACTTCCATGACCTTTTCCAGGTATGATAATTTACATATAATAATAATATTACACCTTATGTATAGACACCTTATTTCGATTGTTATCATAATTTATTATATGATTTTTTATTCTAGAAAATTCAATGCTTCAGGTTGTTTGTTTTTAATTTTTATCATAGTTTACCCCAAACAATGCAGGCCGCCACTGTAGACTAAAGCGCTACTGACAATTAGGCTTAAAGTTATGGGGGGTCACCATGAGTTGGGATCTGTACAGCGAGATTTCTGTTCACATTAGTATTTTATTTCTGCATATCGGTACAATCAGGGAAAGAGGGAGCAGGGAGGGAGTTAAAGAGCAGCACGACGAAAGAAGCTATTGAAGTAGAAGACTGTTCGGCATCTAGGGGCCTCCATAGTGAATGGGTGGGACTTAGCGGATTGTCAGGTTTGCCTAGTGTATTTACATTGAACCGTGCACTAAAGCAGCAAGTTACGGATCACTGTCCACTGAAGTACTTGTAAAACAGACACAAGGATGCAACATTGCTGCGATAGGACATGGGATAATGAGAGATCTATTAGATTAGCGACTCTTTTTTAAACTGTGTTTAAAAGGGAGAGACTAGTGGATAGTGTACTAGCTCAAATGTAACAACAATACTCCATGCATGGGTGGAAGGTGGCGTTGTAGAGGTGGGATAATGTCAGGTGATTAATTAGATTTCATGGCATCTGGCTTACTTCGGGTCTAATGACTATGCATTATAGTCAATGTATATATTAAATATTTGCATTTTCAAATGGGATATTGTGCTAAAAGTGCGTCCCCAAAGAATCATTTAAGATGATTTTAAAAAAATGAAATTTAAGCAATATTTATAGATTGATGTCTTATACTTATTGATAATATTTCACAAAAATCTGAAGTATCTGAATCTGTACGAATGCCCTCTTTGCATAAAACTAAATTAAACTAAAAATGGCGTACATTAATTCTGAGCTTCTTGGAGTTTTGGCTAAGATCAAAGTGTAGTATCTGTTCCGATGGATACTGCACGCCTGTCCTGTACAGTTCTAGGAGGTCCACCCTCCCAGGCTTTGCTTCCCCTCTTTGGGGAGGAGTAAGTTTATTGCTTACTGTCTGAGGCGCCCCTACCGGGGAATGCCGACAGGGCTGCCCAGGCAATTTTTAAATGGCCAGAGTGCTCACCTCTCAAGCGCTGGCTTTTCAAACCCCACTTTCTCGACCCGATCTTGGGTCACATCTTACTTGTGGGAGTAAGATAAAACTGGCCTTGTGCCTAACTCCTGGGGAGGAGTAAATAAAACATTAATTCTGGACTTTTGGCTAATATCAAAGTGTAGTATCTGTTCCGATGGATACTGCACGCCTGTCCTGTGCAGTTCTAGGAGGTCCACCCTCCCAGGCTTTGCCTCCCCTCTTTGGGGAGGAGTAAGTTAATTGCTTACTGTTTGAGGCGCCCCTACCGGGGAATGCCGACGGGGCTGCCCAGCCAATTTTTAATGGTCAGAGTGCTCACCTCTCGGGCGCTGGCTTTTCAACCCCCACTTTCCGACCCGATCTTGGGTCACATCTTACTTGTGGGAGTAGGATAAAACTGGCCTTGTGCCTAACTCCTGGAGAGGAGTAAATAATACATTAATACCACTACGAATTCGAAAAACCATAAATAGCGGTTAATTAGTTAGTGAGTGAATCGTATACAATGAATTATATAATCGTATACACATACTGCACTTTATATAAATAGTTATTTATTTGAGACTTCTGTAAATTCATGTACATCTATTATAATTATTATTTACAATAATGAATACTTAAGCAATATATAAACGAAATAATCGATATGAATGAGGAGACATGTCGATAATGAAAATAAAATCCAATGCAAAAAAAAACAACTAATTTTTAAATATGAACCAAATCACACTATTAGAAAGTGAATAAACATTATTTTTTTACCATATTCTTTACGTCGTTTGCAAACAGACCATTAAAATATTTCAATGATTTCTATCTTCAACTGAGGAAATTAGATTTTAACATCAGACGTGACTCGGGAACATTTCTAGCGTCTTTTATTTGCTTCTCGTTACGATTGCGAAAGTTGAAGGAAGGCGTGAAATTACTTCTTAAATTCGACTCAATTTACAAACTTTGCATCCAAGTTTCGCAGAAAGCAGCTTATGCTTTTCTTTTTCATTTCTTATAATAAATAGGTGGGAATCTTTATGAATGCATGGTTACATTTCCATGATCATTAACATCATGTTATTCTTTCTTTAATGCAGACGTTAGTCTTCTATTATCTATCAGTGCACCCGAGAATCTCGGCAGAAAAGATATATTTATAACATATCTATATGATATCCAGATTACGTATGCGCGTTGGGTGTGTTTTTGTTTATATATATATATATATATATATATATATATATATATATATATATATATATATATATATATATATATATAATACTAAAAGTCTATTGATCTTGTATGTTTGCAATCAGCTTTCAGCTTTCCGGTTTTCAACATCCGGTTGCGCATGCGTAAATAGCATCGTCTTCAATCTGTTATTCCAATTCCGTTATTCTCTATTATGATTAACGAACGCATGAAATTTTTCATTCTGGAAATTTTTATATCGCTTTTAATATAAACAATTTCATTTAATTTCATCAAATAGTTTTTTTGTTTTCTTCACGGCTAAAAACATTCAACGGGAGGACTTCGTAAAGTCTGTCGCAGTTTAAAAAAAACTCCCTTTTAAAAAACAAAAAACAAACAAACAAAAAAACAACACTCATTATTAATATCAGCCATATTAGCGGTCGGTGAACGAAACCACCTCCCACTTTCCCTCTCATAGATTTCACCACTCCTACTCCCTCTGTTTTCGTTACGTACGCGAGAAAGCCTGCTGTAACCCCTTCCTTTCTCAAATCGCCCTGGCCACCGCTTTCAACATGGTCTACTATATGTTGCACTCAGTAGAGTTAAGCGAAAGGAAAACATAAAAGTTTTTTTAAAACACTCAAATTGTACAAAAAATGTTGTAAATAGAAAAGTATTGTCTTAGTTTTAGTGACCTTATTATTAGCATATAAATACAATATTTATTTGCTGTACAATAAGTGCTTAAGCACCCGTGCTTTTCAGCAATACATATTCAATAAAATAAATGGATTAATATAAATAATCTGGATATAAGAGAGTTAGAACCTGATAAGAAGTCTCAATTAAGCGAAAGGATAACAAAAGTTTTCTTTAAAAAACTTTAATTGTACAAAAAATGTAAATAGAAAAGAATTGTTTTAATTTTATTGACCTTATTATTAAAATTACAAATTAAATATTTTACACAATGGGTACTGAATGTTTGCTTAAATTAAATGAAAAAAGTTACATTTTATTTTCATTTTCTATTTAAAAAGCCATTATTAACATGTGGAGAGTGTTTTTTTATTATTCTGTACTTTCAACTAACAATTTCATTTAAAAGATGATATATCAAAATTTGAATTTAACTATAATAAGTATTATGGTACATGTTCAGTGCATATTTACCTATAAGTATGGCCAACTACTTATAATTCAGTAACTGTAATTTAAAAAAAAAACAATTATAATAAACAGAACGACTCATAGAAATCTATCTATATTCTTTTTTTATTTAAATATACTTTCATAGAAATGCTTCTGTTATGTAAAAAAAACCTATTTTCTTTATGCCACATATGTCACGCTCATACATGAATTCCATAGCTAATATAACAAACTGACCCAACGGGTCACAGGTGGTCTAGTATATATATATATATATATATATATATATATATATATATATTCATATTTATATATATATATATATATTCATATTTATATATATATATATATTCATATTTATATATATATATATATATATATATATATATATATTCATATTTATATATATATATATTCATATTTATATATATATATATATATATTCATATTTATATATATATATATTCATATTTATATATATATATATATATTCATATTTATATATATATATATATTCATATTTATATATATATATATTCATATTTATATATATATATATATATTCATATTTATATATATATATATATTCATATTTATATATATATATATATATATATATATTCATATTTATATATATATATATATATTCATATTTATATATATATATATATATATTCTTATTTTTATATATATATATATATATTCATATTTATATATATATATATTCATA
>OY744533.1:23402609-23407609 GCA_963556195.1 Sepiola atlantica | reverse complement strand
ATTTCGTCAGAACAGTTTATCATTGAAATGCATGTATGTTCGCTAAATGTTGGAGAACGCGAGACACGTCATATTTCCTAAATTGTCGTGTTAAAATGAAACTTTACTTTAATAGTAATGCTATAAAATTTACAACGAACTTTTTATTTCTTTAAATTCAAAAAAATGTTATAATTATCAATTTCTGAATTCGCAATTAGATCTATTATCGCCGACCAGTGACTGGTGAGCGCAGATCACAATACTTTGTTATATTTGCAGAGCGGCATAGTGCATCAGATTGCAATGCTACTAGGATATGCTTTACCTACAGGATATAGTCAAATCGTAAAAGTGTTCACCCCTTCACACGTTTATTGTAAAAATATACAAACAGTCCTGGCCTAGTCGAAAAAGACAGCTAACAGTACTTTTTGTTTTCCTAGCTTAAAACAGATCTGGCCAATTCTTACTTAGATATTTAGAAATGTTTGTTACTGATTTCACTGTGTTTAGATCTAGTAACAAGATAGCCATCTCAGATGACGAGTCTAAAAAGAGAGGTGCGGGCATACTTCAGATTGAGTCCACAGGTAAGATTATAAATTAAAAAAGATATTTCATTTTCTGTAAATCTTAGCGTTTTGGATAACATCAAAATGTAGAACCCGTTCTGGTAGTACACTGCATTTGTTCGTTCAGTGAAGGAGAAATCCTTCTATACGAATACAATTTTTATTTGCGTCCTAATACAGACCGCCCCTTTGTTGGTAGCCAGATATTCCCCCACATTAAAACCAGACGGTTGGTCTAACTCTACTTTCGTAGGGCGGCAAGTTTATAGAGACAAAACATACAATGAACATTGTGTTATCTTGAATCTAAATCTCAACACACGTCTGGTTTGCTCAAATCACAACGAATGGAAAAGGAATGCTTATTATGTTCGTTGTAATTTACAAATTGGTTTTGGTCTTCAGCTAGCAAGGCCAATTAAATCGCGGTTTACATACAGCATCTCTCATTCTCAAATCGTCACCCAACTAATGACATGGTAATAACATAGAAGCCGTTCAGGAAAAGAAAATAAATACATCGAACAATATCCATTATCCCACTCTATAATCGAGAACACATGTGCTCTACTCATGTGTAGGTCTATAGACATGTTTATTATTATTTCTAGCTGTGTTTTAATCATGTTAATGACATATAAGCATTTCAGTTCGAGTAAAAACGGCATCAGACTATATACTTTCGTATATTCGCTAGTCAAGAATAGATCCGGTCTATTTTTATGTACACATCTAAAATGTTGTTCTGGTTTTGGGCTATTTTGTAGTCATGGTAATAATATACACGCAGTCGAAAAAACATGGGACAGCATTCTTTCTTCTATTCATAAGCTCAGATGAGATCCAGCCTATTTTCGAGTAGATTATTCGCCCATGCATCTGGGCTAGTGCAGCAACCACGAATCTCTCTCCATTGGACAGGATGCAAAAAGAGTATTTAACTGTATAGGTTTTGCATTGTCTGCAAGGCTCAAACCACTGTATCATCGCCGCAGTATTGCACCCATATGTTTGATTTTACGGTACTTAGGCAAAATGTACGTTACGAACTTACGCCTTTGTACTCACTGAACGTAAATAATCCTGACTAACGTGACTAGCAGGAAAATACCACCCTTTATTGTCGAGGTCAACAGCTGCCGGCACACTTTCTTCTCTAAAAGTGTATTTCTACGGATCACTTGCCTTTTCAAGTCCCTTCATGCTCCCTGTTTTCCCGAAAATAGCGACGGCACACATTTATATATGATGTGAACAAACATCTTGCCACACAACTTCCAACTTAAGGGTATCCTATAAATATTGCCCTTACAGTAGACTTATTTGGAGTGAATAGAATTTATTAAAAAGACACCGACATATCTTTGTTTGATTTCGCACATCAAATATGAATTAAGTTTGATGCTAATTGAACAAGTGTATCGTTTTCGTACGTACAACTAAAATACAACTGATTTTATCTAACACACACCATTAACACTAAAACGGCTCAATTATTTTCACTTTATAATTAAAATAAGTTCTTCAATTATATTTCAAATATGATTTAATTATTGTATACTTCATCGTCAAATTAAAAATAGCGCTACATATGAAGATGAACATGTTACACTCGTTAACGTGTTCAACATGTTATGATGAAACTTACCGTGACTGGCACTTATTTTACTTTTCTCGTATAAAAATGTGATGACACACATAATTACTTTTCATAAAGAATCGATTAAGATAAGCGAAAGTAGCTTGGGAAAGTGATAAATCAGAAGTAGGGGGAGAGAGTGTATGAAACCAAAGGAAAAAGACGATTGAATGAGATCGATATTTGTTATTTTAATGAAGATATTTTGTGATAGTAATCTAGCAAGAAGAAAGGTTGGAGTTTTGTGATGTTATCAGAATTTATTTATAATAACTCGAACGGCCAAGAAAACAAATATAAAAAGAGTTGGGTAACTAGCTTGTAATGTATACTGGGAACGGACGACTATATCCGTACTACCGTCGTCCTTGTTGTGGCTAGCATCGTCTTCGTTGTTATGCTACCAGTAATAAGCTATTTTTGTAAGAAAGGAGGTGTCAGTACTTTCTCTACAAGAGGGAGATTGGAAATAGGTGTGTGGTGTGAGTGAAAAAGAGAGAGATATGGACAGATAATGCAGAAAATGTAACTTAAAATATTTAAAACTATGTTGCACAATATATTAAAACACATAAGTAATTATGTACACGAATTTTAAATCTTTCTACATTGGGAGTCTTTATTTTTATTTTACACGGCGTGTTTCCCCCCTGAAATTACTTTCACCTAAATAAATGAAACGCTATTATTCGGCGCTCAAACAGTGTGTGGATGTATTTAATTTAGACATACGCGATGCGTACTGCTACTGCGATATAAGCAAACCCTTCATAACATTAACCTCTAATTTCCATTTTCCACTAGAATTTAGTTTAAAAACGATCGCCATTTGAACATTGCCAAAAATAAAGGCTGATTTGGGGTGACATGTTGCTGGTGATTGGGGAATCAATTCCTTTTAGAAGGAATCACACTTTTCCGATATATTGCGTGATGTGAAATCACAGAGGAAAATACTTGAAAATAGAAGACATTCCGAGAAAATGAATTATTTCCTTTAACAACACATTGCACTATCGCCTGATGTAGTCTTTTATTTAAAAACAAAACAAAAAAGTAACACATTTTGATTGTTTTACCTTGTAGATTCATCACCATAATCATCATCATCATCATTATTATTATTATTATTTACTCACTTGAAATTTTCACGCAGATAATCATCAGTGATTGATCACTGATATTAACCAGTAGTGATCCCTGGAGTCTGAGTGACAACATTTATCCAATATTTCCAGTACTCTCCACCTCTTTCGATAACCATTGCAAATGAGTTTGCGTTATCGCAACAGTCACTTACCATTAGTTCATCGCTGGCAACGAGCATTGTTCGTCTCTTGGATTTGTGTGGCAATGAACTACCCTAAAGTGTCAGTAGAGGTGTTGTTGTTATTATTATTATTATTATTATTATTATTATTATTATTATTATTATTATTATTATTACCATTATCATTATCATTATCATTAGCAATATCATTATCATTATTATTATTATTATTATTATAATTTAGATGAATACGTGGCATGCATGAAAATAGAAAAATAAATAAAAATCAAAAATCCTGTGCAAATAAATATTTTTATGAGATAAAAATTATTTTTATACACTTCTAATATATATATATATATATATATATATATATATATATATATTAATTTGATTGCCATATTTAATAATATCTCTGAAAATATTTTGATTATAAATTATTCATATGATGCTTATACTACTTAAAGGTCTGTATGCGTTATATTCTAATGAAATAGACAATGCAAATGCATTATTTTAATAAGTATTTATTTATTTACTATTTAGTATCTTATGATAAAATCAAAATAATGAAAAAAATAATTTTTAGTTTCATTAAAATAATCGGAAAAGAAACGAATTTTAAAGATATACTAAAAGCCCCACACGGCGTTGTCTGATAATGATTAAGGAGCCCTGTGTACTCATCCTCCAATCCGTTAACCCTATATTACCATTACTATTTTTTTTATTTAGCTTCCCTAGAAGGTTAGACACAAGGTCAGGTGTGGCTTTGATGAAAGTGATTCTGTAGAACAAAGTCGGTTCGAACTTGGCCTAGCCAGGGTTTCGGCACGGGTTGTTTACTACTTAGCCACTCTCACCCCTTCAGTGTTATAATGTTTCTGAATTTTCAAGTTGTCCGTTTTTTTTATTCATGTATTTTTTTTATATTTGCGTCATCATTTTACAATACCTTTTCGATAGTTCAGCTATTTTTCCCTTTAATCGTTTACATTTAACACATTACCCTCTAAAAGCCCCCATTTTCTAATTCACTTTTCGGCCGACTATTTAAAACATCCACATCTCCCAAAAAGCAAACAATCTCATCAGGGTATCTGTATTATATGGATACATAGTATTGCATACAGGCTGTTGTCAATAACTGATATTTGATTGTGGATAGGTTATTATGACAAAATGGGACGAACAAAATGATGATATATATCATCTGAGCTCGTAAACAACGTGTTAAACGTACACATATAATCTTACCACACGGCTTAGCTTCTCTATACAGTTTATTAAACGAAATCATACACGTTTGACAATATTACTGATATCATGTTTTTGTAATTTACATTATTTACTTGTGTCAGATTGCTAGCCTATTAGTAGATTTGATATTAACACGGTAAAGTTGCTAAAATCTCGGACTTTTATCATATTATCCTTATAATAGTTATTATGATATTGTTTATCTCCCATTAGCTATACGTTCACCAATATATTCTTATTGAAGAGCCTTACTCTCAGTCATCTATCCTCTTTTGGG
>OY744533.1:23370109-23392609 GCA_963556195.1 Sepiola atlantica | reverse complement strand
ACTCATATTTCCTATAGTAAACCTAACAATAGCAAGTCCACTAAAGTATTTTTGTTTCTAAAAGTAATCGTTTTATCTTTAGACGTTTTGAAGAAAAACACAATTTGACACTCGAAGATTTTAAAGGTAGACAGCAAAACAAAAATAGCTAAATCTCTTTAGTTATAGTTTTATTAACATTTAATAATTATTTATTTACTGACCCAGAATATCGTAATTATTTACTTTAATTTATAAACAATATTTTTGAAAATAATTTGTTAAAGAAAACTGACACGTAAAATAGCGACACAAAAAAAACAAGTAAACTGACTCCCGGATATCGCTGAATATGTGCACCATTGTTTGTTATGCATCTTTACGAATCATCTTGATAATCAAATTATTAAAACATTGTACGCCACATTAACAGTATTAATACATTATCAATATACATAAATATTCCGTTAAATATTTAATCAGAGAGTTCCCAAAAACACGCTATTAATTAACTTTTGGCCATTATTTCTAAACTCATGAAGTTTAATTGCTAAATTGTCCCCGCTGTTTCTATGCTTAGTGTCATCTACTAACTAGTTAAAAATAAATTAATTCATGAACAAAATAAAATGAATTGCTCAATAGATCTAGCTTCATAATCTTCCTTAAAATAATCTCCTAGATCAAGGAAAAATATTATTTTAAATGTTCGCTATTATAAAAAAATACCATCAACTATTTTGGAAATGTTTTTAATCACTTCTCAATCTTCTCAGGATAAATAATTTAATAGATTAAATTATTCATCCTGATTCTTCCGATCTCTGCAACGATAATCATGCGACCCCTTTTTATATGTTTTGTCCCTCTTTTTTGTATACTTTTCTATCTCAATATTACATTCCAGTTTTCATGTAATAGCAATGAATCCTAAGCCTCAATAGAATGCTTGATCTGAGGTTTTATTACAGCTTTACATATCTTTTAAACAACTTAGGTATTCTACCAATAATATTTTAAACATGCATCTACTCGTTCCTTTTTTCATCTCTTCGATAAACTTGTGATTTTTAACTTTTCATTTATTGAAATCACTTTTTATATAGTATTCTTCATTTACGCTAGTGTACTTTTTATATTTTGAAATATCTACTAGATGACCATGACTCCCCGTGCCAACGTTGGTACCTCGAACATTAGATACGTATATAGAGAAATTAGAAAACAAAATGTAAAAGTGTAAACAGTTTCAATAGTATTAATGCTTCAAATAACTGTAACATAAACAAAACATAAAACGTCTAATTTTCACAAAATAAGGGGATTTCAGCATGCATTGTGATGTCACATTAGTAATTTGTTTTTATTCCTGCTTTCCTCTATTTTCTTCATTATTTAGGTCATTCAGTTTTGAAAATACCAATTATCATGACTAGTAGCAACCTCTCAGAAAGATGAGAGTTCAAAACATCGGCATGAAATTTTCAGGTAACATGAGTTGAAATAAGTAGATAGCTGTTTCCAAGCCTGCTTCAAAGAAGGTCCCTTGGCCGAGCAAGGAAACTACTAATATTTGCCAGTATATTATATATCTATACACCCACTAATCGTCCGTGCATGGAGTACTGCTGCCACATCTAGGCTGGTGCACTAACCACTAGCACCTCTTTCTTGGACAGGGCGCAAAAAAGAAGTCTTAACATAATAGATTCCGCAGAGTCTATCAAGCTGCAGCCGCTGTCGAATCGCCGCAGTGTTGCGTCCTCGTGTTTGTTTAACAAGTACTTCCACGGAATGTGTTCGTTGCACTTAGTGCACTTTTAACTGATCTACGAAAAAGGCCCCGATGCACATACCTAGCAGCCACATTCCACATATTCACTATAGTGTTCCTTAGGTTCCGATAAACATTTTACCCTGATAGCTTCTTTTCTCAGCCTGCTTGTATTTGGAATTACGTTCCTGACAACTATTTCCCCAACCGTTCGGACGTGTAGAAATTTACATGTGATATGAACAAAAGCTTGCTGCCCAACACTCCACTCAGATGTATCTCTATTAAAGTAGTCTCTTAAACTTCAATGCCGATATGCCTTGTTTTCGGTTAACAAAAGTAAAAAGAAGTGATTGTTTCATTTTGATAAGAATAGAGACATAACATACTTTACAATATTTGTGGTTGCCCGGTTTGTTTGTCCGGCGATGCAATTGAATGCACCGCTCTATACCAATGTCAATCCTCACTGTTCTTTAGTGATATTTTACGAATCAGGTAGTTTTAATTTCTTAATAGAGTTGTCCACGTCCAGATGACATTTGTGCCGGGTACTCATAAAGTAGGATAAGACATGTTATTTTATTTTCAGTTCTTGTAACACGTAGAGTAGAGAAACGCACACACATAAAACACATAGGCGAAGCTTTCTCATAATTTGATTAATATAGTTGTTGTTGTTATTGTTATTATTACTATTATTATTGTTATTATTATTATTTAATTTCGATGGTTTCAATTTAAAGACAGATTACTCTAAAAAATGAATTAAACCACTAGAATGTTCGCAAATGAAATATTACACCAAGAAAACACATACAACAGATTCACTTATATGGGTTTCTTTGGAAACAGGAAAATTGACAAGATCGAAAATTGATAAATGTAAACATTTGCATTATTTTCTCTACATGGAAATACGAGACTAAAGAACAAAATATCAATTTCCCAAGCATTATTTCCGAAGAGAAAACAATACAAGGCAACAAAAATTGGGAATACACAAAGTTATATTTTATATTTTGAAATGTCATAGTTATAACTTTCAACATTTGGAAGAAGAAACATTCTTTTACAAAAAATTCATAACAAAATTAGTGTCATAAAAATGTAGTTTACTGACACAGAATACTGTACAAATTAGATGCAATTTTCAAAAGCTTATTTGGGAAATGAAACGAAAGAATAAAAAAAGCGAGAACAAAAATAAAAATGAGAAGACTCCGGGGCAACAGCGGATATGTTCACTTAGATTATTTGTTTCTCACCTCTTTTTTTAGCTTCTCTCCTTTACTACCTTGTGCTCAGCACAAACCATTAAAACACTGCATAGAGCATTTCAAAATACAGACCATGTTTCATTTTCAATTCCTTTGTAATCATTATTTCTGAATTCATCAACTTTCATTTTGAAATGTTCTATGCTGCTCATATGCTTAATTTGATCAAGCAAGCTGATCCAAAAAAATGAAACTCTTTTAGCAAAAAAATGCACTTGGTCAATTGATAGTTTTACAGGAATTGACTTAAAATAATCATCAAATTACAGTTTTAAATACACTACACTTTTCTGTGTGTTTAATCTAATCAAAGAAAATGTGCCCCAATAAATATCGGTTTTATGAACTTGGTTAATAGATCTAGTTTTTAACATCTGCTTTACCAATACTCCTCCAGATCGAAGAGTTATATTTTTAAAATCTCCCTCGTATCTTTAAATGTAATTCATGATTTGAGATTTCTATTGAATCTCCCACTCTCACTACATTCTTTACACTTCTTTGTATGCCTTTCAATCTCAATATTACACTCTGATTCTTATTTCTAGACACCCGAAAACAGGCATTAGTGCGATACTCTGCATGACCTCTTATATAAGCTTCATATATCTGTAAAACAATGTTTTCTTGAAATGAAAATATTTCTTAATTTCCAATGGTTTATATTTCCCTCGCCATAATTGTGACTGTTATCATCAAAACCACTTCCGAGAGAGTATTCTTGATTCAGTAGTCTTTTTGAATTTTATAATTTATATATATATATATATATATATATATATATATATATATATATATATATATATATATATATTAACGACCAGTGACACGGTGTACATTTGATAAAAAGATAGATTAATAACAACAAAAAAAGATTATAAGTCAGACAGATTCGACATTATCAATGTTTTAAACAATGATAACAGCACTCTGCTTTCGACATATCCAATCTTCAAAAAGTACAGGATTTCAGAACACATTGTGATGTCATATTGCGGGTATTATTCTGATGTTTTCCTTCATGATAAGAAAATATCAATAAGAAAACACAAACAATTATTGAAGTACATATTTTTTTCTAAAAATACATTTAATTTCACCGGAATAAATATAACTATTTATAATATTGTTTCCTATTAATGATGTAACATTGAGAGAGTGAATCTAATTATAACTTCATGATGTTCAAAAAGAGATGCAACATTGTATACTATATTTGTGAGGTCACTGTTATTCTGTCAATGAGGCGGTACAATTGGAAACAAAGCTCTATACCAAGATCATTCACAACTTTTCTCTACTAATATCTAACAAAGAATCCAAAGGTTGCATTATTTTGTATTAGAGTTGTTCAGAGTAATGTGTGCATGTATGCATGTGTTGCTGACAACCATAAAAATGAAATACGACGTTTTACTTATTTTATCTGTTTTATAACGAAAACATTGAAAATTATAGAGATTAAAGAATATGAAGCATTTTGTGTTATTTTATCTCGACTCCATTTATATTGTTAAATAGGAGTGTATGCTTGAGGTACATAATATTTTTAAATGTTAAAAAGATTTTAATGAATTTCTTTTATATATGTATATTTATTAAGAAAACCGTCTGCATTTGATTACTTTCATTTTTTTCTAGCAAAGTTGTGTATACTACACATATAGATATTAGATGTGTGTGTATACACCCACAATTTTGAGAAAGGACATTATAATTTCCACTCTGATGTCTTTAAATAGTTCCTTCATAGTACAAACATTGGAGTGTTTTCGTTCCATGGGAGCAAGATCAACACATTCTAATATAAAGTGGTTTACTGTTTATGGCACTTGACAAGTTGCACATCATGGTGGCTCCTTTTGCTCAAGCAGGAATGAATGTGTAGCTTTTGTGTGGCCAATACGGAGTCGGATGAATACCCATATTAATAAAATCATGAGACAATATCCCGTGTGTTCATATTTGTGTGTCACTTTATCAACTATACATTACTTACGCATTTTTCATTTCCTATTGATCGACTATTGATTAATAAATCAAAGTTGAAATAGCGTAAAAACCGAACGTTTTTAAAACTCATCTTAACTATTTTAATTACGTAATTAAATCCACCAAAATGAATTTCGTTTTTTCGTGACCAAACATTTTAATCTGTTGGTAATATTCGGAAAAAAATGAATTACTTCATGACTGTTTAAAATTTTCCAGAAATGTAAAAGCATTTAAACTGTCGTATAGAAAATCATTGAACTTGATTTTAAAATTTGTATCACATCTTCGTGTTTAAAAACATTGATCGTTTTGGAAACTCCAGTTGTTTAAATTGAATTAACATTACGTTAACAAAAGTTAATTAATAATTTAATGACCAAACGATACCGAAATAATAGCATTTTACTTTGACACTCTAGTATGAAAATATTTTTTAAAAGAAAAACACTGGTGATACCAGATCAGGCTGCCCTGTGGCTCCCTGAGACGAAATTCACCTACATTGACGTTTTTTTTTTTTTTTTTTTTTTTTTTTTGTAAAACTTAATTATGTTCTACAAAACCAAAAACAAAAACAACAGCCCCTCTCCCTTTCTCCCTCCCCTTTTTTATTTTATTTTTAGAACTTGAGCATAAATCTTTTACTATAATGACCAGATTCGGCATTAAATAACCCAAAAAGGGTTGATATGCCGTAAAACAAAACTACCAAACCAAAAACGATGATTAAACATTTGAAGATATAAAGAACTTGAAGCATAAAAACTTTTACTATAATGACCAGATTCGGCATTAAATAACCCAAAAAGGGTTGATATGCCGTAAAACAAAACTACCAAAAGAAAAACAAACAGACGTCATATTTTACAAAAAAAGGGAACTAAAACTGAAAGTAAAAAACTCCATCGCCATTCAGGGTAAATTGATAGTATGAGATAACATTCTGAAAGCAAGGTTACTCAAAGTTTAGCATCCAACGCCGAGAACCAGTTTGTGAGAAAATAGCAATTTAACGTTGAAATTATTTAGGCTCTTCCCACTAAAATATAAAATTAACAAAATTATAATTAACGAAACTTCTTCCAATTGTAAAAAAGAAAAATAGTAAACATATTATTTATAACTTAACGGGATGCATATGTTTAGAAACGTTTCACACATATTTATACGATGAAGTTTTCATACTTATATGTCTGCTTCGGACAAAACATTGAATAAAGTGTTTCAATTAATAAATGTGAAAAGATAAAATTCTTGTCACGTTCGTACGCGTTTTTTTTTGCACAGAAATTTTATGTAGGAAATAAAACGTTCTTGTTAATATTTACCCCGGGTATAGTTTTGCATTCTTCAGATATATGTGCATGAAATACATTATATCACACTCGAGACTATTATAAAATATCAAAGATGTAAAAATATATAAATATATATACATACATACATATATATTAAGTCACTATAATGTATATGCATATATATTAAGTCACTATACGTATATATATATATATATATATATATATATATATATATATATATATACATTAAGTCACTATACATATATATATATACTTATATATTAAGTAACTATACATATATATATACATATATATTAAGTAACTATACATATATATATATACTTATATATTAAGTAACTATACATATATATATACATATATATTAAGTAACTATACATATATATATATATATATACATACATATATATTAACTAACTATACACATATATATATATATATATATACATACATACATATATATTAAGTAACTATACACATATATATATATATATATATATATATATATATATATATATATATATATATATATAGGTACATGTATTATATTAGTTTCTATATATACATATATGTATATTAAAACACTACACATTAGTTTATTCTTCCATCGAAACAATCAGAAGATAAAATAAATGTACCATGTCAACTGAAATCAAAGAAAAAAATATATGCACTTAAACAAGTTATTAAGAATTTCAGTTATTTCTCCAGTAAAACTAAATTATGCACATACAAACAAGTAGATGATGGGTCTGGTCCTAGGCACAATTCATCATCACGTCAGATCCACGTGGTGTTTTGAGTTATTTAGATTATGACTTCTTACTTCCCTCCATTATTGTTTCATATATATATATATATATATATATATATATATATATATATATATATATATATATAGTTTAGTTGCTATGCAACATAACCCATTGTATTAATGTGTGTATATCACAGTCGGCAGGTCCGCACGTTTCTAGCCAGACTTAAGAACCGGATACGGAAAAACGCTCTCTCTCTCTCTTTTTCATATATATAAATATATATATATATATATATATATAAATATATATATATATATATAAATATATATATATATAAATATATATATATATATAAATATATATATATATATAAATATATATATATATATAAATATATATATATATATATATATAAATATATATATATATATATAAATATATATATATAAATATATATATATATAAATATATATATATAAATATATATATATATAAATATATGTGTATATATATATATAAATATATATATATATATATATAAATATATATATATAAATATATATATATAAATATATATATATATATAAATATATATAAATATATATATATAAATATATATATATATAAATATATATATATATATATATATATATATAAATATATATATATATATATATATATATATATATATATATATATATATATATATATAAATAGAAGTTGTGCTTGACAGGCAACGTGAGTAAAATGTACATTGATTTGGATTTGCAACAACAACATCGTTTTCTTAACAGTAGTTTCATACCAACAGGGGATACTTATCTCTCCGGTAACTGGGAGGTGTTAATAAGCTTGCTCCTATGATGGAAGTTTTTAGGCAATAGTAAATTCACAAACGGTCAACAGTCGCATGTATATACCTGTCAGGAGAGATTACAACGTTTGTTTTTTTATGTTTATTTGCAGGGATGTGTCGCCGTCCTCAAACATACCGGTCCTGGTATACCCAAATGGTAATCGGTTATCTAAAAAGAACACGTGTGTATACGTGCGGAAGAGGATCCGACCATAGAAATCATGCTGACAACTTATGGACTTACCCTTTACTGTTGGAGTGAAGTACAGTTCTGCTCAGTCCTACGAGGTGCACCCTCTTAGGTATTACCTCCTTTTTGTGGAGAAAGGGGTTTCTTTCTATCGCTAGACAAGCCTCAACTAGACAATTTCCAGGAAGCCGTTTTTGACTGATTTTTACTCAAGTGTGTTCCTTCCATGGGGAATGCTGTGGAACATCTTACTGTCGTGACCATCTCATTAATAGAGATTGGATAAAGAGAGAACACGTACGTAGGCAGACAACAGTGTATAACAAAAATATTCCCTGAAGCTAATAAAACCGCCAGTAATCCAACTTCCGCCACTTTAGTGATATTATACTGGGACGGAACCAAAAAATATCTCTTTACCCTGTATTATATTACGTTAAGAGCATCGTTTGCAAACTCTCGTAATTAGTGTCTTATACATATGGTTTAAATTTCATTAACATCAGGTATACGTATTTGAAGGTGTAACGCAATTCTGTCTCTTACAGGTAGGGACACATAGATATTCGGCACACAGAGGGTAACGTAGAGATTCGTGACACCTTCTATTGTTTTCCTCAGAATATTTAATACATGGGATTTAAATTTTAAAAATATTAGATATAGTTAAGGTTTTTAGGTGTTCATGTCATGATAATCAGATTTTCTGTTGACTTAGAGATTCGGGAACACTTCGATTGTGTTCCCCACTAAAATTTACATGAGAATACAGTTGGATTTGATGTAGATTCCTTGACCTTACTTTCTATAGAGAAAACACAAAGAGCATACAAACACACACAGTAACATTTTGTTACATTATATATATATATATATATATATATATATATATATATATATATATATATATATATATATATATATAGTAATCCAGGTAGGGTAAAGATCCACCGAGTAGAAATCCAAATGGAATCAAATCGGGCTTATAAATGAGTGCTCAATAAAAATATAGAGCTGTATTATGAATGTTTTTTTTTATTCAAACATGTACAAAGTCTGCTACACTGGCATGTCGATGTTATCGATCTACAGCTATAAAAAGCTGAGGTCTCATCAGGCAGAAGGTTTTTTTGTGATCCAAACCGGTCGGTGAAATACAGGAAGAATGGAGCTAAGCGAAAAGATAACATCGACATGCCAGTGTAGCAGACTTTGTGTATGTTTGAATAAAACACCATTCATATATATATATATATATATATATATATATATATATATATATATAGAGAGAGAGAGAGAGAGAGAGAGAGAGAGAGTGAGAGAGAGAGAGAGATTACTTGTAAAATTGAACTTAATTCTTTTGAACCCCAGGTAGCAGGAAACGGCATTATAAAAGTTGAAAGAAAGCAGGTAGTATCGTGTTGTTTGTTTTTGTTGTACGTATCAACTATTAAAAACATAATATGATTAAAATGCATACTTTAGCTGCGGGTTTCTTTGTACGAATAAAAGTACAGTAAATAAAGTAAATACTTTCAATAACATACAGCTGGGGGGATACACACGAACAAAATAGTAATTATACATATAAACGTAAATTAAAATGTTTACCTTTGTATTTTGAGGTGTTTGTCATTGGCTCACAATATCTATTTGGATATATTAAATCTGCTTACCTGAAAAATAGAGAAAACATTTATATCAACATCAAATAAAAATAACATTTATGGGTACTTTCTTAAAAAACAGAGTTTTAAATCTCTATTTGAATACGAGTATGAGCCGATTTCACGCGTGTGTGTGTGTTTTTATCACATCGACGTAAATTTCATAATTGTTTGGTAAAAGCGTATTGTCACGAACCATGTACAATAAATCGTCTCCGTGAGGCGCGTCTTTACGTGCCACGCTAATATCATTTTTATCTTTGATATATACTTCTTTGCATACTGTCAACCAGAACTTCATTATCATCTCGGACTTAAGGTTAGTGTCTTTGAATAGCATTTTTTTGTTTTTTATGAATACAAAGAAAAGGATGTTTTTTTTCATGTTCATTATAAATCCAAAATCTATCAGTCATACGGGTTGACAATATTAAAAAAATGAGAAAAATAACAATTTATACAAAAATATTTTAATATATTGATCTGAAACTTAAAATAAAAAAAAATGTAAGATACAAATGTTTCTTTATTATTTTAGTCGATCATGTTTCGCCCAGAAGATGAACATAAATATTTTTTACATTCTATACATACAGACTATTTCCAAGTAATGTACTTGTGTTTATAACATTTTTATTTCTCTTACACCATAATGGAGAAGTTTTTTTTTATTAAGACGAAACGTTGATGACTTTACTGATAATTTAGTTTCTCCTTCTTTCACTCACATTACATTTGGAATAATATTTCCATTTTTATTATATATATATATATATATATATATATATATATATATATATATATATACATATATATATATATATATATATATATACATATATATAAATATATATATATACATATATATAAATATATATATATACATATATATAAATATATATATATATACATATATATATATATATATATACATATATATAAATATATATACATATATATAAATATATATATATATATATATATAAATATATATATATAAATATATATATATATATATATATATATATATATATATATATATATATATATATATATATATATATATACAGGGTGGGCAAAAATAAGGGTCCTATTTTTAAAAATTCATAACTTTTTTATTTATTGATTTTTTTTTTTTTTTTAGAATAAGTAAAGGACCCCTTCCGAAGCAAGCATGAGCCGTATTAGCCGTAAGGAACGTACCCTCATTTAGAAAACATTATTTTTGCTTAAAAAACTCAAAACAGTGTAAAAAACAATACTTTAGTTTTTGTAAGTTTTAAGAAGTGTTTTTCGACTAAAATTTGTTTTGTTTATTTCAAAAAATCTCGGAAGGGTCAGTCTACACACACATAAAGTTTGGTGAGTTTAACTTTTATTTTGTGGAAGTTATTCAAATTCAAGTTATTCAAATTTAAAGATAGGACCCTTATTTTGGCCCACCCTGTATATATATATATATATATATATATATATATATATACATATATATATATATATATATATACATATACATATATATATATATATATATACATATATATATATATATATATATATATATATATATGCTTTTTCTTTAAGTGTAATTTACGTGTGAACTTCTCCCTGATTAAAAACGTAAGACTAAAGGCCAGAAGGCTTGATGCCAATTCATTTTTAAAATATAAAAAATCATAGAATCAAAACGTAATGATAAATGATGTGGTCCTGATCCATTAATTCACACCATTGATGAAAACAACTCGAATAATAGTGTATATTTACCTCGAGACTAATGTAAAGATATGTTATGATGCAAATGTTTAGCTAAAACATATAATTCTGGATATTGTGCAACGTTGAATAACATACACCAATCGCAAATGGTCGTTACCTAATATCTGTACAAGTGAGACGACTGTATCTGATCTTATACTTTGCAATGTCGTAAATCATTACCTGTTTGATTTTTTTTAATCAGTATCATCGCATGCAAATAATATAACGCTTGCATTTGATGAATGTTTTTAATTATAAATATTAATCACTCTCCCAGTTTAACGCCTGTATTTCGTCGTTTTATTATATCTCATTTTTCAATGCAGCGAACTGCCATATTGGATTTGAACAAATTCAATAATACTGCTCGCATAATAAAATTAGATGTGGCTCAGTGTAATTACGTAAATCTCCGGCTTTGAATTAGTTTTACAGCTCACCTCGGAATTCAAAGATAAAAATACTAATTCAGATGATATTATTATTATTATCATTATTATTATTATTATTATTATTATTATTATTATTATTATTATTGTTATTGTTATTATTATTATTATTATTATTATTATTAAGAACATATGATAATCATAACTAGGAATGGTGGCCGTGTCAAATGTCCTTAATTATTGAATTCAGGTGACAACTTCAATTCATTCTTAAATATGTTACGCTAATCTTTCTATGTTCCAAGAACTGCACAGTTTTGGCAGGTGTTCAAATTTTGTGTGGATCCCTATTTCAATTACTCGCTGTTTATTCTTGGAAGTAGCTTTTCTTAATGAATCACCTTGACAGAAAAAGGGTCGTTAACGTATGGAAACCTGAGAATTGGAATGAAATACGTGTTGATATGAAATCGCACGAGAACTAGAGAATCAGATAATGTTTAGTATCGAGAAACGACGAGTAAAAAGGAAAACCAAGCCAGAAATTGTGTCTCGAGATAAAGAACTATCTAGAAAGGACATTTTATAACATGCATTGAAAATAGTTGTTGTGAATTCCAATACACAGAGAAATAACGACGGCACTACTATGTATGTTCATGTGAATTAGTAAATGAGGTGGACTAAGGGTCTATGCAAGACTGTGCCCACTGGTTGAATTTTTAACTTGTATTGTGTAATTGTCCGTCTCATTTGAGAATAAAATATTAACTACCAGAGAGTATATGCCCTTTTTTGTTCGTTTCCAAAGGGAATCACATAGTTCCAGATTTTGATTGTAAGGAAACATTCGATACTTCTAATACTGTTACGTAGTTGAGGATAGCGGAAAGCGAGTTGACGAAGCTTTCCTTCAACTCTCCTCTGGTTATGATGATTTCATTCAGACATCCATCTTGTATAAGGACTATACAGGTGTGTCGACCGAGTATTAAAATATATAAATAGATAACCACACACCTTCTAAGGTTCACAAGTTTATACATATTTTAGAAAACGAAAATAGTTTAACGTGGTTGCTTAATGGCTCCAACTTCCCCCGATGGGATTAGAAAAGATGCATGCTATTTGATAACTGTTTAGAGACTCTGCTGTCACGGCAAACGCCATGAAAGCGGAAACCACCTCATTTCTCTTCGGGTTCTGACGTTATTCAACAAAACTCGGTCGCATACAGTCGCCGGAGGAAAGGTTAACAGCTCGTCAATTCAGGTAGAGATTGTGACGAACATTATCCTCACAGTCGGTTTGATGGTAAGTAAGTAAACGCCAACCGCTCCTATTATACAATATTAAAGAAAGCTGGATGTTATTTTAGAAAAAAAGTGAGTTTGTGTATTGGGTGACCTTGAAAGCACTATCTTTTTTGCACAGATCCTCAAGTTTGGTCGGCTTCTTTATTCAGAAGTTTTTCTTTCTGTATTTTATAACCTGTCATCGACTTCTTATTTGTGTTAACAGTTTTTCATCGGCTTTTATTTGGTCTAGTAATTTTTGATTTCATATCATTCCTCAGTTATATGTTGCAGTTGTTGCTATCTTTCTACATATTTTGTAGCCATTTGTCGTTTTATTTTTATCTAGTTGATGTTGCATTTGATATTTCAGCTGTTCTGTTATAGTTGCTTAAAATATTTCATGTTTAAAATGTGTCTTTTTAGAATACGGCGTTTTAGAAATTATGTTTTCTATATTACGCTTCTAAACGTAATATCTGTTGTAAAAATAGTATGAAACTTTTTGCCTCGACCCCCCCAATTTTTTTTTTTTTTTTTTTGGTACGCTTTTCACATAACTATAGAATTTGCTGTCGGCACTTTAATCCAAAGAGAAAAATAAAAATACCATTTAAATCTTTTTGTGCAATCGGGCTTTTATCTTTCGGAGAGAAAAGAAATAATTGTGTATTCCCTTCTTGTAAAAATAATAACAACAGTGTTGGGATAGTAATTAAGCAATAACTGACTTTACTTACATGAGTGAAAAATAAATTGTTTTTTATGTGGTTTTTTTTTACTGGTAAAGCATGTTTTTAGAACTAGAACATTGTCTGCAAAATGTTCTCCTTAATATACTTTGTCGTCAATTGTGGCGCCCATTTGAAGGTTCTAAAAATATTTATTGTAACCACGTCGCCAGTGGTGGTGTAAATTCTGAATCCCACGACGGCAGTTGCGTTGGGGCCATTTTTAAGGTTCTCAATAAAAACCCTTAATGTTTTAATTGTTCACCTTGTAAGTTCAAATACCTCGTCGCCAGTTGTTGTGGCCCTGTAATGGGTCGGAATCAAAACACAAACTCGGCGTTTAGAGAAAACACGTATATTGAAGAAAAGTATAATACAACAGAGACACAACAGTAGCTGGTGCTCCCAGTAATTATAGTTAATGGAAGAGTTCAAAGACCGTTATAGGTAAGGTACCAAAACAGTTTTATATTTTGCAAGATTGTTTCTTAACAAATTCGTCGAATAACGTATAACCCCAGCCATGAGTAGCGTTATCGAACATCCCACTAGAAAAACATGCCAGCACTCTTCTATCACTGAATCAGTATAACAAGTGATAAGTATTACTTAAATATGTTGCAAATAGTTTTTAATGTGTTACCTATCTGTTGAATCGGACTTCAAATGTCCAGCTGAGTATAATTTACAGCTCAATCACTTTTGAAGTCCAAGATCCAAGCGTCAGGCAAAAACAAACGATGTCGAGACAAGACTTGTTTTTATTGAGATACAAGAACTGCAGCTTTAACTTATGTTTGAAAAGTATTCAATCCTATTTTAAGTGTTATACCAACTAAATCAATTTATCTTTTTGAAACATGAATTATCACATCAGATTTGAAAACTGACACTAGACATCGCTGGTTTTGTATTTCATCTATTTTACTATTCGCATATGGTTTAGATAACGAGAATATTCTGGAGTCCGTATAAACATTCGTTCGAAAGAAAAACGCTCGTGGATAACATACAGTAGTACCTAGTGCTTTCCCATCATGGTATTAATACCAAATATGTCTCTCCGTACTAATGTAAAATTGATAACCAACTAACGTCTTTAGAAATAACGCATTAGATCGACTATCGCCGTTTTCATGGAAGCAAATTTATAGTTCCATGCTAACCCATCATAATTTCCAAAGTATATATAATAATATTTCGATTTTGTATAGAAAACATAAAACGGAAATGTAGACCAACCAGAAAATATGAAAGGAAACACATTTAAAAAGATCAGTGGACGTATATGTCATGTCTTTATTGAGAATAACTTATCCGGAGTAAAACAATGTTTGTATATTTGATGTTTTTTTTACAAGAGACTTATTATGAGATAGACGTCAGATAAAGAGATATGATAAACTTTAGGATTGAAGGAATAAAAGGGTTGAGTAATATGTATGGAAATATTAATATGATTAACTAACAAAGTACAACGGCAGCCATATAATCAGAGGGGACGGAAAACGTGTTTCGTCAGAGGGTGGTCACAGAATAGTCGAAAATATACGTTACTTATATGAAGATATTTCAGTCGTGTAAAATGGGGTCGAAAACTGATAACAACTGTTACCCTATTAGGTGTAATATCTGGAATGGTGGACTAAACGAAAAAGCTACAGTTGTGTTCAGTTAGGCTGCTCAGAACCTTGCCAGCATAAGCTTCCTAGTGTTTAGCTGTTATTATACAAAAGAAAGAAAATTGATTATTTTATTAGGAAGAAGGTACTGGTTGGTCTTAATTGGTAGCGTTAATTTCAAGTCACCTTTATAATCAGATTGCACACTAAAATCCAATAAAATTGTCTGCTCTCCTTTCTTCGTTGTTGATTCAATTTTATGCTCATACCAGAATTTAACCTTTTGTCATTTAGAGTTATTCTACGACGCATAATGACACATCTTTGTCGTATTTCTATGAATATCTTTATATCAGCTTTCATATTATTCGATAATTGTATATATACATTGTAGGTACTGTATTTGTCAAAAGTTGGTGCATCATAGCCTATTGCTTACAGCATAACTATTTAAATCTGTGTCGATACAAACATCTAGTTTTACTTTAAATAATGTTTATCATGTTTTTTTTCCAATCGACTTCATTGATTACATACTTTATCCTGAGTTGTGTTTACATATTTCTTAGTGATGTTAAGAGAGGGTGTGAGGAGTTTTCTCAACGAATAACTATGTACTAATACCGCAATTAATAAATAAGGAGTAACACATTCAGTAAGCACCAATCATAATAAAAGTCCTATTAAAATATAAATTGTAAATTAAATCCTCTATATTTCTATACGAAAGCCGGTATGCTCCCTAAACGTGTTTTGTGTGAGACGCGTTTGAATTGGCATAATATATGTTGTTATTATTATTCTATGCATATCATAATATTATAAGGTGATAGCAGATATTGTGTATATATTTTCAGTATTTACTTCAACAGTGCTCAATATGTGAGTAGAGTTTAGCCTGACGATTGCATGTGATGATGGAACGCGGACGCCTCTGCGTAGTTCACTTTCCATACATATATTTTCATACTTCAAAAAATGTATATATATATATATACATATATATATATATATATATATATATATGTGTGTGTGTATGTGTGTGTTTGTGTGTGTGTTCAGGACAAAATTGAGTGCGTGTATGGTTATACAGTTTACACATAGAAAACAATCATACTGAGCCTAATATGCTTATCACTGTTGCTCCAAAAACTAAATTATGACTATATAACCAACCCCGATAAAGGAACATAATTCTCTCTGTTAAACTCTATACAATATATAAATATTCTTTTCTTGAGCTAATACTTTATTTTTAATTTTAAGTGCATACATATTACACTACGGTAAATGTCTATCATTAAATACGTTTTTACAAAACTGAACTTTTAACAAATAACAATGTCAATAGACACTGAATGTTTGTCTGTAGTGTAAGAAATATCATATGTTTTTTGTTCAGTAAAAGTGAACATCTCAAGTGTGTCAATACCAATCACCAGCAGGCAAGTCAAAATAAATTTGGGTACATATTAATGTCAGTCTAATGCCATGGTTCACGAAATGTTTATCCTGGCTATAATTAAACTAGAGGAATCAATATTGTTTTGTAGTTTACAACGGCTGGTTTGTGATCGCACTGTTGCACAATTAAAGATGTGAACGACAGCACGTAGAAAAAACACAGACACAACGTCACACACTTTATTTTTTAAATTTTTAATTGAACAACAATTATAACCGATTAATGTTATGTATTTAAGAATAACAATTTATTTACAAAAATATTCTAATAACACATTTGCTGATTAGAAATAGTAGCTTAAATTATTTTGTTACAATTTAACTTAGGACTTAACTTTCCATAAGGAAGATAAATATTTAAGCCAGGTATTTTATGTAATTCTTCTCCTCCTAAAACATAGATTTGGCTTGATTTATCGATTTTACAACAGCTAAACCTCTTTAGATTGAGTAATCTCGAAACACAATTCACAGTAAATGATTCATTAAATTAACACGTTTCTTATTTTGCTCATAGATAGGCGGAAACTAAGAAGGTGGTGCTTACATGACTTCTATTGGGCCGATATGATTTAAACACAGCATGATTCTAGACAGAAATGAAAGAAGTAAATAGACACTCCAAAATATAATTCATACATGTTTAATTTTCAACACGTAGCAAACGAAGCTGTACACAGCAAGAGTAACAGTTTTAAATATCGTTATTTTATATTAATTTGCATATCTATGCTAAAAATATAAATATATTTATCATAAATAACAATTTACTTAAGATATTCGCCAAACATCTCAGACTTTCAGAGGAGCCATAAGATTATACAGTTAATCAGCAAGGGAACATAATTCATATCTTGCCTAAGTCCATGGGAACATGTTGGCAGCGTTCTTGATTATTAATGATATTAGATGTGCATGCTTACTTCTTTCATGTCTGTGTATATTCCGCGATGATATCCGTCGTATCAACCACTCAGCATCGACAATGTGTCTTTCGTGCGTATCAAGACTGGAATCTTTTTAAGATTTACATTCATGGGGTTTTCTATCAATTTGGTTTTTCTTGTCGATGGCCTAATGTTTAACGTTTTTGGAGTATAGGATCGTCTATGTTGTGTTCAACTACTTTCGAATGTATTATGATCACTTAGGCAGTGATGCAGTTGTTCTCCTAGATATCGGTAATATGGCAATTATTTTAAGTTAGGCGTAACACATGTATCGTTGATACTGTGCAGTGGGTTACTGCATTACACAAAGAAAACGGGTTGACATTTTCTAACTGAAAATAATCAGCACTCAACACGCATTCTGCACATACCATCAGCCTACGTTTAGTCTATAATCTATATAATATAATTTAATCAATTATATTAAGTACGTTATAGACCAACATTCATTAACTCCTCTGTTTCCAACATCAAGTAAAATTCCTAGAGTATTAATTTTGATTTATTTGGGTCCGTTGTAAAAAGAAGAAGAAAAAAATGTATTATTATGATTATTATCATTATTGTTAGTATCATTATAAGTAATAGTAGTAGTAATAGCAGCTATAATAATAAGCTTACATCTATATATTATGAATCGTTGTGGTGTTTTAGGAGTGTGTCTGTTCGTATGCAAACACACACCTGTGGTGGGCTGACAAAATAGGAATACAAAGAGTACACATTACTAGGAAGTGATTTTTTACAACATCAAGTAAAATTCCTAGAGTATACATTTTGGTTTATTTAAGTCGGTTGTAATAATAATAATAATTATTATTATTATTATTATGTAGTAGTAGTAGTATTGTTATTATTATTAGTAGTAGTATTAGTAGTAGTAGTAGTAGTAGTAGCTGCTATAATAATAATCTTATATCTATATATTATGAAGAGTTATGGTATGCAAACACAAACCTGATGTTGGCTGACAACATAGGAATACACAGAGTATACATTACTAGGAAGTGATTTTTACAATGCCTCTACCCGAGTTTAAATTTCACATAAGTCTAAAAGATGTTCCAAACCGAATACTTCTTTTATACATTTAAATAAATTAACAGAGTATAAAACATAAACACCATTACATTTTTTTAAAAATAAGTTACATATTTTGATAATCCGCAATGCCCGTAAACACAGGTTATTCGCCATGTGTTATAAACGTATGACTTTTGCTTGAAAGTCATAATTTATAATGTTGTTGCAAATAAAGATTTATACGTAAATACATTAATCGTAGTTACTATCTCATGGTAATACATTTTGTTCACAAATACGTTGATTCATACAATATAGAAAGCTATCGAAGTACCCGGTATATACCAATAATAATAGAAATAATACCCTTCAGTTCAAAGGGTGAAAATCTAGAGGCAGAAACTCAAAGTTAATACACAGAGCATACAAGAGAAACGAAAGAAATATCAAACGTGGGTAAAATGACTATACTATCAATAATTGTTGAGAACTAGGAACAGCCGGAAAAATTGAACAAAGTTTTATATATTTTGGAATAAAAGAGAAAATTGCGACCAAAAACGCCGAAATATTAAAAAAAAAAATCTTCAAATGCGAAAATCAGCCATCATAACCGACGAACGTAAACATCCATGAATAAATAGATATAGAACGAAAGATAAAAAAAAAAGTCACATGATCCCTCAAAAAGTGAAACTGCCAAAAATCCTATGAAGTGGCATCTCTAATATAACAGACACGCGCACACACTTGTAGTAGCATTAGTTTCAACTGCTACAAAAATTGGATGTGAATGGTCAAAGGCGATGGAAATACAGTGGTAAGAGAGAACTACATATATCTCTACAGAACGCTGCATATATTACTGGCATCTAAAAAAGGTTTATTGCTACTCAAAGTCCAGAGAAGACAAACGATCGCTAACAGCGATAAATCAAGTTGAAACGGCTGTTCCGATATTGGAAAAGTATTTGCAACGGTTATTGAAAGTAATGGAATTCTGTGAAGACCTCTTGTCACTCAGAATCGAAAGGAAACCGGTTGTTATTGCCAGTAAACCATCAATGATCATGACTCGTGTGCATACATCTAGTAAAGTAAATAAAAATAACGTACATAGAAAGTATTATTTACTCAACTTCCTTACTTTTAACTTTTAAAAAAGCATACGTTAAATTTGAGTATTAAATAAAGTAAAGTATATCCACATATAACGAAAAATATGAGTAAAATAAACGAAGCAACATACTACAGCCTCTACAAGTACACGCACAACAGTAATTCTATATCAAACTTTATACACTTCATATTAAAACGTTATATTAAAACCTCATCAAAATACCATATACTAAAAACGACACTTCAAAGATGTTACACATCAGTATTTATTGGAATATGCTTCAGGAATGTACACTAGTTTTGTTATTGACATAAAAACGATGTTCATTATGGATTAGCCTATAGCAGACTTACGTTGTTAGCAGATTTACATTGTTAGCAGACTTACGTTGTTAGCAGACTTACATTGTTAGCAGATTTACATTGTTAGCAGACTTACATTGTTAGCAGACTTACGTTGTTAGCAGACTTACATTGTTAGCAGACTTACATTGTTAGCAGACTTACATTGTTAGCAGACTTACGTTGTTAGCAGACTTACATTGTTAGCAGACTTACATTGTTAGAAGACTTACGTTGTTAGCAGACTTACGTTGTCAGCAGACTTACATTGTTAGCAGACTTACGTTGTTAGCAGACTTACATTGTTAGCAGACTTACGTTGTTAGCAGACTTACGTTGTTAGCAGACTTACATTGTTAGCAGACTTACGTTGTTAGCAGACTTACATTGTTAGCAGACTTACGTTGTTAGCAGACTTACGTTGTCAGCAGACTTACGTTGTTAGCAGACTTACATTGTTAGCAGACTTACGTTGTTAGCAGACTTACGTTGTCAGCAGACTTACATTGTTAGCAGACTTACATTGTTAGTAGACTTACATTGTTAGCAGACTTACATTGTTAGCAGACTTACATTGTTAGCAGACTTACGTTGTTTGCAGACTTACATTGTTAGCAGACTTACATTGTTAGCAGACTTACGTTGTTAGCAGACTTACATTGTTAGCAGACTTACATTGTTAGCAGACTTACGTTGTTAGCAGACTTACATTGTTAGCAGACTTACATTGTTAGCAGACTTACGTTGTTAGCAGACTTACGTTGTCAGCAGACTTACATTGTTAGCAGACTTACATTGTTAGTAGACTTACATTGTTAGCAGACTTACATTGTTAGTAGACTTACATTGTTAGCAGACTTACATTGTTAGCAGACTTACATTGTTAGCAGACTTACGTTGTTAGCAGACTTACATTGTTAGCAGACTTACGTTGTTAGCAGACTTACGTTGTCAGCAGACTTACGTTGTTAGCAGACTTACATTGTTAGCAGACTTACATTGTTAGCAGACTTACGTTGTTAGCAGACTTACGTTGTTAGCAGACTTACGTTGTCAGCAGACTTACATTGTTAGTAGACTTACATTGTTAGCAGACTTACATTGTTAGCAGACTTACATTGTTAGCAGACTTACGTTGTCAGCAGACTTACATCGTTAGCAGACTTACATTGTTAGTAGACTTACATTGTTAGCAGACTTACATCGTTAGCAGACTTACATTGTTAGTGTATCTCGAATCCGGAAATTCTAGACAATTGATCTCTTCTATTTGCAGCCGGTGTAATCTGGCGAATACTAGCTGATATTATTGTTTAATTCTGCTACTCAATTTTTAGAAAGTGTGACCTAGTTACTTGGCGAGAGTTGAAGCAGACTCGAACTCTCTCTTTACGTTTTGACTTTTAACGAATCATCTGTGCTATTGGTTCGAGGAAAGCACGCCACGGGACTAATACTATTGTTGACGTGATTTTTGTCTGATCAGCAAAACAATATATAAATAGAAAACAGGGTTGTGACGGTTGTTAAGTTGTTAACAAGACGGGCCGAATACCTCTCACGTTAAGGAGGTTGGCAACATTCACATGCGCCCCCCCCCTCTGAATGCACAAGTTTTTATGCCAGACACACCTAGAAATTTAAACAAACTGCAGAATCTTCTTGACCTATACGAATCTTATTCCTTATAGAAACAAAAGATTCTGAACCATAAACTTGTTTGTGTCGTTTTACAACCGACGTGTCTGTCTACGCACGCGTGAGGCAAAGTAAATGCAGTGAAGACAGAAGAGAAAGGGGAGAGAGAGCAATGCTACACAAGTAAACTATCATAACTGGTAATTCATTTATTGCAGGGTTTACAATCACTGTTATTTCGAATGTGTTTATATCGCAAATAGATTGAAATAGATTGCATTTTCCCTAGATATGGTTACTTATGAAAATTATCTATCAGAGCAACGCAGTTCTGGAATTTCAATATACTTC
>OY744533.1:23320109-23360109 GCA_963556195.1 Sepiola atlantica | reverse complement strand
CCTAATAGTTTATTTTATGATTACTCTTTACTTAGTAGTTATAGGTTATTATTACTCTTTACCTAGTAATTATATGTGATTATTATTCTTTACCTAGTAGTTGTATTTCATTATTATTCGTTGCCTAGTTGTTGTATTTTATTATTACTTTTTACCTAGTAGTTACATTTCATTATTGGTAGTTACCTAGTAGTTGTATTTCATTATTATTATTTACCTTGTATGTGTATTTACTTATTATTCTTTAACTAGTAGTTGTTTGTTATTATTATTATTTAACTAGTAGTTGTATGTTATTATTATTATGTACCTAGTATTTGTATTTAATTATTATTATTTAACTAGTAGTTGTCTGTTATTATTATTATTTAACTAGTAGGTGTATGTTATTATTATTCTGTACCTACTAGTTGTATTTAATTATTATTATTTACCTAGTATTTCTACTTATGCGAGTGGTGATATTCCATAGAGTCTACAAAGTAACAAGTTTCCCTTATGTTCCAGTACTCTTCGTTTTCTCGACCGCCATTGCAACTAATTTGGGTTCTTCAGCATCCGTTTACCACTGAGTTTCGCTTATAACAGCCGATGGTTTTCTCTCGAAACTTAAGAAACAATAAGCCTACACAGGATTCCATTATTAGCTATGCCGTCTCAGTTGAGGTCTGGATGTTGCTTTCTTCGCTCATTTTTGTTCCTTACCTCAAACCACCTACTACCATTTTCTGTAATACCACTCGATTTCTTTTTTTGTTGGAGGGGGGGGAGAATAGTGGGTCATAATATCGAACCTTTGTTATTTATCTACGTAGGCAGTTAGAAAACGTTATTTATTGCAACTTATCTGTAATTTGTCATATTTATCTAGATATGCCAGTGCTTTCCACACTTCTCTAGAATTCTTTTAACCTAATTTCTCCGAGTTCTTTTTCCAGGTTTTTCGGAATGGTTATTAGTGATCCTAAAATAATTGGCATCATAGTTGTTTATTTTTCATATGCTATCTTTCATTTAGCTTCCTGACAAGTTTTCTGTATGTACTTAACTCCTCTGCTTCCTTTATACTCACCCGTGTTGGGACCAACATATCTAATATTAGACAGTTCTTCTTTGTCACCGTGTTTACTATTTACAGTAGCTTAACTCAGCCGTTCTCTATTTGGCTTTATGTATTTCTCTAATTCATTTATCGCACTGTCCCTACAATCTTAAATACATATCAGTCATATTTTAATCAACTTGTTTCCTAAATAGACTTGTCAACACATTTTCTGCCAGGTTCATAACCATCTATATAACCTAATTTGGTGGTGCTAGGTTTTTAAAAATATCTTAGTCCATCAGATTCTTTTTATAATATCTCGACAAATGTACGAAGGTTTACGTAAAATGCCCGATATTCATTAGGTTGTGATGTACATTGATATCTAAATGAGTAATTTTCATATGTTAAAAACATCATATGAATCTGATATGTTAACATTTTCAATACTTCATAATTTTCATTAGGGAAAGTATCAACCCCGGAGGGGGGATTTTTCAAACCTCTTCAGTCGCTAAAAATGTTAATTATTTCCGATCTGTTGCTGAAGGGATTTCCGGGTATAAACCCCCCAAAATATTTCGGATCTCCCCGCCTCAACGATCTCCCTCGGGTGGAAAATCCCTCCTTAATTTTCTGCATGTTTAGTTAGTTATTAGAAATGACTTTGCTGTAAAAATGTGGCAGATCTATCCAGTAAATTCTCAAGTTAATCTTGAATCCCTGAAATTATTTTTAAATAATGCTTATGTAAGAAGATCAACATATTTTAGATTGATATTGGCAACATTGCTTCAAATCCATTTGGAAAATCTAAAAAAAATCAGATTCACAGAAGAATGCTACACCTTATTGCCCACTTGAAGGAACATTGAAACACAAGTCTAAAATCATGAATTACTTTGCTCATGATGTCATGAACAGAAACCTTAATGATTAATCTATTTTATTATCAGGTCAATTTAATCTGTTATCCTTTCCTCTACCTACATATCTAGAAGGTATAGGTGTAAACAACAAAAATACATTGTGTCCTATAAATGAAGATTCTTTCTTTCTATTATATGTTCGATTTGTGAAATAACTTAATTGTAAAGGTATAGATGGGATATAATGCACAATTATGTGTGATTCTTAAACAAGATCGTTGAAAACATACTAAAAAGTATTTTACATTGATTTTATGAATATTGTTATTATAGAATGGAATAGAATTTTATGAAAAGGCAAAAAATGACAAAGATTCTTTCTTTCTATTATATGTTCAATTTGTGAAATCACTTAATTGTAAAGGTATAGATGGAATATAATGCACAATTATGTGTGATTCTTAAACAAGATCGTTGAAAACATACTAAAAAGTATTTTATATTGATTTTATGAATATTGTTATTATAGAATTGAATATAATTTTATGAAAATGCAAAAAATGACAAAGATTCTTTCCGCTACATATGTGGTGAGTTTGTCTTTAAAGAGAACAGCAAGACAATTTATTTATTCGACAAGAAAACCTACTATACTTCAAAATAAAACAAGGCAACTAGGATAGAACTTGGAAACCTCACATTGTCTGCAATTCATTCAGAAAAAGCTCACAACTATAGATGAAAAGCAACACAACAGCTCTTAAATTTCTTAAATTCAAAATTCTCATGATTTGGCGTGAACCAACCTATCATTTTCATGATTGCTATTTCTGCATAACGAAATTAGTTGCATTAAACAAAGGAACAGAATTAATATTCTCTATCAATCAATTCATTATGCTACAAAACCAATTCCTTATTCTGACGAAACTCTAATTACTGTATATTACTATTTCAGCTGCATATTCATCACAAGACACCGCACCAAAAGAGTTGTTTTATTTTTTTAAAATGTTACATCTACAGGAATTGTTGTCTCAACCAAACCAAAAGCTCATATTTTTGTTTTCTTGTATTTGTATATTTCTCATGTTTTGAAAAAGGAAACTATAGTTGCCTTTGTGTATTTTGAGTTATTTTATGTTTCAAAATTGTTCCAAAGGCCTGCTGTTTCTATAAAAACATTTTAAATACTATTCTCGTCTCCTATTGTCGTCTCTTTGCAAAGTCGTATGAATTAAATGAATGACCTACTCTTGTATTTTCCAGGAACGACTCAATATATCCAGGTAATAAAGTTCTCCAAATATAACAGAAACGTTCTTAGTGGATGCAAAACACTTAATCCTGATTAAAAGCTTTAAATTTCTCGACCTTAATGTGTGTCATAATTTACTCAAATTCTACCAATTTTACAAAGTTTTTGCAGACAATAGAATTTTAAAGGAAGTACAAGTTGATTAGAGAGGGCATAATGAGTGTAATTTTCAGAATTGCCATACTGTAACTGACTAAAATAAGCTGAATCGAAAACCAACAGAAGACAACAATTGTTGTTGTTCACCATTGCTATTACTATTAAATCACGAGATTGTTTCATATAAGTGATTTCTCACGGACAATAACCATTAGTGTTTCACTGAAATCCGAGAGACAAAAAGTATCCCCAGATATCTGTCACCCTCCGCCCTTTTCGATAACTGTTGAAAGTCTTTTTTGCGTTATCGAAACAATCGTTGGGATTGATTATACACTGGCAGTGACCGCTCGTCTTGTCTGGAATATGAATGGTAATACGTCGTCCCTATGTTCCAGTAATGTCCGTGCTCTTTCAATGGCGGTCTTTTTATTGGTCTCCATTCTCGATTTTTCATCTTCCCTGACCCTTGACTACCATTCTGTTTATATTATTGTGTAGCAGCATCATTAGTTGTTATAATAGTATTAGTATTATTATAAGAAGTATAATCATTCAGTGTTTTCGACAATAGGCACACAAAACGTCCATTTTAAAAACATATTACTTGTCAAGCTTTCGGATAAATTGATTTTATTTAACCGTAGCCATGAACGTATTTTACTTATTTATTCTATGTATGTGTGTTTTGGTAGTATCCGCAGATTATCACTTCATGGACATAATTATAGCTTTAGGAAAGCTAAACTAGTTCAGTCCAGAAATCTAGCTAATTCGCGGAAATATCTCACATAGACACGTGGATATTTCAATATATAAAACAAGAAGAAGAAGAAGGAGAAGAACAAGAAGAAGAAAAAGAAGAAAAAAAGGAAGAAAAAGAAAAGAAGAAAAAGAAGAAGAAGAAGAAGAAACACACTTGAGAATGTAATGCTATAAATAATGTTTTTGATGATCACCCATAAAGTGCAGACGCCCTTGAATATGCATTAACAAAAAAGGGAAAAATATTATTGAAGAGATATTATTCAAAGGCGTTTTTACATGGCAAACCCAGGAAACAATTACAGAATTTATTTTGTTAGAGAGTAAAGTAAAAAAAAAAAAATGATCTTGATTTGAGAGAAAGGGACACAATAAATGTGGTAATGCATTTGTATTATTCCTTTTCAACTATGCTCCTCCTCTATGCGACTAGATACATCATTTCCTATATGTTTATGACAAAATCCTTATCGACATTTTTCACGAATTCAGAATCTCCATAATGAACCGGATCTGTTGTAAACAGGCTGCACAATTCAATAAGCAAGGAATTACAGTTTTCAATAGCAACAATAATTTGTAAGAATATATATGCATTATTGACGCACGAACTCACACATACATGTTGATTGCGACTTCTTTAAAGACGGAGGACATACTTACAATACCACAATGTATTTTGGTTTGTGTTGGTATTATTTACTTGTATTTAGGCTGTTTCATTCTGTTATCTAAAATTAAAATGGGTAACGTTCGCAGGATGCCGACCGAGTCCACTATGTTTTCTATCAAAAGAGCTCCTGCCGATCCGTATACTAAGATATTTCTTCTGAGCTTAATGACCAGTATATTAGTTTAGTGTTATCTGTTCATTATTTTGGTGGTATATGTGACAGCACTAAGGTAAATCTTATGTTACCAGTGATTCATTTTTCAGGAATAGTGTTTATCTATCAAATCTGCAGTATAAAGGACATTGTACGTGTTAGATGTTTACAATAAAGTGCGCTGTTCAATAGCTTATTGGTTTTAAAGAAAGCGTTCAGTTCTGCTAATGGTTACCCTTTTTTCATTTTTGAAACTTATAGAGTATAATGATTAATTAATGCCATCGATTTAAAAAAAAACAGCTTAACTTTTATAGAAATCGTCGAAGACAAGACATGAAAGAACTTAATCTAAGTAGCTAAAAAAACACTAGCACCTCCAAGTCAACAATAACTGTTAGGTAGATACATTCCAACCCAGAAAACAGCAATTTTTCCCGCTTTGTAAGAAACATCACATAGTATGTGGAAAGTACAGGACAAAATAAGGGAGTATCCATTAGACAATGATTAACAAAGAGATGCCTAGAGAGAAATATTTATTCAATAAGCATATTTTTATGTCATATAATTATATAATGAAATAATGGTTTATATAACAGGTTGAACAAATGAAACGGGCGAAGAAAAACTGACTTGCAAATATAAGAAATATTACAAAAATAAAACATGTATACTCTATGCCTCCTCACTGAACTCCATATGCTCTGTTCAAGGCCAGTCGTTAAAAGTTCCATCTGCAATGCGAGTGTTTATCATCGATATCCAATTAAACATCTGTCTCTCCTCATACATTCTGTTTTAACTTTATCTAATCTAATTTTGGGTCCCACTCTGGAATGAATCATTTTAGTTAATCACCGGGCTAGATCTCATGGTGTTAATAATAATTCCCTTCGGGAATAAAAAAAAAACACACTTTTTTTATCTAGCTCACTTGCTATGCGTAATTGTTTTTATAATACTAATAAGCTCTAACTATAAATTGAGAACTTCTGAAGGTAATACTAACACACACACACACACACGCACACACACACACACACATATATATATATATATATATATATATATATAAATCAACCTCTCTCCTTATTTTGGATGGGGTTCTGGCGTGATAATTATTTATTAATAACGGCTCCTGTAAACAATCACACTAAAAACTATAAGTGTTTACTATGCTTTTTTCCTAGTTTTCAATAGGCAGTACACATACATAACATCCTCCACCCATTGTCCATAGAGAAACGTGTATATATATATATATATATATATATATATATATATATATATATATATATATATATATATATATATCATAGATTTGATGAAAGTAACCTATAAAGTGCTTGATTATTACAGCGTACCGAAGTTTCATCGTTACCGACAGACAATGTCTGGGGTAGAATCCATCTTATATTAGTCTGCTTCAAATCGTCAGCACCTTACAGAGATCGACAAACACCCGAGTTGAAATTCTAAAAAGAGAAAAACCACTATCCACCACATACATATGGGTGATGTTTGCGTTTGAGGGTTCTTTTCTGCAATACATCTCGTGTTTACAGAGCTGCCTTGATCGATTATTTGGGTTGGTGGTGATGTATCTTTTTATATTTATCTAATCTTATTCATATAAGGGTAATATTTTATATTGTTGGTTTATTGGTATAAGTTTAAGGGGTTTTCTTTATATAATGATATGCCCGTGCATTGTTTGTCATGTATCGGATATTCTGCGTTGTCGTCTTTCTTTATTGTATATTAAATTTATTTTCGGAGGGTGTATATATCAGTGATAATAATGTACTTTAGGTGCATTTGCTTAAATGGGTTGTCATTATAGACTTATTTTATTTATCTACCTCACGTTCTACGACATCAGTGGGCCAATATGTGAACGCGTTGTCAATCACCGGTGAATAAAAACGGCGAAGTCCTTCTGCAAAGAATCGGCCGATATAAATGGTGTTAATTATGGAAAATACATATTTATGCTAATCTAGGGAGTTAGTCTGGAATTTGGGTATCTTATGTTTATCTCGGTAGTGTATTAGAGAAATCGAGTATCTACAATAAAGCAAATGATAATAAAATAGAATAAACAGGAAATTGTGTACCTTATTTTAATCTAGGTAGTTATTTCGAATTTGGGTATTTCATGTTAATATAAGTATTTAATTTCAAAATTGGGTATCGTATATAACGAATATGTTGTTTAATAATAAAGGCTGATGTCTGATTGTAGAGTAGTTCATATCGATTAGAAATGTAGGGTGTCTGTGCTTTGGATGAGGAATTGTATGCACACACACAACACACTCTCTCTCTCTCTCTCTCTCTCTCTATATATATATATATATATATATTAGCATTAATCTTCTATTCCACTGTAAGCTTAAATCTGTTTCCAATTCGTCTTCTTTTCTGTTGCTTCTTGATAGATTGAAAAGAAATGTAATTGTTTTAGTCTTTTTTAATGTTATAATTTTCAAAAAGAAAAAATAGTTGCTTTCTTAAATTAAGAGCACACAACAAAAGCTAAAGTAGTGTTTCTATTTTGGTTGTTTTATAACTGAACATATCTATAGAAAAAATAAATAGTCGGAAGTGTAGTACTGGGGGACAATTCGTACTAAGTGTGTAAGTCTCCCTAGAAAGAAAAACTTCTTAATTTAGGAAAGCAATAAAATAGTTAAGGTGTCACCACATTAGCCTATTCTATTTGAGGCCTACGGTGCGAATAGAATTGCAGTCTACAATGGAATGCTAAAACATATACTTACCTATCTCTATTTATATAAAATTAGGTATGTATGTTTATATATGTATATGTACATGATTAATTTTTAAACTTATTAACATATCATTAATTGCGTAATACTAGGTAATCTGTGCTATATCTAGTTTAATTTAGGTTTATGTAAAAACAGTGAAAATGGCTGAACATTCAGATATCTCGGATTTTTGTAAAATTTGATAAATAAGTATTACACAGCAATTAATAAATATTTTCCAAATTTCAGTTTCCTTTCAGTATTTTCAAGGAATATCAAGAGCGTTATAACATGGGCATAATATCCCATTTAAAACTTATAATATTTCAGATTTGCATTCATTTTGCTCAATAGTTATCCGACACGAATATACGATTGTGATTACATCTAGAATAGGGAGTTCATACATTATTCCGTGTCATTACATCTTCATTTTAATTATCGCAAATTGGTGAAAAATGATCTGTTCGGGGAATTCATTTTACTCCGGCTGGGGTGTTTACTCTTCTAGATATTTATGTTTTCAACTTATATAATATTACCTTTCAAGAGTTGAAAAGACAACTAAAACATTTGTGACCCGCTGTGTCAGTATTTGTTTTAGATTATTAAATATTTGGAAATTCCAAAATTACTTCACACATATTTGGATATTCGAAGTTAAGAGTGCTTCCGCTGATGTTTACTAACAAATAGATACGCACAAAGGAGGTTTTATTATAGGGATCATCAGCAGCAGCCTGCAATTACTCGTCCAGCTGTTGATTCTAAAGAAATGTACAGATTACAAGTGATGATGGTTGCAAAATGTAAAATCCCATTTATCAAACGCTCTAAAGATGTTATAATAGACCATCTCTCTCTTTTTATTCTCTCTGTCTTTTCATTTCAGTCTCCCGTCATTTGTCTTGTATTTTTCTTTTTTCCTTATCCCCCCATCTCTTAAATATATTACGTGTAAGTTACTGATCTCATAATTGGAACATTACCTTTAAATGTCGCAATAGCTATCATTCATCCTTCATGACATTAAGCATTGTTCATCACGGAGTCTACACGATTCTTCTGGTATCTATTTATATAGTCACTCTCCACGTAGACGACTCGTGAACCAAAGAATAAGGTGCTTATAAGAAAGAAACAACATGAAGGTTACCAACATAGTGAACGTTGTACTATGGAACCGGCCGGATTAGAACTTCACCCAGGTCGTCAGTCCGTGTCGGTATTCATTTAACCACCACAATCGTGTAGACAACAAACGTGAATGTTACCAAGATCCGTAAATGCAAATGATGCTATTGAACCGACTGAATTCGAAATTGGCGCTCACACATCTTCAGTTCGCGTTGGAAACCACTTCACCATCGTCACCTCTAAAGTTGTGCTACATGTATTGAAAGGTGTGTGATTTCTTTAGGATTTCGTTGAAAATATCAAACTATTTCTTTTGACGGACCCAATACATCAAAAAGTGTTCTCCAAAGGTTTTAACAAACGCACCACAAGTAGGAAGCACACCTTTGTTTTGATATTTACTGACCTCGTCTCTTCTGACACCTCTCAAACTGAGGGCAATTCTCAAACAAATACAACAAAAATATTTGTAAATAACCCTGACCTTCATTATCCATAGTTCTTTGTATCGAATTGAGACAAAGGCATCTTTGATGTCGAACTCCTGTTCTCTATACCAATATATTGATTTTATTCATATTCTATTTCTCTTATTTTCTTTCCGTCTTTGTTTCTGTCAGTTTCCATTCTTTCCTTCCTTCTTTCCTTTCTTACTTCCTTTTCAATAGTATTTGCTTATTTAGTGTTCTGTTCCAGTTCCTTTTCTCCCGGTATACTGGAGTTTTATTCAGTGTATTTCATTATCTTCTTTCTTTCTAAAAGTTTCGTGAGCAGAATAGAATCATGTAAGTGATTAAACGAGAAAGCAGAAATGGGAAAGATTAAAAAAAGTTAATAGAGAGAAGATAAGGTAAGATAAAGATGGAGAGAAATAGGGTGTAGAATAAAAAGTGGTGTAAATAATAGCATGATATAAATAATGAAAAGAAACAGGAATAAAGAGGCGAAGAACATAGCTAGCTAGACAGATAGATAGATAGATAGATAGATAGATAGATAGATAGATAGATAGATAGAGTGAAAAAGAGGGGAGAGAAGATGGAGAAAAGGCGAGATTCAAGCGGGAGGAAGAAGGAAGATACAGAGTCTATCTATTAGGACCGTGACTGTTTCCTCGTAGATGAATGTTTGAGATGGTGTGATGAAGATTGAATGTGAGGAATAACATTAAGTAAATAATTAACGAAAAATATAAATAAGGAAAGTCGTGACGAACAAATCGAGGGGGAGAGATTAGAAAAAGAACGAAGGAAAAAATAGGGAAGAGACAGAGAAGGAGAGCGTCTAGTATAACAGCATAATGTATCTCGGCTTTCTTGTACATGGATGTTTCAGATGCTGGGATGAAACGTCGATAACGTAAATCAAGGGCAACTCATAAAAGAAGTAGTAAGCGGAATGGAATGATATAAATAATTAAAAGATAGAGAAAGAGGAAAGCGGAGAAAGAGAGAACTGTAGGGGAAAGGAGGGTGTGAATAAACAAGGGTAAGAGAGAGCGGGTCTAGTAGTACATCATCATGTATACTGGCTAGAGGGAATCCTTTGATTTTGTAATAATTGTAATGCATGATTCTAAACACATGTCAAATTGAAGTAATTATATATTTAATAATATGGATAAAGAAATAGTTACCAAACGGGTCATGGATTGTCTAGTTATAATTCCATAACTGATTTATTTATCTTGGTTGTTACTAGGAGACACATGGCGGAGTCGAGTGTGGCGTTGTTCAATATGCACACGCTCCCTTGATTTTTTGATTAAACAAAGCAAATGCATGCACCCGGTGAACGCCGGTTAGCCCTACTAGTACATCACTCACACCAAAACACACACACACACACATATATATATATATATATATATATATATATATATATATATATATATATATATAATCGGTGTACGCGTTTCATAGTTTTACTAATCCTAAGCACAGTTCGACTTTGACAGAGAGTCAAAACAACGACCACAATGTCCGTGGGCTAGTAATTTACCTCTTGTCCACAGGCCCTGTCAAATTATATGCGTGATTTTTAGCGCCTTAAATATAAGTTTTTTTTGTTATTGTTTTTCTGAAGCATAGTTGAGCGTATGAACACTCATTCAATTATATATCGCTGTCTTAGCGGTGATACGGATATTTCCATATTTAAATGCATTTTACTGCATTCTGTCACCCCCATTTTTAGGACGTATATTATTGTTTGGCTTATTTTTTTAAATTATTTATTTTTACCCACATAAAAGTAGTCCGTGTACGTGTTTCATCGTTTTACTAATCGTCAGCACGTATTGTCTTTGACCAGGACACGAAACAACGACCACGATGCCTGGTCTAGAGAATGGATATATATATATATATATATATATATATATATATATATATATATATATAGAGAGAGAGAGAGAGAGAGAGAGAGAGAGATAGAGAGAGGGAGAGAGAGATAAAATGAAAAATATTATTTATGTATTAATCAATGTTTAATTTATTTCAAGACTTTCTCAGGATGATTGATCTGAAGACATAACCCAGAAGTAAAATAAAATGAAACCGTCTAAACGGCATTGGGACAATTTCAAATATTTGTACTTGTGTGTTATTCTTTTCGGGTCAATATTCTTTAGGAAGTCTTGAGATAAAGACCAAACGTTGATGAATACATAAAACATATGTTTTGTTTTCTTTTTTTCACTTGTTATTACGTTAGAATATGAGTTCTATTTTTATCACAGACACACATACTGGAGAAAAACATTATCGGTGTGAGGCATGTACTTCATCATTTTCAGAGAGACCAAAGTAAAGTAGACATATGAGAACACATACACGAGAAAAAATATATCAAGGTCTAATGTATGATATGAAAAGAAACTGGAACCTCAAAGAGATCTCCATCATTCCGGTTATCAGAGGAGCCACTGGGCTCATTAAGAACCTGAAAAAGTATTTAGCAAGTATACATGGCGAACAAGTTCAAGAGAAATTCAAACAACTGCATTCAAGAAAACAGCTAGAATCTTGTAAAGAACTCTCGGTTGGAGTATGTAAATAGCGGGTGATCGTATGGGATGTGATAGAATGCTCCGTCCCCAGCAAATGAATGAAAAGAAAAATGAAAAAGAGAAAAAATGGTGTGCTTTCTCCTCAAGCAATCCAGCACGTCTCCCGAATTGCGGACGGGGGTACCCTCTCTATTAATAGAGAGTAGCTTCGAATAATGAATTAGAAACCGTTGACAATGAAGAAATGAATGATAATAAAAAAAATAAAGTAAATAAATACTGGCAGGCCGACACGCAGTATAAAAAAGGGCCCATCAACCCGTTCATACACCAGGCGGTAAGATGTAAGCAATGGTGTTAACCTTCCTGCCTCTGGAAATAGTGTTCCGGCTATGACAAACGCCAACCAGGGTCAGCCATCAGGGCTTGAGACAAAAGGTCATGGCCCCTTATCTTCATCAAATGCAGCAACAACAAAAAGAAATATAAGAGGCTTTAAAGCCCAACCATGGGCTTTTGCGAAAAAGAAGGAGCTATTGTTTTGCTACTACTACTCAAAGTTTGAAAAGTGGAGCAAAGCATCCAATGAGATCCTAGCTGATAAGATTCAAGAATCTACCCTCCCCGAAATAATATATATATATATATATATATATATATATATATATATATATATATATATATATATATATATATATATATATATTACCAATGGAGATTTGTCATTTGAAGCCGAAACGATTGTATTAGTATATTGTAATGAACAATTAAGTGTTCTATAGTATTTCAGACCAATGCACTATTTTTAAGCTATATTTAGGGGAGGAGGTTGTGTAGTATTCGTCCTGTTGTAACCATTCTCCTAGGTATTACCCCCGCCTTTTTTTCAGAGAAATATGTTTCTTTTGTTTTGTCATACTATACTTCAAAACATTACGTCCTATTTTGGAGTGGTTAGAGGGAGTCATAACGTATCTGTTCTGTTGTCATGCGACCACATTCCCAGATAGTATCTTCCTTTATTTGAGGACAGTATAGTTTATATCTTTATTCATTATACTATCTTCCCAGGCCTTACCCTATCCTTCTGTGTTGGGTAGCATAGAGTCTGTTCTTTTGTGATGATACTAGACCGCGTCATCATATTTTTCAAAGGGCAAAAGTGTAGTATTTTTTTGTTACGACACTGATCTTCTGTAGTGCATTTTATGGTCGTTCCTCATGAAACCATCGTCCCAGGCATTACGTCCTTACTTGGCTGCAAGTGTAGTATATGGTTGTTTGTTATATACACGAGCGGGGGCATTATTTTACAAGTATAACTAGTTGTTGTGTTAAATTTATTGGGTTAATTTATTTATTTTTATTTCAGATAGTGCATATTAGTAAACAAAGTTTTAATTCCAGATCTATCATGTTTTTAAAGAAGACAGATTGTTGGTGCTCTTATGGCAGAGTGTTGGTGCTCTCATGGCAGATTGTTGGTGCTCTTATAGCAGATTGTTGGTGCTCTTATGGCAGAGTGTTGGTGCTCTCATGGCAGATTGTTGGTGCTCTTATAGCAGATTGTTGGTGCTCTTATGGCAGATTGTTGGTGCTCTCATGGCAGATTGTTGGTGCTCTCATGGCAGATTGTTGGTGCTCTCATGGCAGATTCTTGGTGCTCTCATGGCAGATTGTTGGTGCTCTTATGGCAGATTGTTGGTGCTCTCATGGCAGATTGTTGGTGCTCTCATGGCAGATTCTTGGTGCTCTCATGGCAGATTGTTGGTGCTCTCATGGCAGATTGTTGGTGCTCTTATGGCAGATTGTTGGTGCTCTTATGGCAGATTGTTGGTGCTCTCATGGCAGAGTGTTGGTGCTCTTATGGCAGATTGTTGGTGCTCTCATGGCAGATTGTTGGTGCTCTCATGGCAGAGTGTTGGTGCTCTCATGGCAGATTGTTGGTGCTCTTATGGCAGATTGTTGGTGCTCTCATGGCAGATTGTTGGTGCTCTCATGGCAGATTCTTGGTGCTCTCATGGCAGATTGTTGGTGCTCTTATGGCAGATTGTTGGTGCTCTTATGGCAGATTGTTGGTGCTCTCATGGCAGATTGTTGGTGCTCTCATGGCAGATTCTTGGTGCTCTCATGGCAGATTCTTGGTGCTCTTATGGCAGATTGTTGGTGCTCTTATGGCAGATTGTTGGTGCTCTCATGGCAGATTGTTGGTGCTCTCATGGCAGATTGTTGGTGCTCTTATGGCAGATTGTTGGTGCTCTTATGGCAGATTGTTGGTGCTCTCATGGCAGATTGTTGGTGCTCTCATGGCAGAGTGTTGGTGCTCTCATGGCAGATTGTTGGTGCTCTTATGGCAGATTGTTGGTGCTCTTATGGCAGATTGTTGGTGCTCTCATGGCAGATTGTTGGTGCTCTCATGGCAGATTCTTGGTGCTCTCATGGCAGATTCTTGGTGCTCTTATGTCAGATTGTTGGTGCTCTTATGGCAGATTGTTGGTGCTCTCATGGCAGATTGTTGGTGCTCTCATGGCAGATTGTTGGTGCTCTCATGGCAGATTCTTGGTGCTCTTATGGCAGATTGTTGGTGCTCTTATGGCAGATTGTTGGTGCTCTCATGGCAGATTGTTGGTGCTCTCATGGCAGATTGTTGGTGCTCTTATGGCAGATTGTTGGTGCTCTCATGGCAGATTGTTGGTGCTCTCATGGCAGATTGTTGGTGCTCTCATGGCAGATTGGATGTGCTCTTATGGCAGATTGTTGGTGCTCTTATGGATATTTACTGTAAGTGAAGTGGCTGAGACTGTCGCTGTATCGAGAGGAACTATCTCGAATGTGATGTCAGCTTAATAAATGAAATTGAGACTACACCCTCATCTAAAAAACCCGAAAGAAAGCCGAAGCTGCCTGGAAGAGATCGCAGAGCCCTTTTAAAGATAATGAAGAAAGAGCACAACACCACGGCACTAAAAATTACAGTAGAGCTTAACAATTATCTGGATAATCGCGTTTCAAAATAATGTTCGCCGCGTACTTCACAAGGCTTCATTTATTTAAAATTTTAAAGGTACTTCCATTATTTTGTCTAACCCTTTTCACATGTACTTTAATTTTTTTTCAATAAGTATATTATTTTCGTTCCTTCTTTTATTGATTTTATTACTTTTTCTTAATCTTTCTCTCCTCTTTTTATGACATTTCAAATAACGAAAGTGTATTTCTTTTTTTCTTTCTCTATATTTTCCATTAGACCGTTGAATCACAACCGCTACCACTATTTATTCGACTTTAATTCAAGTCGAATATTCAGAAACTGTGACATATCTCTTAAGACATTCTTGTTTAACTGAAAAAATATGAGTATATTATTTGTACTCACAAGTTATCGTCAGTGATTACTCACAGACAACAACCAATTGTTTTCCTTGGAATTTACGTTTCAAAAATCCTTACCTATATATTAATACGATAGCGTGTGTGTTCGTGTGTCACGCTTCCTGCAAAAGCTCTGCGCATGCGTGCCGCACCTAGATTTTTAAAAACATTCAACTCGCCTAATTTTCGAAACATTTTCGAGTATTTACCTTTGGCGCAACGGTTAGCGACGTAGTATTTTTGACTTCGGCCCGACTGGTTTATAGTTCGATCCCAACCAACCTCTCAGATTGTTTTTCTACATTTCGAGGGGAAGAGAGGTAGGGAGGGGACGACTGGGAAGACACATATTAATACAATAGCGTGTGTGATTTTGTGTGTCATGCTTACATCAAAAGCAACGACCTTCCGAATCTTAGTATGCTACTCATGAATTGGCTTGGCCTAAGATCAAAGTGTAGTATCTGTTCCGATGTATACTGCACTCCATAGACTGGTATTGTCTTGGCTTCGAGGCTTAATTTACGCCGGTCTATGGGTCTGTCCTGTGCAGTGCTAGGTCCACTCTCCCGGGCTTTGCCTCCCCTCTTTAGGGGAGGAGTAAGTTTATTGATTACTGCCTGAGGCGCCCCTACCGGGGAATGCCAGGCAATTTTTAATGGCCCGAGTGCTCACCTTCTCGAGCGCTGGCTTTTCAAACCCCACTTTCCCGACCCGACCTTGGGTCACCCCTTACTTGTGAAAGTAAGATAAAACTGACCTTGTGCTTAACTCCTGGAGAGGAGTAAATAAATATTCATGAATTGGAGCCAAATTTGATTTAATCGAAAACATTTACAAAGTAAGGTTTAGTCGTCGAAATATTACCTTCACTATAAATATTGTATATAAAGAAGTGTTTTAAATTGTTTCATGTATTGTTCATTTTTTTTAAATAAATATACAAGTCCAAATCTTATCATATTTTATTCAAACATGTATAGGATAAGAACAAGATAATTAGTATTAAACACATCATTTCGTGTAATTTACACGCGTCCCGCTAGTTATTAATTATTCTTATTATTTTATAATGTTTTGGAAATTTTGAGATAATATAAAACATTCATGTACAGCTGACGTGTGTGCACAGTGACAAGCACGGATGCACGCGAGATTATAACATTATTAAAGTTTGAATATCATTAATATGCATTATTGTTGTTCATTCATAGCATTTTTTTAGTTCAATTTTTTATATATCACTCTGACTTTTATATTTTACACCAATGATTACACATAATCGATATCTTAGGAATTAAAATCAATCACTCCATCATTTGATGCGTGTGTAACATTATCTTAAAACTATTCCTATGAAATATCGATATCTAAACTTGAGTTATTCATGCAGATCATAGTCATTTTTTTTCTTACAACGTTCCCCCATCGCTGCTTCCATTTGCGGTTCTTAAACCCCCATTGATGTACGCTTAGGGTATATAGCGAATAAGTCTTTTTAATAACGCCTGGCGAATCAAAAGGTGTATCAGGTTGCCTCGGCTTTGGTAGATACAGAATCCCGCCTGTAAACGTGGGTGGTTCGTGCATTGTCTCGCTTTCTGCCGTGCTGTCTTCGTTGAAATATCGATCGTGTGCGGTTTGCTAGCCCGCATCTCGTAATATCGTACCGGAATGCAACGTTTGCATGGCACGGATTTGCGTAGATGTACATGCGTTGCGCCTCACGCTGGGTTGCATAGCGGGATTATTACAGGCTCGGTTGGATAAAGAAACGGGGTTGAATAATCTGGATTGAAATATTATGAGCAGCAACAAAGGTTCTTGTCTACTATCATCAGCATCATCATCATCATCATCTTATAATGGTGATGATGATATTTGTTGTATATTTCAGTTTTTTATATGATATCACTATATTCAAATGTCTGCATTTGTGCTCAGATGTTCGTTCATTTAAAGAGGCTGATTTTATTTTCAAAACGTTGCGTGAAATGGTAAATGGTTTTCTCTTTACTTTTTCTTTTCATTACGGTCTCATTTTAAAAGATAAATACATTATCGAAATGTTAATGTTTATCTATCTATATCAATTAATGAAAGATTTTTTAGTTCGCGTTTACAACATAATTATGAATGAAATGTGTATTACTTTTAATTAATATTTCAAGTATTTAAAGTTGTGTAATTTGCGAAAAGCTAGCTTGTTATTCATAATACTCAAACATCGCATTAAACTTGCAGTAAATTTGATTACGAATTCTCAGCAATCAGATTTACTATGTATTCCAATCGTTGGAGTGTTATCTTCTGATAAAGCTTTGTTATGCAGCATTTGATAGATAACACAGTAAAACGTCCCCTTTAGTTTTCCGCCAGATCAGGTTGGATGAAAAATGGAATGGTTCGCTTAAATTCTTTTAACATTTAACACTTATCTAGACTTATTTGAATACTCTAAATGTAAATATATTGATTTCTATAATACCCTTCCCATTTTTTTTATTTGGTATAGATATACAATGCGCATGAGAGAGAGGGAGAGAAATAGAGTATATATATATATATATATATATATATATATATATATATATATATATATATATAACTATTTTTTTAAATATTACAGTGGCTTTTACTAACAGACGACGTCGTTCCCTGCTCTCTTACCCTCACCAGTGTAGGAGTAGCGGTTGCAGACGGTCGCATAGGCTCGAACGCAGTTTGTAGATTCAGTCTAGAATGACGAGAAAAAGATCAGAACTACACGGCCGCGAGAAATCGATACAGACAGTATTTAAAAATTTAAAATGAAGGTACACTCATCCGGGGGGCGGGGCGGGCGGAAGCGTCTTGTTGTCTACAGTGTTCAACACTTGATCGGCACTTGCTTATCGCAGACATGACAACACAATTTTTAATTTTAAAAAGTTATCTACCTTGAAGACTATTATATCTTAAAAAAGCTTTTAAGTATAAATATATTTTATATATAAAAGTGTTTTTAACCAACACACGACGTCGTTTCTGGCTCTCTTTCCTTCATCAATGTAGGAGTGGTGATTATATATATATATATATATATATATATATATATATATATATATATATATATATATATATACATATATATATTACTAAAATAAATTCACAAAATTGTAAATACTTCATCCTAAATTGTCCCATTACAAGAGACAAATACATTATTATATCAGTTTGTTTACATACATCATATATATTACCCAGGGTGCGCCTGGTAGATTTACTGTTTCCATACCTTGAGATTCGTTATTTCGTCTACCCTTCTCCGAAAATATTACAAAAATTTCAAAGAATCTCGCTTATATCAATGAAAACAAACTCATTGAAATTATAAATGGGTGCTAACGGAGAAGTTATTTTTAGTTATGTGACTACTTTGCATCCCCATAGGTCTGAATTTCCGTAATATACGTAAATTAAAGAAAAACATTAAATTAAACAAGATGTTTAATATTGTTTCTTTTAATTCATTTTCAGACAAAGCCCGAGTAAGGATAAGTTTGCCCAGGGTGGCATTAGAACAAGCAAAATCGAGCTAACTGATTGACATAAGTCGACAGGAAATTATGACGTACTTAAATAAGCGGACCGCCTTTTTTTTATTTACTACCCCTATTTTTCATCCCCTTTTATTTCTCTCTTGGATCTAAATTCGATTAGCCAAATGCAACGAAAGATAAATAAAAGGAAGACACCCATCCACGTTTTTGTTTCATTAGTGAATTACCAGGTGGTTAAGTTTACAATATTACGACTTATCGTAATAACTTCTGTGCTTTCTTTTATTTATTACTAATAAAATAATAAATATTGATCAGGATAAACCATAGAAATCGTTTAAATATATTGAAAATAAAGGTCATTTTTTACAACAGAAATATTTTATGTAGCTTGCACTATAACAGCTATTGGTCACAAAAATACGGAAAGACATTGATTTTACAATCGAATAAGGCCACTTATTTCATACACTAATATAATATGTACAACCGTTTCTGTTCCATGTATCTTGGATTCACACCTTCATTTGTCCTGATTATTCTCAGCTCAGTATATGATAAACGCAAAGGAAAAGCTGACAAGATATACAAGTCCTTGGAGCATGCTGTCAAATATTTACAGGCAACGACGTGATGGCTGTCTATTGTAAGATTCAATATCACAATACTTCCCGTCTCACGCACATTTGTATCCCCCAGCTTCTTGTATTTGGCTTCACTAAAACTTAGCTGTTTATATAAAAGAATAAATTAAACATTATACTTTACTTTAGTAATAGTCATATAATGATGAGTATGTGTACGTTTATCATAAAAACTACGTCACATTACTTAAGCATATAACATCATTTGAAAAATCTACATTATTAAGAAATGTAGTTATATATAACAGTGTGCAGGGAATGTGCGCATGCAGACTGTAGGTAGTCGGGAGTTCAAGTGTTCTTAATTCACGTATTGGGCAGAGGCGGCAACACATCTATTATCATGCTGTGAGCTAAGAGAAGACATATTTTCAAGGCGAAACGAACGCATCTGCTAGCATGTAGTCTCTTAGAAATAGCCAGTGGTAGATTGTATATCGAACTTTATCTCTTTCCCCGAATAATATACCTGAAATAAATAATCAAATAGCATGTATTTAGGGAACGACTGACTTTACGCTAGATATTGATAATTAACAAATAAACTGTATTATCATCGTCTTATTAAAATCAAATAATCAGGAATTTTTTATTTAAAAAATTGACAATGTGTATCTTAAACACGTCGATTATATAAAGACGTAATCAAAACATGTATATATTTACAATGAGTTTGTCTGTGAGAAATATGTGTTTTCTATTAGTAAATCCGAAGCGGTTTATATTTATTTCTATATTTTCTGAGTTGAATAATTAATATCACTAAACTTGTCGCTTTATATCCGGTTTCGATTATATAGTATACGCACATTTTCTCACATAACACGTAAAAGAATAAAATGTTGTCTTTGATATGTTTTTTATGGAAATTGCTCCAGACAAGGCATGAAGCTACTTGATGTAAGGAGCTAACAAGAACGAAATATGATTATAGTAAAGACAGGAGATGCCTATTTGCCTGAGTTTTTTTAAAAAACAAGTCTATAGGTAAGAGGAAAAGGTAAGCATGAAAAGAGTTCAGCTAGCCTGCAGTTCTGTAAAAGAAGCAACTGGAATAATAAGCTGTATTATCATGAGGTATTTAACACCAACAAATTGAAGGAGACCACTAGACCAACGAATCAAACGAGCTAGAACAAAAAAAAGCAGGGGATAGATCACACAATACTGAAGAACACATGCCATAATATTTTTATAGAAAAGACTGAGACTATCAATATCACGTCTGTAGAAGAAATTGTCCAGAAAAGATGAAACGTGGGGCCAATCAAGTTTCAGATATGTGTTTGCACCTTACCAAGAATCCCCCAATGGAACAGAGATTTATCAGCCCAAATATGACAACAGTATTCCTAGGAGGACGATAGGCAGCACTATTGAATTACTTGTGAAATTGATGTTTGATCTTGGCATAAAGTTTTGTATGGAGATGAGTGTGTAAGACGGATAGATAAAGACATCGCATTTGTATTAAGAATCTATTGAAAAAGGACGAGGAAGGACGAATGAAGTCGACTGAAAATATTACAATAGCATATCATTTAGTAGGGCAGGTGCAGTTTTGAGGAGTAAATGCACTAAGATAAGCGCATTCGGACATACAAACATGTCTGAGCAGCCCTGTCGGAATTCCCCTCTAAGAGAACCTGTTTGAATCTTTATTAGTGCGTTCCAAGCACTGACCGCAACCGTCCTACACGTTGTTCCTGTCCAAAGTTATTTTCCGACTTAGTCAGTGCTACAACAGAGAATTCACATCCGAAGTGGAATCACAACTCCAGATAATAAACATGTAACATCTTTATTTGTTGGGGCTTACAAATGAAACTCGTGTTTCCAGGTTCAATGGCAGACTCGCAAAATGAGATTTTTTCCGACTCCCTCAAAATAGGTCCTATTAGCGCAATTATTTAGCTAAGAAACCCAGTGGGTCCATTTGGCCAGGACATGCACACAGCCCAAACTGATAGATTATCATGCGTAGAGTTCTTTCCTCCTGACCGGATATTTTGGATTCCAGTCTTTCTCAGCAGTCACCATCCGACCACTCAAAGGCTGGCTACTTGAGATATCCGCTTGAGATAACGGTCAGTCAGTTAAATCAAAGGGTTTTATCAGCGAACCGATACAGGGAACAATTTCTAGGTCTCGGTATAATTCCGTTTTTGTGAGACACTTGTTTCATTATGAAGAGAAATAAGATTATGAGTGTTCCGATACAAAATGAAATACATTTACAAAATTCCACAGTGCCCCTTCCATCTTTGTACCTTTGGCCCAGCATATATTTGTATCGTCTACCATTCGTATGCACGACTAAAACATGCAGTTTATTGAATTTCTACATCTGATGCAATTAGCAATAAACTAACACCTATTCAGAGAGGAAGAAAATCCTGAGAAGGTTGTCTTCTTATGAATGAACATAACAATACAGCAATAAGGCTACTGTCGGAGTGATTGCATCATATATTATGATTCATGATGTAATATATATATATATATATGTATATGTATGTATATATACAGAGAGAGAGAGAGAGAGAGGGGAGAGATAATAGAGTTTTGCATTAAATAAATCCCGGAAAAGATATACAGTACTCTATCACCACTCTATCTGTGCGTAAAATGGTAAGATAGAGAACTCTCTAAGTTCTGAACTAGTCTCAGAAAGCAGAAATTACGGAGATATCACATATTTCGTCATGGCGATGATCGGTTTTTAACCGATTATTGAACGTCCTTCAGCCAATGTTTTCAATCATTGTGCAATGGGATAAACATGTCTGGTTACTTTTAATACATCTGAAACTAAGCTTTGCTCATTTCACAACCAACTCTCGGATCCTCAATTTGCCCATGAAATGTAAGGCTTACATCAGATATGTTGCTAAAGCCTTTGAGAAAATCGTTGGATCATTCTACTGCCCTGATAAATATCTCACCCTTGATGTACTCTTTTACCTGTATAAGCCGTAGTTACGACTTAAGGTAGAGTAATGTTTCCATGTCTTAAGACGGGAATCTACAAGGAACTTATCCTGCCTTGCCAAACTACAAAATAGACTTCGGAATCTAGTATGCACTCTTCTCTTCCCTACAACTACTTTCTCAGAGAAGAAAACTTGCTAGTCTTTCTGCATTCTATCGTTATTTTCATGGTAATCGCTGGTACCCTCTATACACAATACCAACAACAACACATCTATCTGCAACCATTTTAAATAATGTTCCGTATTTTCTATGCATAGGTTAAACTAAACGGAACTTGTGTGAGCATAGTTTCTTACAATCTATTGAACATAATGCCGCAGGGCTGCTTCCCAGTTAACCACAGCGAGTTCGTTTTCAAGTCCAATGTAAAAAAATCATGTAAATCCGTTCCATTCAGTAACTAATTTCAGCCCATATTTAACCATGGGTTGCAATCTTCAAGGTGTTTGTTTCACCAACTACCTGAGACAAAGCATTTACCCTTGTCCCTGAGTGACATTTTGGACCTTGATGAGTAGAGGCTAGTCATTAACAAAACTAATGGTAATTCTTCTCCGCAGTTCGTTAACTCGCATTGAGTCGGCGTGAAAATATGAGCAAACTGCGTATCACTATCGAAAGGGCAGTGTCACGCTGGTTCAGGTGTGTTCAAAATAGTAATCATCAGATATAACTTTTCAAAAATGTTGTGCTTGCATCTCTGTTGAGAATTTTAAAAAATATCTTGCTATGATTTATGTAATCTATTCGCTATGTCTGTGTCTGATTTTTTTTCTTTCCCATTCTTTAATATATTTATAAATCTATATTGAAAGAAATGATGATGTCTACCTGATATGTTCTTATCTGTAAAATAAAACCGATTAGTAAGCATTTACTGTCTCGACATATGCTCTTGGAATTTTGCAAAACGTCAAGTATGTTTTTCATATATATATATATATATATATATATAGTGAGAGAGAGAGAGATAGATAGATATATAAATATATCACATCTAATGAAACATCCATATGTATAAATATTTTATATTAAAATTTGAACACAAAAACCTGATGCAATTTAAAATTAATAAAACCATTTATTTCTGTAATTTAGGTAATACTTTTGATAAATATATCATGTTAAAGTAGGTTTAACACATGGATGCTTCTTAAGAATCGATCGATTTTCTATTTCAAATACGCACCAAACCGTGCAACAGATTGCCCGGACGTGACCTTACTTTTAAACTGCCATTTTTAGCATCTTAACGTACATTTATACGCCTCTATCGTGGATTCAGCCCCCCCCCCTTGTGTTACATATTAATCGAACGTTTGACCTGAAAACATAATATATTTATTAATTTTATATTCTATCATATTTTGGCTTTAAAATTGTAATGAAAATTATATTTGATTGCTATACACACACCCATATTATTGTTTATATATACTTCAATTATTTTCTGATGTATTACGTGTATAATTTTTCAGTATTTCCGTCAATAAATAACAATAAGTGATTACCGACTAGTAGTAGCATGGAAATATACTCATGGCAGCATAGCTACACATAAGTATATGTGTTTCATTTCTGATAGAGATCATCAGGATAATTACTATTCGATGAACAACAATCAATATATATATATATATATATATATATATATATATATTGTTCTTCTCATTTTTCGTTCTAATAAGAATCTCTCTGAACTATTTAAAATAGTTATTTTTTATATTATTACACACAAGACACTAGAATTGAATAAAGAAAACTGTCTTCCTGGTTAACATTTACAATTTTACTTTTTAATTCTCATATTTTAGGTGTTGTACTACTCAAACGTTGAAGTAGGGGTGTAAGCACTTAGCCGGATGATTTTATTCTGCAATGGAGGGAAAAATGTGCTGTATAGCTTTTTTACAACAAATAAATCGTCATATTATATATATATATATATATATATATATATATATATATATATCGATGTTTCATGCTTACGCAATCTTCAGTGCAGGAAGCTAATTCCCGACGGTCGACAGGCGCGAACTCCGACCACAAATCGCCACTGATTCGCAATTCAGGAGAGTTACAGGTTGGGTATCAGAAATTAGCTCAGAATTTAGGAGGAATTTAACTTTGTAAATACCAAGTCAGCGAGTATTCACAGCAAGCGGCGAAGAGTGATCTAACAACAACAAATCGTGCTGGGCTCGCAATGAAGCTAGTAGCACTGCTTGTTATTAAATTCACTTAGTAAAGGGGACTTTACAATAATATTTATTAAATATTAATTATTTATTACCTACAGACATCGATATTTTATGCTTACGTAATCTTCAGTGCATGAAGCTAATTCCCGACGGTCGATGTTGTTTTACTTTTTCAGATTTTAAATCTTGGCTTTTGCCAACTTATCTATCCCACCAATTCAATCTGATAAGATTTTGATCTTTGAAAAGCCTAGCTTAAGGAAAAAATAATTGAATAAATTGCTTTTTTGCAGAATATACCTTGCATTGAGCAACTGAATTGAAAAAAGATCTGCCTCCGTCGCTTTTCTAATTCATTTGTTCATCTTATATATATATATATATATATATATATATATATATATATATATATATATTATATATATATTATATATATATATACGTGTTGCTTATCAGCTTCATGTCTATTCATAAGGCTGCAGTACTTCAACATATTCAAGCATCGTGTATTTTTCTCAATGACAATTTCGAATTTGTTAAGTATGAGAGGAAACACCACAACTCCATATGAAATCCACTTGCTGGCTCATCACAATGCATCCGATTGAATCATCGCACACGTGTTTCAAACATAATCTTTTTAAGATTCCAACTAATGTATTTTATTGATCTTCATTCAAAGGAGGTATTTTATTACAAGGGTTTCATCGAATCTGTAACAAAGTCTCTAGTAACGATCCAAAAACACTCAGCTATGTAAGGGTTTAGTCAAGTTGAACTGTTACGGCATATCAATCATTGATGGCAATTGGCACATCCCATTTTTTTTAGTAAATACAACATTTCAGTAAATCTCGCTGCTTGCAAACTCTTAATAAGAAATTAAACATATTGAAGAACATACTAGTTCATGCCTGCTCCTTGAGTGGTGTTGATACATTACCAGGTTATTTCTATCTTCATAGCTAGAATGAAGAATGTATTTCGTGGGAAAATATGCTTCATAGTATTGTCATAAGAGTGTAAGTAACTACGATGTATCAGTTTATGTTTGTTGATTGTCTACACCCACTAGAAATTATGCTTTAAGCAAAACATTGCTTTAAACTAATTCCGAATAGACTGTATGTCTACTCTTTTTTGCGGATTAATAAAACAGGGTAATTTGCGTTTAAAGAATATGTTAATGTAATTTTTATGGTATTATGGTATGTTAATTTAAAAAAAACAAATAAAATAAACACGTATTCAGTTAAACATCTTTAGACGTACGTGAGATTCAAACTCGGGTATTTCATTGTAAGAATTACAATGATGTGTACTCTGTCTATCTATTTGCGTACGAACAGTCACACTCCTAAAACACTCTCTGTATCTGTCTCAGCTATCTATGTATTTATCCTGCTCTATTTCACTCTATGTCGATCAAACTAATAGATTTTCTTAATCCGTAAGTTCAGTGTTGTATCCTCTAATATCTCAACTTCATTGGCGTTGATGAAAAGATATTTTTATTTGATTCTGTCTCGTTTTAGTCTATTGACCATACCGTTTTCATACCTTTTTAAAAAAATAATGTTTTAAACATCTCAAATCAAATATTATTATATTATGATTGTACGAAATTGGTATAAAATATAACGACGTTTGTTAAGGTAATTAATCACTATTTATCAAAATATTAGATGTAAAAAGCTTTAAAAACTCTCAATAATTGAATAAAAAATGATGTACTAAGAATTTGAACGCCAGAAATCACTCTCCATTAGAAAGTTTATTTCACGTTTCTTTCAAATTTCGTAAAGTCATGAGGTATTAGATTCTTTTCTTTCGGATAATTTTATTTTGATTATTCGGACAACTGTTCTAATTTTGAATACCATTTCCTGAAGGTTTCGGCCGATGTAACCCCCGACCTTCTTTAGGTGCATTCTGTCGAATTCGGGAATTATTATGTTCAACTCGCGAATCTGAACGGAATTTAAAGTCTTTTATTTTATCGCCCGGGTAGAGTAGTTTCTAATTCGTAATTGTATTATTTGAATCGCCCGTACTGAGGGTTGCTCCTTCAACCTTCAGTAAACTGTTACTTAGAACTGGTCAATAAATAGAACTTCCTCTGTAATGCCACAGCTTAACGGATGTGAGTTTTAAGTAATAATCAGTTCTAAGTTACAGTCATACAAGAGGTTAAAGGAAATACAGGGTTATATTGGCCGAAACGTTATGAGCATAACATTCAATATGAGAGCAGTAGTTCGAATGATTCAAATAATACTATTTTTTCTTCATTTACTAACAAATGACTAATATGTCTGAGTGTTTTACGAAAGAAAATGAACTGCATTCTAATAATTTAATTACATAATTAAATTATTATTTTAGATAAGATTTAAACATTTTTAATTTTATTTTACGCTATTGTATTTTTGACATAACTTTATATTCAATCCATAGTAAACAAAAACAATAATGTGTAAATCACGAACAATTATGGAAAAATACACACAGACCCATGAAAAATAGTCAGTGAAATTTATTCATACAGCGATTTTGAAAAAGGTCATGGTATATACTTATGAATTGTTGTATTTTATTGCTATATCGTATTTTATAGCTGTCTTTAAGTTTACATGTTGTTAAGAGACTAGTAATCTAGCTAGTCTCTCTCATATATATATATATATATATATATATATATATATATAATATTTCATTATAAAATGTTATAAAGAGATATACTTTTTTATGCATAGATTTTCAGTATTTACTTCAATAGCGCTCGATAGGTGAGTAAAGCCTGGTAGTAAGTTATGACTATTTATGCCAAGTAAGCTACAGAGGCTTCTACGTTTCATCTCTTGAATCGTCAGGCTAAAATTCATTTTAGCCTGCAGATTGGAGCTTAATTACCATGAATATATGTTCATAACTTACTGTACATATATATATATATATATATATATATATATATATATATATATATATATATATATATATATATATATATCTTCACTTATGTTGACAATTGTCGAAAGAGAACATGAGTATTTGAGTTAGAGACGCCTCTGTCTGTCAAATCTGACAACAAGCAATTCAGATACAAATTAACATAGCCTGAACGTTGACCCATAAGCAATTTCTAAATTAAAATATCTGTCTAGGATCTAATAGATACATACCAATCTCGTTAATGAAAAATGGACATTGCTAATCATATTAAAGTTGCAACTCCGATGACAAACAGGCTAACATTATATAATTGTTTGGCATTCGATTATGAATAACTAATATATATATATATATATATATATATATATATATATATATATATATATATATATAATATCAATAATATAAAATGATTTAATATAGTTAAATATAAATTCGTATGAAATGGTATATTTAGGATCAACTATACGGATTAGATCCAAATTGCCGTTCAGAAGCTTAATATTTTTATATAGTAAATAAAGTTTATTATATACGTTGAACAATATATAACATGATATATCATACAATGCATAATATCACTTAAATAACATTTGCGAATGAAACACTTGAAACGAACTAGGATTTTACTTACACAGTGTTAAGGTGTTAGTTTGCAAAATCAGTGTCTTCCTTCTATGTCCTGTTATAGAGATTTGACTATAGAGAGTTCGATTATCAGGGGAGATTACCATTAAAAAAGTAGCCAAAAAACTATTTTTTCTAGTGTGAGTAATAATTTCCACAATTAGATAATTGGACTTAATTACATTATTAATAATTATTATATATTTTTGCAATAATGATATTGGATATATATTGATAAAATGTGTTATTGTAATAACTACAATTCATGCAAACTGACCGCTGTCCACTAATTTCTAGATATGGGAATCTTTACGCATATTTTGTGCTAAATTATTACTTAATTATAAACACCACTACATTTCTAAAAACGTCTAAATGCTTTAAGGAAGAAATATGTTCCGTCGGTTAGAAGGTTGTTTTTGATTATTGTCTTCATAAACACATTTTAAGAATAATGAATATTTAATGTGTATTAGTTTGTAACATCAACTTGGATTATATTTTTAAAAGAAACATAGTGTTAAATAAAATTGTACATTGTTTAACACCTTTAATTTGTTATTTATTCAATGCCTTAATTCACTAGATACTATGAAAAAATTAACATTAAACAATTCAGAGCAAGCAGAAAAAGCTTCAAAGATGTATAATGGCCTGCTAACTTCGATGAACTAGTTGCTATAACTTCGAAGAGATGATAATATATTTAATTGTAAATAATTCGAAATATTGTGTACTGACGTTTGTGACAGAAACATAGTGTTAAATAATACATGTTATATATATATATATATATATATATATATATACATACATACATACATATACATACACACCTATATATACATATACATACATATACATATATATATATATATATATATACTTATACATACATATACATATAAATACATACATATAGATACATATACACATATACATACATACACATATACATATATATACATACATATACATATATATACATACATATACATATATATATATACATACATACATATACATATAAATACATACATATACATATAAATACATACATATACATACATATACATATAAATACATACATATACATATAAATACATACATATACATACATATACATATAAATACATACGTATATACACATATACATATATACATACATTTACACACACACACACACACATATATATATATATATATATAAGTGGACTACGAAAAAATTAACTAGTACTTGTGTTTGAGTACAAAAACAATCCCACACAAAGAGCACAATTTAACATATATAGAACACCATAACGAAGATATCAATTTAGGCGACACCATGTATATACTAACACTTTTTTACTTCATATTTTTAGGCTGTACCTGCAAAATGTTCGAACACTCTCATATCCTCCGGAATCGCTAATGTTTCTGAATAACGAAGTGACGGTGAAGTTATGGTACAATGAATATACCATTTTAAAACTAAATAACACTTACCTTCCGTTTGACATTAAAACCCGGCCATTATAATTGTTTTATCATCTATCACTAAAACCGTGTCCGTAATAAAGCGAATTTGGATCACTATCAAACTCGCCATCCAGGTTTAAAAATACTTTTAATTAATATACCTGTTCTTGTTTCTTAATTATTAGTATTTAATTAATCAATAATGTTTAATACGCAGTAGTGTGTTCGTAAAAATAACAAAGACGGTGGCTTTTCAATCATGTCAAGTTTTGAAACAATATCGCATAAAATAAAACCAAAGCAAATACTAGCAATGTTATGCTCTCTCCGGTTGCAGTTATGCTTGCATATATAATGTAAGTATTAAGTTGTCTAATCAATAACCGATTGTGAACATTTCCTGATAACGTACGCTATCCCAAACGAAGGTGTAATGCCTGAGAGGAGGGTCTGATGAAAACAAGACATATACTATCCTACACCCCTCCCAAAACAAGGGGTAATACCTGGAAGGATAGTATTATGGACATCACAGCTACAACACTATCCCCTCTAAAAGGAGAACCTAATCCTTGGAAGGATTATATCATGACAAACGTACATATATTACACTACCCCCTCCAAAACAAGAGTAGAAGGTAATGTTTGGAGAGGTGCTCTCATGACGAACGAACGCGTACTATATTTTCCGCCACCCACAGAATGAGATAATACCTGGGAGGAAGATATAATATCAGTAGAACAGTTACTGCAGTACCCTGAAACATTTAAACATAGTAACAGAGTTTCGACTTGAGACAGATGCCAAATATCGATTAGTTAGAGATTTAATAAAACATCTTTAGACATTTTTTGAGTATTCCTTACTGAAACTCGTTTCTTAGAAAATTTCAACATGATGCTAAAAGTTAATAAGAATATCCATATTTGTTTTGGTATGAAACAATATATTGATATTTGAAAATTTACTTTACCTTTTAAGTTAAAATTACACAAAGACAAGATAAACGCCCCAAACAAAGCTAATAGTTCCCTCAAGATACGTTGCCGATGAAAAAAACAAAAGAAAACGTTATTTGTTAAGCGGATTATCACAATATGCTCCCAATAGCTGCAAGGATAGCCGTGAAGTTCTGGAAGCGTAAAGTAACCCGGCGTAGATTGTTATTTCAGCTAGTTGATAGATATGTGTACATCTATAACAATTACATGACAGCATCCGCACGACGCCATTTTAATTGGTTTTAAACTTACTGATACTTCGTTAAAATAATAGAAATGGCGCCTAATAAAAACAGTTGACGTTTTATTTGTAAAAAACATTTGAAAGAGAATAGAAACCGAATGCTTTTACAAAAACTTTTAAAAAACATTAAGAAGAAAGATCTTCGCTGTGTCATCGCAATTAAAAGCTAGAAAAAAAATTGCCGGCTCGTAATATAAGTTAAGACACCGCTATGAAGTAAGGAATTGTCTTAACATCGGAATGATACTTCACAGTGGACTAAGATATCTGAAAGCAAGTGAATTGTTTTTATGGAAAGAGTTTGAAATTGGCTCCTTTGAACTATAATATATTGCCGTTTAGTAAATTGCTACACATCTTCTGGGAAGAAAAATACAAATAACATATAAAATGAACAGGAAAGTACTTATCTGCAAATGCAATCTGGAATTAAAAAAAAGTCTGTCATTACACAGTTTGAGAAATAAAAGTTTGATCTGAGACGGATTTTTTCCATTAGTTGATCGATGACGATTCAGTTTGAAATAGTACTTTTATCGATCAACTGTCACATTCAATGGACATATCTTATTTTAGATACGGCCAACACCTTTTTTCATATGTTTTATCTGCCAGTCGACCTGTCACACTTATGCTTAAAATACTGTTTTCGTCGGTCTCTCACAATTATGATTGAAATAGAATTACCTTTAGTCGACTAGGCTAATGTTTAAAATTGCAGTTTTGTTGTTACAACATTCTTCTTACGTAGCGAATAGCATTTTCATTGGTCTGCAACATTTAGTTTTGAAATAGAATTTTCGTCGGTTCATCAGACTAATGGTTAAATAGGATTTTCGTTGTTACCGCATGATTAAACGTGAAAAAGAGTTTTGTCGGTCTGTAACAATTAGATTTGAAATAGAATGCTCGTTGGTCTATCGGAGTAATGTATAAAACAGCATTTTCGTTGCTAGCATTTTCCTCGATTTGGCACATTTAGTTCGGATTTGTATTGCTCTATCATGTGAATGCCAAACAAATATCATTGTCGTTGTTACGGCACGCTTACGTTTGAAATATCATTCTCCTCGGTCTGTCGCGTCTTGTTTTGAATTATTATTTTCGTTGGTATATACGGCCAATGCTTAACATGTAATTTTCGGTTTTACGGAAAGCTTACGTTTGAAATATCATTTTCTATATGACAGAACGTTTTTTTTGTAATACCATTTTCTAACTAACCGCAAAGATTGTAAGGGTGAAACTTAAGAATGCATCTATTATTGTTTTGTAGATGTGAATCGATTAGTAGTATATACTAGACTCTAAAACATTTGTAGTGCAACTTATCCCATCTCATTCGTTTGTATTCTGCAGTAGCACGTCGTTTTGTCCACTTTGAGAATAGTAGATATTATATAGAAGATAATCTCTATTCGCGGTTGTCAGCCCGAAATTTATTTTTGACAGCGTTAGTCTTTGCAAGAAAGCGTTGTCGTCCTCATTCTGTATACATCGCCTGCTATTCCCAAATAGGAACCCATTTGGTACTGACCAGGATCAAGATAGCTAAACTTAGGTTATGTAGTTAAAATCCGTATATTTTTATGCGGAATTAAAATTTCTGAATAGTTTTGTTCTATTATGTTATTTCCTTTTGATGCATACGTTTTACAAATATGTCCCGGACACATAAAACTTCTACCAGTATCAGTTACTAATCATCCTCTTATGTAGAACAGATTTTACTCCTGAATCACTAAGCTATGATATTAAAACCAGACATGCACAAATAATTAGCAGAAGTATATAGACACATCACAAAATATAACCCATACATATCAAAATTCATACATCTTTATCTCCATGACCAATAGTCTTTTTTCTACTTCCCTCGTCAATAGCAAACACTCAGAGCCATACAATTAAAACATATCGATACTCTGTGCTCATTCACGTATTTTGTGTTTCGCTCACAGATATATATAGTTATCATATATGCCCATTAAAGTTTGCGCGGGGCCGAAGTATCACTATAATTGTCAGTGTTAAAGGGAAGATATATAATGGCTTAGTACGAACATGGACTTAAAAGACGTCAAATCACAGTGCAAACGTCGGGATTCCACTTTCCACCGTAAACAAAATGAATAAGGGGAACCACTAAATATCATCTCGCTTATGTGAATCAGTACCTTCTGACATAAGTTTGTGTTATTACTGATGATAAGGCTGTCTATTTACGTCTGCTATGTCTGTGTACATAGAAGGCGTTTCAGGCGATTAGAAACAAACTACACCCTTCTCAAAGAGGAGATAACGTCTGCATTAATTACTTATCAAGGCTATACGCCGCTCGAGTATAAGGGTTAATATGTAGATTGTCAGTTGAACTCAATTAGATAATATGACAGGATTAAAAATGATGAATGAAAAAATAGAGATACTAGCTTCAATATAATGGAAAATATATTAAGGAAGCAGGAAACATTTCAGACAAGGGTAATGTGAGGGTCAACAGATCGACTATACTGGCGTGAGAATCGAAAGCTGGTGAAGCGGACGCATATAATGGCAGACATGATCGCCAGAGAGAATACTGGGCGCAACTTTCGACAGTTCGGAGGAAGCGCCCGGAATCAGAATGCGCATGACAAAAACGTAAAATAATTATGCGATGCGTTTAAACAGTCGGTTACTCTCCCTCTCTCTCGTGTTCTCTCCCCCCTCTCTCTCTCTCTCTCTCTCTCTTTCATTTCCTCTTCATCTTTAAGCTGAGACGATAATCATTTTATTCCTGTTGATCCAAGTCCTCGAAGGAAGGAAGAGCAAAACACACGCACACATGACGACGCCAGCTAGCAACAAAATTTGATTTGACGCAGTTACATTTTTTTAGGATTAAATATATAAGTAAAATATATATTATCAAATTATTAAAAAAATATTTAGTGAGATAGATTGATAATCAGTTGTTGAGGAAAAAACCAAACTTCTAAGACATATAACGAGTACGTTTTCTCTATATTATCAAAATTGTTAGTGCACCTGTTGTGTCTGTGCTTATCGCCTCTACGTGACTTATAACATATCATTTTTACTAGTTTCTATGACAAAATGCAATACCATAAAGTGCTAAAACGAACTCTTCAAAAAAATCTTATTCGGAAAGCAAAAATTATGAGCCCAAATTCTAGTAAATATCAAATATTAAATTGTTTTAACGCCAATACGCACTTAAAGCAAAATACATTGTTTCGGACTATTAAAATAATTTCTAACGCTATTGCTGATGCTTACCCATACATTATTTTCATTATTAACGCTTATCTTTGAATTCAAGTTTTAAAATATGATATAAATCATAAATCTATGACGTCATGCCCAATATATAATTGTTTTTTTTAGGTAATGTTTTAAGCTTCACCTGTAAGAATGTCCGAATAGCTAAGATGGTAGAACGTCACACTAAAGATATCAAAGTTTCGGTTTCGATTTCCGGTCATAGTATCAGGTTTATCTGTTGGGAATTTATTATTTACTATTAATACAAAAAATATATATTTCTAAACGTAGTTAAGGTTTCTGATATTTCGAAATGAGACAAATTTCACAATGTATTTTTTTACGTTTAAAAAAATGTGACTGATTGACGGGCGGACATACGGACCAAATGTCTATTTACATAAGATATTTACTAACGATATTAAATCCACACCGGATTGCATTTCAGTTTATACGTAAAAATATCAGCGATGAAGCAACAGAAGAATAGTCCAAATATAACAGGTTCTATTATTTGATTGTAAAATGGACGCTACACTATTTACGTTTACGTTCTATAGACGGACTTATTACCACTGCTGTTTCTGAAGTAAAGGGCTCCGTTTACAATGAATTAACGTTGGAAACGAGAAATCTAATTGAAGAGCCGGATTAAATGATATCCGCTTACCTTTGTAACATTGGATAAGAGTGAGTATTTAATCTTACACGGAGAGCCGAGTAATGAAAACGGGCATGTCATTATTAATTTTCTTCTTAAAAGCATTTAAATTATAATGAAGTTGTCTCTTTTCAATATGATATAATTATTTTTATTCATTAAGAAGTGGTTTTTTCAAGTGGGAAACCATTCGATTATATATTTCTCTGGTTTGCAGTTTCTCTCGTTCTCTCTATCACTCCCTCAAAATCCCTCGCTGCTTTTCTCTCAATATCTAACTCGCTTTCACACCATTTCTTGTCATCTTTTTAATCATATGTTAATACCACTTGTCTATTTACGTGAACAAAGTTACAGCATAAAGAAAAAACGTTCCATAAAATACACACTCTAGATTAAGATATAAAATAAACATATTCCTAACTCTAGAAGGGTGTGCCCTATTCCGACCGAGCACAAAGTTAATGCCCACTAATGTAGTCATAGCCTTAAAATCGGGTCCGATTGTGTGTCTCTTCACTCTCTATAGTCAAATCTCTATAACAGGCCATAGACGGAAGACAGTGATTTTGCAAACTGACACCTAAACACTTATTACTGTGTAAGTAAAATTCATGTTCGTTTCAAGTGTTTCATTCGCAAATTTTATTTAAGTGATATTATACATTGTATTATATATCATGTTATATATTGTTCAACATATAATTAAGCTTTATTTACTATATAGGGCATATTGAGTTTCTGAACAGGTATTTGGATCTAATTCGTATAGCTGATCTTAAAGATAGCATTTTATACGAATTTATATGTAACTATATTAAATCATTTTATATTATTGATATTAATTATATATATATAAATATATATATATATATATATATATATATATATATATATATATATATATATATATATATATATATATTGATACATAAAAAATTATGTCTCCGAATAAAATTTTATTTGGATACATGAAATAGTAATATATATATATATATATATATATATATATACATATATATATATATATACATATATATTGTTCTTATTCTATCCGCACATCGTTTTCGTTACTTTCAAGATCCCCCTCTCTCCCTCCCTCTCCCTCTCCCCTCTCTCTCTCTCTCTCTGGAGACGTACTTATTTTAAAAAGTAATCAGAAAGTGCAAAACTAAAAATTCCATTATTCACGTAATTACTGGAATTATTAATAATGATTGTCATTTCATAATTAAGCTTTACTTTTTCATGTAAAATTATATTTATTATTCAATTTGGATATGCTCAAGTAGAATTTTCCTCGACTCTCTCTGAATCACTACTACTTTATATCGTATCATTTCCCATTCTCTTGAATGTATAGGGCTTCCCAAAAATCATATTATACCTAATCTTTTCAAAATATTGGATACAGTTCTCATGTAAAATGTTTCTCTGACATAATAATCAGCAGTAAAGAGTGATAATATGCATTTATACAAGAAATAAAGAAAACGAATTTAAAAGCGGGCCACAACAATTCGGACATCGTCAAGCTGTAAAAGGTAAGTCGGCTGAACCTCCAGTTAAGTTGCAGAACGGTGATACTTCAACTATCGACATATCTCAGAAAGACCTCGACTGTTTTAACTAAGCGACTATTATACAGGGTGGGCCAAAATAAGGGTCCTATCTTTAAATTTGAATAACTTGAATTTGAATAACTTCCACAAAATAAAAGTTAAACTCACCAAACTTTATATGTGTGTAGACTGACCCTTCCGAGATTCTTTGAAATAAACAAAACAAATTTTAGCCGAAAAACACTTCTTAAAACTTACAAAAACTAAAGTATTGTTTTTTACACAGTTTTGAGTTTTTTAAGCAAAAATAATGTTTTCTAAATGAGGGTACGTTCCTTAGGGCTAATACGGCTCATGCTTGCTTCGGAAGGGGTCCTTTACTTATTCTAAAAAAAAAAAAAATCAATAAATAAAAAAGTTATGAATTTTTAAAAATAGGACCCTTATTTTTGCCCACCCTGTAAAATACTTTTATATTGGTATGACGCTAAATATTTGCGAGCTTTCGAAAAGAAAAGATCTCTCTGACCGTAGTCCTTGGGCATTACGTATGAATTAAGAAAACTCCAGTCACGTGTTCACATACACCTACTAGCTGTCTTCTTGTTTACAATTTAAAGAGCAATAGAAACTACATTATCATTTGATCAGATGATTTTAATTGTGGACCCGGACGTGAAAAGCAGAAGGATCTTATTCATAGCTTTGCCCGATGGTGTCCTTGCGACAACGACCAATCATCAGATCTTTGTGATTTTGTTTGACACCTAAACCTCAAATGGGAAGAGAACTCAGTCTGTGTGGTTGGAAACGGCGTACAGGTTAACGACGTCCGATCACAGGGACATATTGCAATGGCTGAGACAAAAAATAATGCATGATAATTCCATGGCACACACGGATAAATTCGTATCAGGGCAGTAATGGTCAAAAATAATTTATTGTCGAATATGCTTCTGGTCAGTACAGTTACTCGACTTTAACCAATTTCATTACAGCTTGTGGGCGCATGTTGATAAAGAATTTGCCATAGCTGACCATAGAAATATCGACAAGCTAAAGTACTCGATTAACCTTATATTTACGGAAGTGGGTTCGATATTCTGGATATACCTGGCTGTCGTCCTAACTTGCACACTTTGGTTGATATTATTACGAAATAACATAATAAATTATAAGAATACCAATCTCTGCCTTATAGAAATAATGAGATTCTGCAGAGAAAGGTATATATGTACGAAAAAGCTGTACGGAATGGTTAAAACCCTTGTAACACTTATCAGTGAAAACACAACCGTACATATACAAAATCGAATTAAGCATCGATACTATTATTTTTAAAGTGTTATTAAATCAAATTAGCACATACGAAATGAGATTAAATAAAATTAGACATATAAATAAATACATGATTAGAGATAAACATAATATTCTCCCCGCAAAAAAAAAGTAAATAAAATGCGTTCCAACAAGCGACACGAACAAAAAACTAATTACATAAGAGATAACAAGGAGCCCTAAAATATGAAAACAGTTCCACCTTGGACAACTACTTCATAAAATATCGCACGGTACTTGAAAAGTTGATATATATATATATATATTTATATGTTTATATATATATATATATATTTATGAATATATTGTTGACTATAAGATACAACTTATGTCTAGATATCCATTGGTTAATCCTTTCAATAGTCTGAATCAGCATCTTTGATTCAGAGGGGGATTGGCGGATGAATTTGCCATAGTTTTGATTTGTGTCCCAAGTACTTTCAGCCCCACCCGGGTCAATGTTCAGGGGAATTATGATAAGCGTGTACAAATAGGCGCCTGTATATATATATATATATATATATATATATATATATATATATATATATATATATATATATACATACATATATATTCAAACCGATTAGGTTGCAAACTAGGTGGTATTATATATATATATATATATATATATATATATATATATATATATATATATAGTCTAAAGAAGCTTTGAGTTATTTTAAACAAAAAGACAAAAAAAAAAAAGAAAGGAATATGCAGTTTAAATTCCCAGAGAAACTAACTAAATCCAAAATAGTGTAAACTTAACATTTGTTGGAAAATTCATAAATAAATAACATATAATAGTAAGTAAATAAAATAAAGAGGGGGATTAAGTATCTAACAGTGAAACAAAAGCACGAGACCTTAACGTAAGCATCTAATATTAACACGGGGATCTTCAGCTGTTTACCATGTAACTGTTTCGGAGATTTAAAAACAGGACAGTTATATGCATGGCTCTCCAATGGTACAATGGTATATATATATATATATAATCGATAACATCGACATCCCAGTGTCTCAGATTTTTTACATGTCTGTGTAAATAAAAATAATCACATACATATATATACATATATGTATATACACATATATATATACATATATGTATATACACATATATATATACACATATGTATATACACATATATATATATATACACACATATGTATATACACATATATGTATATACACATATGTATATACACATATATGTGTATACACATATATATACATATATGTATATACACATCTATGTATATACATATATATATACATATATGTTTATACACATATATATACATATATGTATATACACATATATACACATATATGTATATACAAATATATATATATACATATATGTATATACAAATATATATATACATATATGTATATACATATATATATACATATATGTATATACATATATATATATATACACATATGTATATACACATATATATATACATATATGTATATACACATATATATACACATATATGTATATACACATATATGTACATATATGTATACACACATATATATATACATATATGTATATACACATATATATATATATATACATATATGTATATACACATATATATATACATATATATATATGTATATATACATATATGTATATACACATATATATACATATGTATATACACATATATATATATACATATGTATATACACATATATATATATACGTATATGTATATACACATATATATACATATATGTATATACACATATATATACATATATGTATATACACATATATATATGCTTATATGTATATACGCATATATATATATACATATATGTATATACGCATATATACATGTATATATATGTATATACACATATACACATATATGTATATACCCATATATACATGTATATACACATATATACATATGTGTATATACACATATATATATATATGTATATATATATGTATATATACATATATGTATATACACATAAATACATATATATATATATATATGTATATACACATATATACATATATACATACATATCCATATATGTATATACACATATATACGTATATACATATATGTATATACACATACATACATATATATATATATATATGTATATACACATATATACATATATGTATATATACATATATACATATATGTATATATACATATATACATATATGTATATACACATATATACATATGTGTATACACACATATATATATATACATATATATACATATATGTATATACACATATAT
>OY744533.1:23315109-23317609 GCA_963556195.1 Sepiola atlantica | reverse complement strand
CTTGCATTTTCACTTACAATTAAGAAATAGATAGCTACTTGTTGAAATTAAGTCAGTTTTAATAAAGACACATTTTAACACAAATACTAAACATTTGAACAGGTAATAAAACAATATTGCGAAACAGACTTTGTGTTTTGATTAAAATTAAAGCACTCATTAAAATAAAATATCATTATTAGTAACTTAAATGTCTTTTTTTTTCAAAGCCAATGTTAAAATTTCTTAACATTACACTTGTTGTGACCTCGCAGTAATCACCTAGAAAAACGCAGTGGTATAATTAACAAAAGTGTATTAACAGAAGTATGTTACAGATGTACGCATCACAATTCCTGCGGCATAACTGCCATCGATAGCTGCCACGACGATTAGTCGTAACTGTATTCATTTTGTCAATTTATCCATGAAATAAGTATATAAGCTTATAACACATTTATAATCACTAACACATATACACTCCCTCATCTCAATATATTTAAACACACTCTGTTATTAATGTTTACACGATAAACTAAATAAGATAATATTTAGTGAGAGACGTAGATAATTGAAAGTAGTTTTTGCTATTTTTTAGTTCTGAATGTTTTATAGGGAAACCATATATACAATGAAAGTAAAGATAGCATAGGGACATATTAGCATTTTATATTCTGTGAGTAAGAGGCTTTACGAAAGAGAAGAAGACATCCCCCACTAAAATGTGAAGTCGGGTTTGTACTGTCATGACAGAAAACGATGCTGAACAGCACCAGGTGTGGCAACAGTACTCCATCTTAGAACGTATTTTACTTTTATACAAGGAAGGATTACGCCAGGAAATATATCTTTTCTGGAGTAGTAGAATGATCCAACCATTTTTCCAGCGTCTTTAGCAACATATTTGATATAAGTCTTCCATTTTAAGTCCGAGCTGAAAGTTAGCCTAGAAAATTTTAAAACCAGGGGTCTACTACATGGAGAGAACATTTATTTCAATTGTGAGGATCCGAGCGTTGTTTGTAAAAAAATAAGTAGCTTGGTTCTAGATGTATTAAAAGTAACCAACCACGTTTTCTCCATTGCATGACGTTCTCCATTACACAACGTTCTTGGAAAAGAGAGAATCAAAATGATCTTGATCAATAATATCCCTCGGAGTGTAACAATTGATAATTGTGTCAACTGCATAAATGTCAAGGAATGACTTTAGAATGTGATTTGAAGGAGCATTAGTAAAGATCCGGACGAGGGTTGGGACAGGAATGGATTTTTAAGGCACATCGACGTTGACACTATTTACTTTAGAGTTTTGCTGATAAAAGCGACTTTTATAAACCTATCAGAGAGAAAAGAGTTTATAGTTGACAAAATAATTTGATATATTCCATAGCAAACAAGCCTGTCATAGGTTTTTGATATGTCAACAAATATAGGTTTAGAAACAAAGTACATGTCAATAGATTCACTAATTTTGTGCGATATTACAGTCAGCACATCAGCTGTTGATATTTCAGGAATAAATCAATATTGCTTGTTACTGAGTAGATTGTTTTTGCTGAGGTGGTAAACAACTTATTTGATTCATCACAGATTCAAACAACTTACACATGCCACATAAGGGACTGATTTCTCTTTACTGAGATACAGTAGACCGATTTTCAGTATTTTTAAATACTGGGCAGACTAACAAAGTTTTGTAAAATGAGTGAAAGTACTTCTCCTTTAACTAATGATTGAGCAGTTTTGTAAGAATATTAGGGATTTCCCGCATGAAGCTTCTTAATACTATCATTGCAATATTGTTAGACACCAATACCGTTTCTGGGATCAAGATTCTTGATAAGTTTGACATCACTCCGGATAGATATATGGATGTCGCTCAGAGTGTTTACAGCCATAGGGTTGAATTCAGGAAGTAAATGGCTATGATTGCAATGGATATACTTTGACGCAAAATTATTTTCAAAACTTGTTAGTCTAACATCTGTTAAGAACCCTGTTTGTTATTCGCCAACACTCATGATAAGCACCTAGGATATAATGTATTTGGCATATTCAAATCTCGCGTTTTTGTGACCCTTTTTGCAGTGGTGTCGGGCAGTCCTGAAATCGGTTCGGTTTAAGAACATCTCTTGAAAGCAATTGAAATAATGATTTATATGAGTAATGGCGGCAGCGGACACATTCCGGAGTGTGTCACGAGAGGCTGTTTTGTTTGTGTTGTAATTTATTATAAAATGTGAAGCTCCTAATACCACCGATTAACCAATCAGTTATATCGGATGGAATATAGGGACCATTCTTTTCTAATTTAGAATACGGAAAGATCTCTGATATGAAGGATCTAAGGCTGTGCCAGTCCGCTGTCGTGCACTTATACACTCTGTGATAAAAGGAACATGAGATGTTTCATTTTACTTTGTTTTGATCTAAGCAATCGTATATTCCAACGGATACACAATAAAGCGCAATAAACACATTTTGCAAGGAAAAGATCATGAACTTGCAAAATGTCCGT
>OY744533.1:23302609-23310109 GCA_963556195.1 Sepiola atlantica | reverse complement strand
CATTATAATGTTTGGAAACGATGAAAAGTGAAGTGGCGAGTGGTATATGTGGATATTCGCAACGTTTAAAATAATATATGAAAAAAGTACACTCTCTCTCATATGCCGCGCAGAGAAAGCGACTGCAAAATTCAGAAAATCTGATCAACTCTAAACCGTTCACTCTGCTGCCCACACATTTATATAAGCATGTTTATTTAAATTCACGACTCACAATGCAAATCTCACTTTCTTTCTCTCTCTGTATATACATATATAACATATATATATATATATATATATGTGTGTGTATATATATATAAAATATATTTATATAACATATATATATATATACATATATATATATATATATAACATATATTTATATAACATATATATATATACATACATAACATATATATATATACATATATAACATATATGTATATACGCATATATATATATACAAATACATATACATATATATATGTATACATATATATATATATACATATATATGTACATATATATACATCTATATTTCTATATATATACATATACATAACACAATGTAGGTAAACTTATTTGAACTTTTGTGAGTGGCCTCTAATTTGATTGGACAGTTAGCTACACTAAACATATCTATGATATATAAAAACACAATCAATAACAAAATTCCGTGCAATTTTGATGATCCCATGTGTGATGAAATATGGAAGCCTCTGAAGTTGGCCATAGATATATTCTCATACTACTGCTACTACGCTCTACTTTTTTACTGAGCACTTTTAGAAGTAAATACTAAAAATCCATACGCAATATATCATATTACTTTATTATATTATGAGTGTATACACATGAAATTATAAAATTATATATATATATATATATATATATATATATATATATATATATATATATATATTTTGTTCAGTGTACATTAGATCTGTAATTAGTAATGTGCACAATAAGTTTAAAAATATAAGACAGCTTTTTCTAAGTCTTACTAATACAGGATTGAATATTTCCGAAGCAGTTCATATTCTATTGAAAATATTCGTTTAAAATATCAGTTAACATTTAGACATTGACTACTTTCTAAAATGTTTATAATAAACTAACTTGGCTATGTTACTTTAAAAGAATAACACAACAGGGTATATTTCTGATTTATCTTTTGAAGTGTCTGATTATGTTTACTTTTGCGCGTTCGTATTTTTGCTATCTGACTTTTTGTACAGTAACCCGGAAGATGTTATAGGTTATTTGAAAGAGCAAGAATGGGAATACAAACAATGTTCAAGAAAACAACTTAATTTTTTTTAATTGTACGACTGATTTGCGAATTTTCTACTTAGAATATTTGAAAAACGTATCAATAGTTTAAGAATACATTTATTGCTGATAGTATGTATAGTAATATAACTAAATATATTTTCTTGGTAAAGATATGACGATATAACCATAAAGTAGAGGGACTGGTAAGCTATCCTGAGATAATCAGTTTATTCATGTATTTATAAGTATGTTTTTACCAATTATATATATAGACGCGGAACTTGATGAACTTTCCAATATGTTATGCTAATAGAAATTCCATCAATATTATGACAAAAACACTATTGCACGTTAAGTTGCTACATATTATGGCGATATATTTATTGGACCGTCGCGGAGTCTTATGTTAGGCCACGACGACGATGACAGTGTGAAAAATAGTTATTCTTCTACTTAACGCTGTTTCCCATCAACTATGCTAAGAGTAGTCAATACGACTCGAACCATTTTCTCTTCTTTCCGTAAATATTTTTTTCCTGCCATATAAAATTCCTCTGTATGTGTGGAGCTAACTCCGTAGGCCAGACAGCCCGAAAGTGAGAAATGAGAATAACCCAACACGTTCTACGTAATATTCGATCTCATAAAGTTTCCAGAAAATCCGTGAATGTTTAGACACATAAAACTGCCATCGGTAATGGCTGTTGGTACAAATACGTATTCAAACCAAGATTCTGATAAGTGGTTTTCTGTGTTAGATAGTACTAGGTTGAGGCGTTAGTTCATAATACTTTTTGATATACACTGTGTAGACAGAAGGTTATGAAACCTCAGTTAGAGATCAGTTGAAGACTAATTTCTCATCGGATGGTCTCAGTTTTTAATTTATTATTTTGACAATAAGGCTTTAAGGCAATTTTTTTTTCATAACATCCCTCTTCATTTTTGTTAAAATAAATCTTTCCTCTGAAATATATCCTTCCATTTTGTTTTACTAGTGGCCTATATATATATATATATATATATATATATATATATATATATATATATATATATATATATATATATATATGTGTGTGTGTGTGTGTGTGTGTGTGTATATTTATATACTGGATATACTCTATAGATCAAATTCAATGTAAATCTGAAATATTTCAATATTAAAATGTAAAGTTGTGTCAACTTAGAATACACTTAAGACACTGAATTCTGGAGCATATGTATTAATTAGTGCATAATAACTTAACATTTATCAAGCATCGGAGATTCGTGAATGTTCTCCACAGGACTTTTATTATCGTGTACCCATTTTGTATAAAAGCAAATTAAACTAAATATAGCTAACAATACGACAACTTGCAGCGAGCAAATAAGTGTTTTATTATGAACCGTTAATTAGTGTAGGAGTGAATTCTGTACAACACACGTTGAAATACATATAGATACCTCCCCACACACATACATTATATATATATATATATATATATATATATATATATAATACCAGGCTGCAGAGTAAAATGTGACTTTGCAACTGGGTTCGAATCCTTCGACAGTAATTATAATCTTGTACACTGACGATTGCATAAGCATGAAGCATATGTTTCTGAAGGTAAACATAATAAATATTTATATTAAACAAATATTGTTATCGCATTCTTCCAAAGAAAAATAAGTTCTCTAGGAGAAACTTTTTCGACCCACAGTAACTATTATCTCCTACACTGAATATCACGTAATCATGAAACACATGAAACATATGTGATCGGAGGTAAACATAATGGATATTTACATTAACAAATATTGTATACATCTATATTTAGGTAGTTTTTTTTTCTGGAATAGATGTTACGTTAAATAGTTCAGATGACTTGTGCTTGGATATAAATGTTCGAGTTTCAGGCTGGAACTGGCAGATACATTTGTCCTACTCGTTGGAGTCCCTAGTACTTTCAATTACTTCCAAACCCATCTTCAGGTAGGTGGGCACTTACTGAAAATGTATAAGTACATTTTCTTTACTCGATACCACTCCACGCAAGATGGCTAAAGAAAGATCCGAAATCACTTGGGTACTCAACGGTACGGACAAGTCATCTGCCAGTTCCAGTCTGAATATTAATCCGGCATATAGAAAGAATCAACGAAAAATACAAATACACACTATTAGAAGCATTTAACGAGCCATATATACACAAATACATAAATACACACACACATATATATATATATATATATGTGTGTGTGTGTGTGTATTTATGTATATATTGTTCGATACTACTAATAATGTGTTTCTGTATCTTTCGTGTATCCTTTTAGATGCCGGATTAATATATATATATATATATATATATATATATATATACATATATATATATATATATATATATATATATATATATATATATATATATATATATATACATATGTGTTCAAGTGTGATACTTAGAAGGCAATACAATTCAGAAGTGTGACGGATAGACACAAGTTGGAGCAAATAAGACATATAATGGTGGAACAAATTAAATAGTTTCACGCTTAATACAATGTATACATACATACACACACATATATATATATATATATATATATATATATGTATATATATATATATGTTTATTTATTATTTTTTTCACAAACACACATATATCTGTTTATCTACACAATGTTACAATGTTATGTAATACTTGTATCAAGATGGTTTGGTGGAAATTCCGTATGATATAATATTTCGGGAATTCTTCGCTTCTTCAGAACCGTGCTGAACTCAAGTTCAAGCGTGCATATGAAGGTCCGTGGGATGCAGTCTCGCAGAAAATACCGGGTAAATTTGAATTTTAATTTGTGGAAGAAAGAGGTGCGTGTTTGTAGGTGTTCTTTGACTCTAATATGTAGGGGCCTCACCGTACTACCTATGCATATTTTGTTGCATTTGGTGCACTGTAAACGATATACAGTGTATGTGCGGTGGCATTTGTCTGTGGTGTTCATGGGGCAGTTCGCCAGGGTGCAGGGAGTATTGTTGTAATTGGTGTACCGTGTTGTCAATTGTTATCGTAGAGAAAGACCGGTGTGTGTTAGTTGAATATCGAGTTTTTTCCTTACGTATAGCTTTGCGGATAGCTGTGGTGATCCTGTCGTTGAAATGCGGCAACTTCAGGAAGCAGGTGTTGGAAAGAGCGGGTTGCGTCCGTTTCCGGGGTTTCCTTAGGTGTTCTAATGATAGGTGTAGGGTATCTATTTGTCTCTAGTACCTGTTTGAATTTCTCGCTGTAGGGTGTTTTGTCAGCTTCAATGCTATTATTTGTTTATATGTGTTTTGTTTGTATGTAAAATATGTGTCTATTATTATATTTAAAAGTTCATGTATATCAGTGGTGGTGAGGCCAAGCAATAGAGGTCGCTGGATGAGATGCAGTCAGTAAGTATGTCTACTGCTGGGTATTCGGGTACAGATGTGTAGAGGACGACGATGTCAAGGTTGAAGGCGTATTGGTTCAGTTTACGCTGTTCTGGTGGTGGTAGATGAAACCTCTGGATGACTTCATCCGAGCAGCTGACATGTCCGGGGAAGGTTGGAAGTAGGGGTTTAAGTATATATATATATAGATATAGATATATATATATATATATATATATATATATATATATATATATATAGAGAGAGAGAGAGAGAGAGAGAGACAGATATATATATATTGCTATCATATACGCCATTTAAAACCACTTGAAACAGGAAATACAATATATTTTTTATAAAGCGAATCAATAATATTCCGTCATAATGCAAACATTTGAATTATCTTTACATTTTATGAGGATGTACATTAGTAAAAAACATATCATTCTAAAGAATCGGTAAAAAAAATCCTGAAATCTATTCAGTGCAAACATTTTTTGAAAATAACATAAAAAGTGATGATTCACGAAAATCTAAACTCGCTCATCGTATTTTTATTTAAATATTGTCTTTTCCCTTTAAACAATTTCCACTGAAGAGGTTGAATGGCGTATATCAAATCGTCATATTTTGATAGACCTGCACTCTAATGTAATATGATATCGTAGAAGAGCATATGTACAAAAAATGAGATAAAACCTCAAACAATGTTGACAATACATACACAAGGGCGTGCTGACCGCGAATAAACCTTTTCCAAAATGGCGGACCGTTTAAGCGTACGACATGTGCACATTCTCTATGTTCTAAGATGGCAGCCGTACGAGATGATGAGTCATGAAAAATATAAATTACATCCATGAGAAGAAGCCCATAAATAATGGCATATTTGCTGGCGAAATTAATTCATAGTCACATGTTTGAGTTAGAGACGGGTAATTTAAAGGTTGTTAGACGAGAGACGATTCCATGAACAGGCATGAAAGGGAAAGGCGAAAATAGTTTGACAGCCATGGATTCGATTAAAAATAGATTCAGTTGTTGAATTAATGAGTGACGAATTAGTTTAAAAGCATCAGCTAACTTTAAATAAAAATAGTTTAGTAAAAACATTCAAACGAAATAAAAATTACTTACATTACAGATTTGATCATTTATTATTATTATTATTATTATACCATAAGTCTGTTACTCAACGTTTGTTTGATAAAATATTTTTCATATATACGTTAATAAAAAATGTACTTACTACAACATACATTAGTTGTGAGTTTGAGTTATGTTTGAAAAAAAACCGACATCTGTCATAATTGTTCTAATTACCCGTAATTGATAATGGACTGAACAAGATACCAATCTCTCTCTCTCTTTGCTCTCCATGTATTTCACACCCTCTCACTTTTTGTTAATTCAATTACTCTCTACTATTTCTTAATATATGTGAGCATTTAGATTAAGAACGATTCTATTTTCTCAGCATAGCCATCTTATTCACATGGGTGTCTCTGTACAGATCAGGAACATATATGTAATTCAGATCACAAAATAATAAGTTAATTCACATTTATATACGAATAATAAAAAAGTTATATTTCTATACAATGATAAAAATAATAATAATGTGTCTATATAAGAATAATAAAAATAATATAGGAGTAAGAGTTGGTATTATTGTTAGTTATGCAAGGAAAATGACTTAAAAATACAACAGTTTATGAATGTAAGGATTAAATCAAAGTGGTAGTTGTTATGATCGAACGGTCTTACAATATTCTTATATTGATTTATATGAAGTTAGGTATGTTCATATGTTCAAATATGCGTATGCACACGGAGTTATCCTAAAATAATTAACCGATCATTATAAATTTTAGAACACAGCTGCTAAACGTAACGGTAAATTGTGTTAGCTAAATTAAGTAAGTAAGTTAAATATAGTTTCATAAAAAGGACCAAATATGAGATAGAAATGTTAGTAAAAATTCAGATATAACTGTCCTTTGTGAAATTTTAACAATATGTATTAGAGATCAATTAATAAATATTCCCGAAAATTCAGATTCTTTTGAATATGTTTAAAGATTTTAAAGGGATAATATGGGCACAACCTCCCATTTGAGGGTTTAAATATTCCAGATTTGCATTCAATTTAATCCATATTCATCCGACACCTATTTCTTAAATTAAAATTGCTTCAGACAAGGCACTAAGCCACTTGGTGTTAGGAGTTACAATAAATACACCATCACGGTCAAACGCTTACCAACAATAAGTGTTATATGGATTCATTTCAACTCAATAATCAGCAATTCATACCCATTTGTCAGAAACATCGCTCATGGGATGTGAGGACAAATAGATAAAACAAGGGAAGGTAGAGTCAGGAGACTGCTGAAAGTAAACCCAAGGTCCACTTTCTGAATTTCAATTGTTTCTTAATACCCATTAAGCTTAAGTCGTGAATTTTCTAGAATCAGCATAAAATAATGGATTTTGATCAACACTTCAATCAGGATTTTATGTTGGAGTATGGCCCTGTGGGAACGGACGCATCTGGACGTGGGCATATCTGTTGGAAATCGTTGGTTTGACTTGCGCGATTAAGTGCGTGTGGACCCGTGCAGTCGGGTTCAGAATCGGGTTGTTCTCACAGTTTGAGCTCACAGGTACTGTCAGAGCAAACGTTGACGAGCACTGCGTCAAGAGGTGAGAAAACATGAGTGAAGGAAATGTTTGCGCATGAGTGTCGCACATGTGTATCCGTGACGTCACTCGTTCTTCGTGAGAAGCTGAGAGTTTTGCCAGTCTGGGTTTTGGATACGAGCCTATTAGACGTGATGTTT
>OY744533.1:23290109-23300109 GCA_963556195.1 Sepiola atlantica | reverse complement strand
AGAGCTAGGTAGTAAGCTATTTAAATATATTTATGGCAATTAAGCTACACAGAGGCTTCCGCGTTTCATCTCCGGTGAGATTTACAGGCTAAAATGCAAGCAGTTATTTTTGCCGACTGTTTTTATATACACGGATAGCTAGTAAACCAATCAGATTCTTTGTAATTCTCTCAGCCAATCGTTGCGCTTCCCGCGAACAAAGGTTTTGTGGGTGTTACTTCTTATATCCTGTTCTATTGTTCTGTTTACTATGGATTGGTCTATATCCTATCTCCTTTATTGTGTCAAAATAATGGGTGAGTTTATTTTAACATGTGGTTCCTTGTATTTCTATTTTAGGTTGTTGTTTTTTTTAAATTGGTAAGTGTTTTTTTACTTTTTTGTTTATTTATTTATTAATTTATCGTCTGCCTAAGGTAAATTCTGTTTGTGTGTAAGCAGCCGTTTGCTATCTCACTTCTACAGTTTAATAGATTTCGGGGATCTTTAAAATTTAGAATTTCAAATTTTGTATTCAGGCATGATCTACACGACTCGTCTAATCTTTTTCATTTCTATTCGGGTAGTTACCATTAATGTTTTGTTTATTTCTATTTGTATTGTTTATATTTTTATTCTTCTTAGTGTACATTTTGTTATATTTTCCACTTTTTTATGTAATTTGTTATTTTTTCCACTCTGTTGTTTCATTTTAGTATTTCGTTATTATGTGCCTTAATTATCATTTCTAGGGTTTTACAACAGCTATAGGATAGTTTTAGGTTATTTTTATTGAATATTTCATGCAGGGGATTGGTTACGGGGAAATATTTCTCAATCAAATTTAGGAATTTCTTGCCCAGCATAGTTTTTATCATCTCGTTATAGGGCAGGGTATAGTAGATTATATTTCTTTTTCTTTTATTTTTAATTTTGTTGTAATTATTACTGTCGTGTTTTTTATATTTAATTTCGGTATTATGGTAACCACTATTTTTAGAGCTGTATTGTAAATGTTGATTGATGTTTTAAAAACAGTTTTGTTGCTAGAATTGTTGATAAGCCTACGATCGATAGAATTCGAGATATGTTTTATGATTGATGGGGTGTGATTACTTTTGGTTTACCCATATTGAAGTGGCGTTACCTTTTAGGTATAATTCGTAAGTATTTTTATTCAAGTTTAACGTGACGTCTAGAAAGTTAGTTGTTTTTATGTTAGCCAGTACTTCTACTTTTAGGCCTAGTTTTTTCATTTCCATATGTATAATTTTCTTGAAGTTTTCTCCCTTGACTTTGTTGGAATCTCTTATTATCGCTAATCCATCATCTCTATAAAGACCGATATCTGTATTATCAAATATATTTATGAGTGTATATAAAATAAATAACTCCACAAGATATGATGCCTCCGCACAGTCTAGGGCACCCATGGCCAAATCAAAGAAGTTCGTCATATTTGTTTTAATTCATTGGTCATCGTTATTGATTACAACTGATCTCCTACATTTTTAATGATGTGCATTTAATCCTTGGATATATCAGTATACATCTTGGCAAATTCTAGGGCGATGGTAAAGAGTTCTTCTGATATAGATGGGTAGAAGTCCCCTATGTCGAATTGTAGGAAGGCACATTTGTTCTTATTTTCGATATTGTTAAACCAAGCGATTGCTTCGGCAGTATTCACCCATTGGTTTAATTATAGGTATTTTCTTATTCGTTTGTTGATTCTAGATATACTTGTTTTGCTGATTCTTCCTATTTCTGGTTTGGTCAGATTAATTAAGCAAGTGCTGGGGTTATTGTTAAAGTGTGGTCTTTAAATACGATGTAGGCTTCCTTAGGTTTTAATTTACTTACTTTGTCGCTAATTTTTAGTTTATCGGTATTTGTTTACTTTCAGTATTTCTTATATCTATGTAGTTACGTTCGCTGGTATCTAGTTTTTTGTAGTTTTTGTAATGTATTCTGTTAGTAGTTTGTTATACACTTGTTTATCGATTTTGTAAACATTTTAAGTTTTGTCCACTTTTACGAAGATTTTGTTAGAGTTGTTTATTTTTTAACGATAGTGTGTAATTGTTTTTGGAAATTATTATGTTCTTTGTGAAATTCTAAGTTTGTAATTACATTTAAGAGGCAATTTTCAAAGCTAATCAGTAGATCTATTGGTTTTGCGTGTTTATATATATACACGTAAACATAAATATATATACACACATATATATATACATATATATACATATATATACACACATATATATACATATATATACACACATATATAGAGATATACACACATATATATACATATATATACACACATATATAGAGATATACACACATATATATACATATATATACACACATATATATATACACACATATATATATATACATATATATATACATATATATATATATATATACACATATATATATATATATATACATATATATACATATATATACACACATATATATATATGCATATATATACATATATATACATATATACACACATATATATACATTAGACCTCTTCAAAATTGACCCTTTTCTTCAAACATATAGAAACTGCTATTATTCCCATTCTCCAAGGTCTGAATTAGCTAAATATACCAGTTATTGTGATCTTGGACCTTGGCTATGCCTGCCTCAAGAGCCATGCAATTTTATTGTTAACGTTTTTCAAAAACGCTGCAAAATATGGGATATTATGTCCTTATTTCCATTGTAGCTTTCCAGAGGTTGATGCTATAGCATTGAAAGTGGTACTAAATGAAAGCTAATAAAATCTTCTGTCATATGGTAGTACGCACAATAAAACACATGAACACCTGTGTAAATTTTACCTAATTTTAATGCACAAACAGCTGGGACATTACAAAAAATCAGTTTGGTAGTATGATAGCACTGCACTGACACATATATTGCATAAGAAACTGTCAAATAGGATGTTACTAATACATGTATTATCACTTGTTCAATGTGGCGTTTTTGAAACTGTCAAATTATTTCCTGTGGTACTCCACAACTTGTAGTAAGCAGCTTATTTGCTCTGGGTCACTTGTGATCTGAGTTGCAAAGTCACTCATTAGTTTCACACCTCTCTCAGCCACATCATTGGTCACTTTCACTGACCTCACAAACTTCTGTGCATTCCTGTAGCTGTCATTGTCTTCCCAGGTGTCAGCAGGAGTAGTGAGCCAGTCACATTTCACTCGAAGAGCATCAAACAGAAGTGAGACTCTGGCCCTACCAGGTCTGTGAGAACTGTAGCTGCATTGATGACAGGAAACACTGGCTTGCCTTTCCTGTAACTCTCAGGTTTCTCTGTTTCTGACAGCTTGACTGCGTGCTTCTCTTTTGCAGACTTGGTCATGCTGGCATGTGAACTGAACAAGGTAAATGGCACTAGTTCCTGGGTCAGATACCAGCGGTGGTTGTTCATTTTCTTGAGAACAGAGGTTGCCAGTTCATAGTCATACTGCTTGTATTGCAGCATGTTCTTCATAAGCCGGAGGTCATGGATAGGTGCATCAGCTGCAGATGTGGTAGTCACCCAGTGGCTGGTGTAGCATAAGGTCAGGAACTTGTTGATCCTCTCCAGCTTGAAGATAGTGTCCGTGTTGTATTTTAGTTCCTTGGAAAACATGAGCATCTTCATACAGTAAATGTTCTTGGCCATCCAGCGGGCTTGGTGAATGGCACATGGCTTGACCCAGTGGATACCTCGAGGAGGTTCCTCACCAAGCAGGATCAGGCACAGCTCTGCCACCTATCTGTAATCTGCCCTCGGACTTGCTTCCTCAAGGAAATTGCTTAAGACTGCAATTGTGCTTGTGTTCTTCTGTTTCAAGTCTTGTTCAACTAGGCCCAGAACTCTTGAGCAGTCCTTAACCAACTTGTCCCACTTCTCTTTCACATTGCTGAACATTGAGTTGTCAGGACTCTTGACCTTGCTGAACACAGCCTCCCATACACTTCCAATTATTACCTCTGATATGTGATGGCGACAAGCGAAGTAGAATACATTTTTGCCTAGTTTTTCTTCAATAAGCTTCGCTGCACCCTAGTTGATGCCACTGTTGCTTGTTGTGGTATCTAATACCAAGCCTGCAATGTTGTCTCTGAGACCCCATGCTTCTATCAGTTCAAATGTAGCATTACACTGTTGGATTCCTGTGGAACTTTTTATGAAGGGCAAACCAAGCAGCTTCCCTTCTTTATACTGTGGAGTACCAGAGACGAGCACTGCAAGACTTTCCACTGGGTATCTTTCACCAAGAACATCCCGTAGAAGTTTTCCATCCCAGTGTAGTGTGCAGTTATCTGGCGGACTTTCCTTGAAGTTATTCATGTAACTTTGGCACAAGTTATGACGAGTGTTTATCCTATTTCGTCTTATAGTAGAGGCTGATATAACAAAGTCATCAAGATCTGCGCCTCCTGCCTTCAACACTGCAGACACCATGGCTGTAGTCTGGTTGTCAGAGAGTGACAACCGATCTGCAGTGCTACAAATCTCTTCACTGGTCATAACTGAGTGTGGAAAGTGTAAGGTGATCGTACTTGGTTTTGATGAACAGCTTGGTGTTGTCTCAGTGTATTCTGAACCCTCAATAGTACCAGAGCCTTGACTGTTCTCTGGGGTTTCATCACTTGAAATTTTCCCAACTTCTGCTGCTGCAGCAGTCACTGATGATAACATTCTCTCTTCTCTTTCTTCTCGGAAGCTTTTCTCTCTAGACTTCTTCTCAAACACCTTATCATGATCTGACATGTGTGCCAGGCGAGTTGTCTGTTGGTCCAAGTAGAAATTGACGTCCTCTTCCTTGGTCTCCTTTGTGAGCAGCCTGTTGCTTCTTATCTCTTCTGCAACATCCTTTGCTCCAATATCAAATAACTTGTCTAAGTCCTTCAGAAAGTTAGCTCGTTTCTCTTCCTCTGGTTTGTAATTTCTTCCCTTGTTTTTAACAATTTTCCTGTACTTTTCATGGCGGATCATGAAACGGTTGACTGCATTTGGTCTAGTTAGTGTTTTAATCCTTGCCATATTCCAGAATGGCAAAACGACATCCACTGTATCATGGGCTAAAGACCTATTGTCACTGTTGGGATTATCATTCATCAAATGCAGGAAATACTGGAACACCTGGCGATTAGTAGGAAGTTGAGAGCCCCTGATGCTGGAGCTGGGTTGCCCAATGAGATACACATCACTGAATGAGCTTGTGGCAGGAGTTGCCACCTTTCTTCTATTTTCAGTTGGTTCATCCCGTTCACTTGTATCGCTGACCGCTTTCCCACAGCATAGTTGTCTTCCAGATGCCATGTTATCAGCAGTTCACAAATCTTAACAAATCAGCTTTAACTTACAATCTGAAATGAATAGATAAAACATACTTAGTGATAATAAATTATATACATGCATTAAGAGTAACATTTTTGAGATAAAGTTATGTATTATATGATGGCATCCTTTCCAAGCATAAAAAATATATATGTTTGTGCATTAAAATTAATTAAAATTAACACAGGTGTTCATGTGTTTACTACCATATGCAGGAACATTTTATTAGCTTTCATTTGGTACCACTTTCAATGCTATAGCATCAACCTCTGGAAAGCTACAATGAAAATAAGGACATAATATCCCAAATTTTGCAGCGTTTTTGAAAAACGTCAACAATAAAATTACATGGCTCTTGAGGCAGGAATAGCCAAGGTCCAAGATCACAATAACTGGTATATTTAGCTAATTTAGACCTTGGGGAATTGGAATAATAGCAGTTTCTATATGATTGAAGAAAAAGGTCAATTTTGAAGTAGTCTTATATACATATATATATGTATACATACCCATATATATACACACATATATATGTATGCACACACATATATATACACATACACATGTATACATACACATATATATACACATATATATGTATACATACACATATATATACACATATATATGTATACATACAAATATATATACACGTATATATGTATACATACAAATATATATACACATATATATGCATACATACATATATATATACACATATATATATACACATATATATGTATATACATATAAATACGTATAAATATATATACATATACATATATGTATATATACATATATGTATATATATACATATAAATATATGTATATATACATATATGTATATATATACATAAAATATATGTATATATATACATATATGTATATATACATATAAATATATGTATACACATATACATATATATACACATATACATATATATATATATACGTATACATATACATATATATATAACATATATATATGTATATATACATATGCACATATATATCCATATACATATATATGCACATATATATATCCATATACATACATACATATATATACACATAAACACACATATATACCTATATAGACACACATATACATATATACACATACACACACATATATATACACATATATATATACACAGGCATACATATATGCATACACAACCATATAAATATATACACATGTATACATTTACATATATATATAAATATATACATATATATATAAATATATACATATATATATAAATATATACATATATATATACACATACATATACACACATGTAAATATTTACACATATATATATATACACACATATACATATATATATACCTACATATATATATACCTACATATTTATCTTTACAAATATATATATATATACACATATATAGAGAGAGCTTTAAATATATCTATATACACATATATATATATTTAAAGAGACATATATATTAAATATATATATACATATATATATTTAAATACACATATATATATATATATATATATATATATATATATGTGCGTGTGTGGGGGGGGTGTGTTCTCTACTCTTTTATGAAGACCGATGTGTATTTATGTGTATATCTATAAATATATGTGCTTCCATCCCATCCCACAAAATGTTATGTTCTATTTGCTAGTCTCATTCCAATAATATTGCAAGTGGTTAAGAGAAGCGAGAAAGTAAATGGCACGTCGGACGAAACACTCAGACATACTTGGCCGCCTCAAATGAGTTCAAAAGAAATCCTTAAGTCGGTAATAACAAGTTAACCGTCAGTCTTTTATCTTTATGTTGTCAGAAATGATATGAATAATTAATATATATGTAAAATCAAATAACTAATTATGAATTAATATAAATACTTTACTTTTATTAAACATAACTAGCGAGTTCGAACAACGGCGAAGCATCCCTTTTTGTAATCACTATTTCGCCGGATAATCACTCTTGCGTCTAGGTAGGTAGGCATCGGCTACAAGCTAAAATCATACCTACGACTGTCAAGCGATGTTAACCATTTGGCCGGCAGTCAGGCGCTGATAGAAACTGAAACCTCAATTCTTATATATTCATTTACAACTCCCGGATAGTGTTCTAAAAATGTGAACAAAAAGTTTTGCTGTATATACGAGTAGAATACTCGTAGAAGGACGTGTTTAAAAAATAAATATAGCATACGCTTGAAATTTTAATCTTGTTTTTTTTTCATTTAGCTTAGGAGCATCGTGCGGTTTAAGTGGCACTCTCCTTAAATAGTAACATTTAATAAAAGAATAACACCTTATTGTCTAGAATACATAACAAATACATCCATATTACTGGCGCTCAAAATTTCATGTAACGTATTTTTTTTAATTAATTGTTTTGTATCTAACTTATTTTAAAAGTTTTGGGGATGAGAATTTTGGTAGGCGCACCTCTTAAATGGTATAGTTTACAAAAAAATAATGTGCGCATATTACTTATCGTGTTGGCCAAAATATGTATTCAAGAATTCATCATCATTTGTGTATTAGTTTAGGACATTATCGTGTACACACACACACACACACACACACACAAACACACACACACACACACATATATATATATATATATATATATATATATATATATATATATATATATTGCATCAGAATAATTATTACGAGAATGTTCAAGATTTTATCGAAAAACAAAGTAGTATCAGGCAATTGTTTCTGCCTATTCCGAAAAAAATTTTTTTTTGTTATTAACAACATAAAACACCTTTAGGAAAAGGCTTAATGAGTGTATATTCGCCACAATTAGCGAATGGACACGGATTACGCCATTCCGTAAGTGTTTTTTTAATATATTGTATATCATGAAACTATATATATTCGGAATGGGCAGAAACAATTGTTTGATAATTAAGCGTTTGAGTATGATATCTGGTGAATTTCCTAAATTGTTATTATCAGATTGCATAATCGTATTGTTAGCAATTGAGCTACTATATAAACCTTTGTGAAAATTGTAAATTGTTTCTATAACATATATATATATATATATATATATATATATATATATATATATATATATATGTATATATATATATATATATATATTACTCGCTTCACGTATATACTTGTTACTCCTAACAATTGATGGATTTGATGTTAAATTAAATTAAGGAAATCTTATATATGTGCTAAGAATTCATTGTTTAAAAATTACAAGCATTTTCATATCATGGGATACAAAACAGATTTAAATAGAAATATCTGGCTTAGTAAGATTTCTGTGTTCATTGTGATATAAGTCCATGCGCAATTTTGTGAGAAACTAATAAACCAATTTAGAGAAACTCAATATAGGAACAGAATAACGGACAAAATGATCGTTAAAAAACACCCTTTTCGATTAATATCGAGGACGAAAAATATAATTTCAGAATCAAATATGTCCGCTGAAAATCTACTACATCCCTCCCTTATCACCTCCCTACAGCAAGCTCCAATTGCGAGGCGTCTTAGCTCGTGTGGTTACATTCTACGGGCAAACAAGGTAGCCACCAATCCGGTTCTACTTCATGGTTTTAACTAGCGGTGTGGTGGTCAAGTCAAGACGTAGCCGAGAATGGTGAAGCAAGACGCAGAACTAATTATCAATCAATGTATATACGGTTTTTGTCAGTAGATTCAAGAATTGCTCTTACACGACTGGACGTTTGCAATGTCGGCATCATTAGGGACGCAGTGACTTTATCAGAAGAAACCGGCTCAAGCAGTCCATGACATTTATTTAGTCGGCTGGGCTGGATATAAACAACAAATATTACAAATTGTATCTTGCAGAGTCTCATTTTTCACTTTTAATCATTAAGCCATATTTTCATGTCGGCAATCTAACCTCGTCGAGTAAATGAAAGGTTCAATTCTCGTACCTGTCTCTCAGTTCGACATTTAAAAAATCCTAAATTGGAATATAAGGTTTCTATGTTGAACAATATATACGTAAAGATCCGAGATTATATCGGCGGACATTTTGTGAATATTATAACCAAGCTGAGAATAGTAGTCCGAATAATTAAAATAATAGAAAATTATCACCCGTCTCGAAATCGCGAAACAAGTATTGATGTGTTTGTTTAAAACTTGTTTAGCGCGTGCTAAGAAATAACTAGTAAAAAGTGAATGTTTGGGGAAGCTTTTAGTAGAAGTAATATAAAGGAAGCTTTTAGTAAAACAAACGCATTTTACCCAACCCACCAAAGGGAATAACGAGCGAAGTGAGTACATTGGAAGTTTACGTCAAAGAGTGAGTCTGTATTTTTTGTATTACGCAAATGGAAAAGTTAGCAGTACCAAGTGGTCAATGATATAATTGAAAACAAATCCATTAGAGACATTTCATAATTTATCATATTTTAGACATGTTTTCATTAATAAAATCGAAAAATGTTTACAACATTATATAAACAGCCAACGTTCTGATTATAAATCGACTCGAGTGAGAAAATTATCAGTTAAGAATTTTTCTGTAACCAGAAGTGTTATTTTAATTATGTAAAAGTGTAATCGATTTTTTACCGCATAATGACATTAATGTTTACAAAACAGCGCATCCGTTAAACGTACAAGTTGTTATTGGCATACTATCGAGAGTGATCGTT
>OY744533.1:23285109-23287609 GCA_963556195.1 Sepiola atlantica | reverse complement strand
TTTACATCTATATATATATATATATATATATATATATATATATATATATATAAGAACAAGAAGAAGAATAACACTGATGAGGATGGAAAACACAAAACAACGTATTCTGTAGGTATAACACACTTCAACATTTATATATATATATATATATATATATATATATAGTGTGTCTGTGTTTCTGTGCGTGATTGAGTATTAAACTATGGGAGTAATAAATAAAGTTTTATATTACGTGTGCAGGCCCATTTCTATTATTTCATGGCCAAAGATTGCAAATGTAACCGTTGTTTTAGTCGATGTTGTTATAATGCAGCACATTAGTTGTTTCATATGCCTTAGCGGGTGAGAAAAAGAAAGGCGGAGTAATAGGAAAGTTGGTACTAACTAACCTACAGAGATATCGTACATACATGCAACATTAGAAATAACGTAAATATTTGTATACATTTGTGAAAAAGATAAACGCACTATGGGAAGCTAAAAAAGAAACAGAATATAATTCACAAAATAAGAACATAAAAGAAAATAGTTAAAACCGTTGTAGAAAGTAATATAAAACCCCACTAATGCTTGTTCGGCATCGACACACAGCGAAAGACTTTGTTTTTGTTTCCGGTCTTATATTTTAGGCTTGTAATTGCCAATTTTATATACACATGTTTGTACATGCATACACAAGCGCAGACTTACATGTTTTTTTTCATAAATTTTGAGTTCAATCCTTTTAAAAAGCAACACGGAAAGTCCTACAAATTGGCGACGGCATTGGTCTTCTATTATTCATAAGACATGAATTGTAGGTCTATCAAAAAACTAGCGTATGTATGTAACTAATAAATGCTATCTTGCTATCGAGCCCAAGAAAAGTCCATCTGCTATTTAATTAGTATACTATTATTACTCTTCTCATTATTTTCATTATTATTATTATCATTATTATTATTATTATTATTATTATTATTATCATTATTAACATCATTAAGAAGTAGAAATAGAAGAAAACGAAGAAGAAGAAGAAAGAAGAAAAAGAAAAAACGAAGAAGAAGAAGTAGAAAAAGAAGAACAAGAACAAGAATAAAAATAATAGTAGTTAATATTATCATTAATGTAGGGTCAGTATGGTCATAATCGCCATTTATATGTTATTGTGTTTGTTAAGGTAAAACATCTATATTTTCCAGGCTTTCCACTTGGATGAATGTATTGTCATAGAAACCAGTTGCAATATCATAGAGCCCCTATAATAATAAGCTTAATATAACAATGCACTTATATTAATATACGTGGCTATATGTGAACGTGTCTTTCTTCGTATTTTTAATAGCCAAATCTCATAACTGCAAAGTCCCTTCTTGGATGATGAGTGACAAATGACATTTCAAGAAAAATCTTGTGCGTGAAATGTACCGTACACAATTATTTGTGTGTTTTATTATTATTGAGAGGAATGCAATCACCAATCTAATGGAAATTGTTATTATGTAGAAAGTAAGATATTCGGCGAATATACTGATATGATTAATAGTCAGGTCGATAATTTCAGCGACATTGATTGATGAAGATAGTTGAACCTAACAGATGCCAAACTACATCCAACAAGTTTATACACAGATTCTGAATAGTAATTTTTAAAATATTTTTTTTCCTTTTATAAATGAACTTTAATAAGATTCACACGTAAAGTAATTCATTCTAATTAGTGATTTTTTTTTAAATTTGAGGATATGAAATGTAAATAACAATTGACAGAGTTTTGCTAGAAACTTACGGACACGTTCATACAGACTGTTATCAGAGACTCGCGGCATCGCCGCGTCGGGTTAGGTAGCACACACACACACACACACACACACACATATATATATATATATATATATGATATATATATATATATATTTTTCACAAACACACATATATCTGTTTATCTACAAGATGTTACAATGTTATGTAATAGCTATATCAAGATGTAAAGATGTAGTTATTTACCTGTGACGAAATGTAAATGTGAAAATATGCTACTATCGTTATACACCACGTAAGCGATACGACATTTTACACACAACAATACAGACTCACCAACGACAAAAATATAAATATATATATATATATATATATATATATATATATATATAATTATATACATATATGTATATATATATACCAAACGTATGAATAAATATATATGTATATATATACAAAACGTATATATATAAATATATATATATATACATATATGTACAAAACGTACATATAAATATATATATATATATATATATATATATATATATATATATATATATATATATATACAAAACGTATATATAAATATATATATATATGTACAAAACGTATATATAAATATATATATATATACCATACGTATATATATACATATATGTATATATATATATATATATATATACCATACGTATATATATACATATATGTATATATATATATATATATATATATATATATATATATATATATACCATACGTA
>OY744533.1:23270109-23282609 GCA_963556195.1 Sepiola atlantica | reverse complement strand
ATATATATATATATGTATACATATATATATATATATATATATATATATATATATATATATATATATATATATATACCATATCTATACTAACAATCTCTGTAACGTAGTTTGAGTGTGGTCCATTCCTCACTTTTCTTCTACTTCTTCGGTAGAATCATTAGCTCGAATTGCCTTAGTTGCAATGGAAAGGTTGCAGTCGACGTTTTCATCTCTTTTTTCACTGTAGTTTTAGACGTCTTATACTTTTTCTTTCAAAATCAGCTCTTTTAAACGCTATTTATTAAGAAACATCACATATGCAATTGGTTATTTAAAGTTAATTCGGCGTTTTTCGATTTCATCAAATCTCATATGTATACGCATAACACACTCAACCTACTTCCCTGTTTTCAGTCGATAAATATCTTCTTTCATCATTCGCTTTTCCAGCTAAGCGGGTTCCGCTGAATCTGAGGTCACTGACAGTCTATATAGGTCTTACTCAAATTCTAATCGGAAAATTCTACTTAACTAATTTTCAACATGACGTCAACATTTCCCGTATTAACTATCATTACACACACGCATCTAAATATAACAACGTTCATACCAGGATACATCCGGTTGTTATTTAAACGTTGATAAGCTTTTCATTATTTTCTTCAAGTGTCGTTGCACCCCTCTGTCCGTCACTGTTTCTCTCAAAAGCATTTTCTTAAAGCAAACACAGCTACAATAGAACATTAATTCATATTAATAGTCCTGAGGAAATCCAATAGGTTTAACTACAGTTCCATAACTGACATAAAAGCTTGTGATAGTCGACGACAATGTTTTGTATCAATGCCTCCATTTTAAACCAGACAAAAGATTAATTCTGATCCGCACTTATAGAAATACATTAAGTGGGGCGAAACAGCGTGATTTCTGTGTTGAAATCAAACTGCCATATTAGTTGCTTAAGTAAGAACGATAGATGAAAAATCCATGGCGCCGCCTCTCCTTTGCTAAACGATGTATGAAAACGGATGTGTAAGTAGGTGCCCTCTGTTGATAGGCTATAAACATTGTCTGGGCTGTATTTATAGTTTGGCAATATTAATAAATCAATTTCGGTTGAATGGCGACACACACTTGTAGTAAACGCCGACGTAATCAAAAGATGAATCTAAGAAAGTATTGTGTCTGAAAATGCACGACTTTTACGAAATCAGCGATTGCGCATGTGGCTATTGATATGGAAATACTATTTGAGATAAAGCGTAACGACGTTCTCGCTTAAAAGTAAACACAAGGTGTTTTAAGAAAAGTTAAAGTTATTTAAATACGGAATTACAAAGAAAATTAATATACAAATATTTTAATTTATAGGTTAACATTGTGTTTCGTATGTTGATTGTTGAGCTTTACGGCACTTGAACCATCGTTGCTTTATTTTATGTCTGAATCGTTTGTAAATATTTTTTATAGGATTGTTTGTAGATTAATATTTCGTGTAGGTGTATATTTCGTAAACTCTGTAAATGATACTTTCTATTTAATCAATAGATTGGGTCCCGAGACGTACTGTCACTCCATGTTTGAGGGTGCCTTATTATTAAATTCGCTTCATACACAATTTGAAGCCACGTGATACAAGGAGCTGCAAGAACGAAATATAATAATCGCAAAGACAGGAGATGCCTATTGACGTGAGTCTTAAAAAGACAAACACTCTAGGTAGGAATAAGAAAAAAGGTCAGAGAGTGCAAGAGAATTGAAGTTTTTGAAAAGATGCTACCGGGATAGAGCTGTATTACTAAGAGGGTTCTGAACAGCGAATTGATAAAGAAAACTAGACGAACGAATCAGACGAGATGAGCTAAGACCCAGGAAATAAATAAAACTCTTCTAAAAAACACTTGCCATAATGACTTTTATAGAAGAAGTTTTAACTAGCAACATCATGATCTGCTACTAATGATAACTATGGGATTGTTCTACACTCTCCAATGATCTCAAATGGAGTATAACAACATTATTCAGTTTATAACAGACTCTACATTGGTGAGAGAAATTCTATTCTTATATATGTCAATTCAAACAGGGTTTTATTTACTCCTCCCCAGGAGTTAGGCACAAGGCCAGTTTTACCTTACTCCCACAAGTAAGATGTGACCCAAGATCGGGTCGAGAAATTGGGGTTTGAAAAGCCAGCGCTCGAGAGGTGAGCACTCTGGCCATTTAAAAATTGCCTGGGCAGCCCCGTCGGCATTCCCCGGTAGGGACGCCTCAGACAGTAAGCAATAAACTTACTCCTCCCCAAAGAGGGGAGGCAAAGCCTGGGGGGGTGGACCTCCTAGAACTGCACAGGACAGGCGTGCAGTATCCATCGGAACAGATACTACACTTTGATCTTAGCCAAAAGGCCAAGGTATGTCAATTCTAACAGGGTGTATAGCAATGAAAATCGTATTTTAAACTAATGCGTGGCAGAACAATGAAATACTAATCTAATCGTAAACATAGCAGATAAGCATAAAAAGATACCCGACGCCTTAAACGTAACAGCAGACCAACAAAGTCCGATAACTTAAGTGTGGCAAACCTAAAAAATACTTTAAAACTTAGGTGTTAAAGACAGACTGTTGTACGACATAATCAAATTGACACACCGGTTTATATTATACTACAAAAATTTAGCGATGCTGATGTTGGATAGTAGTAAACGGGGGCTGCAAAAAATGTGAAATGTTGCCTAGAAACTTCCTCGTTAAAGGATGAAGCTGACATCACAATCTAGGATAAATGCCCGACCAAGACAGTATTTTTTCTAGAGATATTTGAATGTATATGTTTTTACTATTAGAAGTTTATTTCCAACAGTATACATTATGCTATGTATTAAGCTGATTATTATGCTACTGTTTGCGCGGATACTATTACTAAATAGGCGATTATCTACTCCGCGGCGCTAGAAATAGGACAAAAATACCCACTAATTTGATACTTGTATATAAGATGCGTCTATTCAATTTGCGCGTTTAGCGCTGCTTACTATTTCAAAGAGAAGCACCGGTCGATGGACAAGGCTTCCTATAGAGATGCATTGACGCATTAATGTTATATGTTATAATTTTTGACAGCGCGGCAAAGAAATGCAGCGTGGACTAATGTAGTTTGTTATCAGTTTAGAAACCACAGTTATGGAATTTGAGAAACCGTTCCGGAAAGGCTTATAGAGAATAACGTTTAAAAACTTACTTACCCTTGAATAAAAAAAGAATAACACATGTTGAACTATTGTGATGTCGAGTTCAGATTGAGGAGTTTTCTAAAGTAGAACTGTTGATCAGATTGTGTTAGGTTTGTCTGTGTTACCGCATATCACCACACCTGCTGACTATTTCATATCAATACACAATGTAATTGAATAGATGCGAAAGTTAGGCTCATTTCACACACAAACGGCGAGATGAACATACATTATATTAAGTTGACACAATAGTAATACACAATCTCTTTCATATACTGCTTATGTATCTGTGATGTCAATAATAAAGTTAACTAACTTACATATTGCAGTGAAACAAGATACTTTATTATTATATTTTCATTCGACGATTTTTTCCATTAAAATCTAACAAACAATTTTGTTTTGATTCGTTGAAATGTTTCGCAAGTCAATAGAATTCAGAAATGCCAATAATAATGTGTTCTCCTCATGAGTGTTATTCCGCATAACAATGGTGTTTCTTTCTGGTCTACTCTTGAAAAATTGTGAACATATCTCTTTTTGCATTTTTACGATGATATTAAAAAGATAAATACATTTGTATTTTTATTACTAAAATTTTAATTTTCTCTCTCTCTCTCTCTATATATATATATATATATATACATATATATATATATATATATAGAGAGAGAGAGAGAGAGAGAGAAAGAGAGAGAGAGAGTGCAAGAGAGAGAGAGTGAGAGAGAGGGGGAGAGAGAGTTACATACGAAAGTGTTTGTTATTTTGTTTACAACAGTGACATGTTTATTATTTTAAAAAGTGTTGTTTCAAGTATATTAAGTTGGGTTTTTACGGCATATCAACATTGTATAGGTTATTTAATCCCAACTGAAGTATTCAAGTATAATTGTATATGTTATGGCGTAAGATGATCTACATAATTACGAAATAAATGTTCTTACCAAAACACAATACATACAGTAACATCTAAAGGTCAGAGCCATCAAATCGCGGTATTCATTTGGCGCTAGGTCGCGCTTGCTGGTCGCATACTAGTTGAGGTTCCGTGTTAGATAATGCCCTGTGAGAGTTGGACGCATCTATTCGAGACGGGTTTGACTTACGCGATTTGTAGCGAAGTCATCTCGTGCAAGTTCGGTCCGATGCGTTCCCACGTCTCACGGCGACATCTGATCTAACCTTAAGGTTAAGGCTCATGGTACACCTGGCGGATCACGAGGTGTGTGACGTCAGAGTTGTCCGCCGTGAGAGAATTAAATCGAGATTGAATCAGTTACTGACTTGGGAGCGAAGAATCAAAAAGACATCATGTAGCGGTTACGAGAAAGATTCCGATTGACGGAAAAATATAAGAGCCTTTAGGATATCTAGTAGAATCTTTCATGTTCCTCTCTCTGCAAGTCATTAAGGATTACAGACTAACGTAAGCATATTACCTAGTGAATTTAGTTAGCGTAACCTCTCTCTCGATCACAACGAACACGTTCAAGTCGGCTGATTAAAATAGTCAAATAAAAGAGGCTCTTTGAAACAAAAAAGGACTTTGTTGTACTGTGAAGAAATTGATTTCAGATCGAAGACAACAGCCCGAAAATGTTAACAAGCGGCAAGACGACGAGAAAGAAAAGAGAGAAGAAAACAAAGGTTATTGTTAATAGTTCCCTGCAATCGACACACGGAGAAACGAATCACAGCAAAAGGCAGGACGAACAGGGCGACGACGGCGACAGGAAAAGCGCGCACGAGTAGCAGTATACCGACAACAGTGAACGGAGAACGCGGATCGGTAGCTACGGTATATCAGCCCGTTCGTACGAATCAACAGCGAAGTTCTACGACGACCAAAGAGTTATTGGCAGTCGCGTTTAATCTGTCTGACTGATGTATTCGTCCTGGGTAGTCGTAAAAGATCAACCCTCCTAGGCGTTGCCTACCCCTTTTGGGTGGAGTAATTTTATTGCTTACTGCCTAAACGCCTCTACCGGGGAATACCTGAGGGCCTACCAAGCAATATTTAATAGTCCAGAGTCCTCCTTCCTTAAGTGCGCTGGCTTGACTCTCCCCACTTTCCAGCCTTGTGCCACATCTTCCTGCAGTGGGAAGGAATTAAATACAAGCGAATCGCGCCATTTATGTGGCGTAAGGTCGCGCTTGCTGGTCGCATCCCAGTCGATATTCCAATTACGACAATCAGTCCGGCAGAACCCAGTGGCACTTCAATAACTTTTATTATGTCGGACTGAGGTATTTGTCTTGATGGTCCTAGAAGGTTCACCTCCTGGCCTTGTGCCGCATCTTCTTGTGGCAGTTATGGACCCAAGCGCATAATGCGTACTCATGTAACATACTTTTGATGATACACTTTTGTTAATTAGACCACAGTTTGTTATTATTATTAGCGGCCTGCAAGGCCACAACAGTGACAACCAATGGTTTTGAGACTTACATTGCCATTACACTGGCGGCAATGAATTCTAGAATTACATCTCATAACACTAACGCTGAGGATTTATTCGAACATGATCAAAACCTGGGTCACGTACACTGGAAACAATGATTCGAAATGTACATTCCACAAACCTGGAGACAAGCTAATTGAATTCATTCAGTCCTACATTTTTTGAACGGGTTTAATCTAAATAGAAAACACGGAAATACAACAGACGTAAGTTGCATGCAAATGTTATCAACGAAAACTAATGTTCTAGTCTAAAATCTTAATAGTTGAATTTTGAAAAAAAATATTTTCGAGTTGTTTGTTTAACAAGAAAGCAAAAAGTTAAAATCTTATATTTTAACAAACGTTGAGCTTTTCTAAAAAATAACAACCCCAACGCAATGAAAAAGAATTAAAACGTCTTCTAAGGACCAATGAATTTTAAAACGTGAAAAGTCAATTTTTAACCGCGACAGAAAAACCAAAATAAAAAAAATGAAAAAAATGTGTGACGAATTTGTTATTCTACTCGTTTACAAGAAACAAAATAAATAAGTTCTGTACGAACTTTTTTTCTTCTTGTTTACTAACTTGTTTCAAACATACCTTGTAAGGAAACGCTACGAACTAATTACAATATATATATATATATATATATATATATATATATATATATACACACGGGAAGTCACTTATTGCGAATTACCATAGGGGATAGAGGAATGTTTAAAAGGTAATCGTAGATCTTTCTAAGAATGAGCAAAATTAACAACTCCGGTTACAGGTTGAGCAAGCGTCTTACCAATATGAACTTCAAACAAAAAGATTTTAGTTACAGAAAATAAAAGATTCGCGGAGATGTTCATTCAAACCTAAAAACAACAGCAGAACTTATTTGAATTGTCAAATAAGTGGCAAAATGGTATGGATGAAAATGCCTTCGCTTAGACTACAATTTAGAATACAATTGGAATTTTGGAATACCATTGAGATTTTCAAGTACGACCCAACCAAAAAGGTAAATTTTGCCTCGTATTTCAGGCTTTACGTATACATATATTATTCAGACTATTAAAAGTGGACTTATTCTTAAAAAACAGTTCGAGTTCTTTAAAGGAAATTCAACACAGTGGAACATACGAAATTTGTAAATTACATTTTACTTCAAAATACCAGCGAGCTTAAATTTAGTGAAACGATACAATTGTTGACGAAATTATTTAGTCCTAAAACATCTCTCTTCCACAAGATTTTAAAGTGTTTTGAAAGTTGTATAGACCTCATTATCATTTCTCGTAAGGACAAAAAAGATAATGAGGACTATACAACTGTTGCAGGCATAGGAAATAAGCACTGTGCTTAATTTAGATTATCGGAATTAAGTGTTAATAACTTTAAATGTCTCATTATTGCACAAGGATTTGTGTTTTACATAGACTCTTAAATTGTCGAAGAGAGTCCTTAGGAAACTGGAAATTGAGTCAGATCTAACATTCCAAGAAATATCTTAGAGCTGCAAACGGTTTTGTAGCATGTGTCTAGACTCGAAGGATATTGAACAGTTTGGAGTGTCCCACGTCATAAAAATATGCAACAAAAAATAACTTAATCAGTTACATTTGATAGTCAAAAGTAGTATGCCCCCTTAACTGCAGTTCAGTTTCGGGCAGATACATCAGGACAGAGATGTTCCCTATACAACTAAGAAATACTTGGAATGCGATCGTATATGGCATAAAATTACGCACTGCAGAACAAAAAATAAAACAAGACTATTATCAGTATCGCCAAGTGCAGCGAAATTGAAAATATTAAATAGAAACATAAAAATACAATTAAAACCATAGTCCAATTTATCAATTATTAATATTCACAAATGGTGGAAAATCGGTAAGCTAACTTTATTGAAGACTAACCAAATTGCGAAAAGCATAATCGTAGAATACAATTCAAATATCGACAGTCACGCTTCAAGGAAAACCTTGAAAAGTAAAACTATGTGTGCTGAATAACTGAAGAAATTAACTGGGCACAGATTTCATGGATACATTTTAACTCATAGATTTACCGATGAATTATTTTTGCTAGAATGTAAAAATTAAAGATTTTGCAAATAATTTATTTTAAAAGTCAAATATAAATTTATACAGGGTGTTTTTCTTGGTGGGCTTAGTGGATGCAATAAAGAGATTGCCAAGTTTGAGTTGAAACCGGGTATACAGCCAACTTTAAAAAACAAAGCGAAATGTTCTTTTCACGTCGGAAAAATCAACTTAGAATTTAGTAGACTAAAGAAAAAAGGAATGCTATCAAGAGTTGAATATAATTAATTGGCTTGATCAACAGCATACGCGAAGAAAAAGAAGCGATGTATTGATACTTCTAAAAGAGCATTACAAATCGATCAGTTCTCCCACGGAAAAAACTATACAACTTTCTATCCTTAAAGATAACGTTCAATCTTGCAGGTTACCAGCGGTAATAATATTCGCAAAAAATATCAAGACGAGCTTCGCCAAACTGTTACCGAATCATCAGAAACCTGAGCGAAAAATAATTGTGAAAAAATGGCTTTTACAAATCGGAAAAAAAGTTGTCTTTTTTTCCGATGATTTGAGAAGAATAAATCATTTTGGGAAACCGGGATTGTAGATACAATAATTGGGAATATGCTATATGTGGTGAAAGGACAACACTTTACCCATAAGAGACAGTTAAACTAAATCAGGAACAGATATTCAGATAATGTAGAAGACAATACTTAAGAAGAATTAATGGGCGTCGAGTGTGGCACGATCGAGTAACCAGTCCCATAGACAATTTCTCAAATGTGAACATTGAAGAGGAAAAGAGATAATATACCGATCTCATGGAAGTCAACCCCAAGAGAATAATACATTAACTCGTTCAAGAGCAAAGGCTAAAAATTGGGTGTTATGTGGTCAGGAATAAATGGACTTACCAAGATACAATTAATACATCTAAGCGTCACAAGCAGCGAAGTGTGACAGTTATGGTCCCAAGCCAATGACGCGTACTTCTGTAACATTCTTCTGTTAATACACTTTTGTTAATTATACCACTGTGTTTGTCTTCATTATAACCGACCTCAAAGGCCACAGCACTGTATATAGGCAAATTATTTATATTCTCCGAATAGATTGCTTTCAGAGAAAGTTGCCGAAACCATTTAGTATATTCTTCCAAATCTAATGCTGTTATTATCACTATACAATGCCCACTTCGCAGCTGTACCTGACTGTTTTAGATTGGTTTCCGTATGAAAAATGACATAAATAAAGGACAAATAATAAAGTAATTATGAATATAATAGAATCATGTAAATACATATAATAAACGTAGAACAGTAGAATTAATGTAAAACCTCATAACATATCACTTATCTCCTTTCTTTAGTTTGATGAATGACGTCATTATTTATAACATCATTCTATATGAACAGTTATATTCATCTTGTTTAAATCGATGACGTCACAAAACGATGTCATGATCCAGTGTGCACTGGATAAGATAAAAAAAGCAAAACAAATAAAATCCATACAATTAGTATTAACGGGTCGTCAGAATGATACGTCACGAAACATCTGTTCCTCTTCACTCTCTGGTTTGATGGTATCGATCACAAAACGATGAAGCGATTCAGTTTTCACAGGGACAAGTAAGCATACAAACAAACACAATCAACAGACTCATCAGTGTAGCAAGACGTAGCGTGATTGAAAACCGAGACCCAAATGGTTGGCGTCCGATAATCCGTTGACTGAACAACGAAACTACAATTTCGAAATCAGAAGAAATTGTATCATTTTAAATGAAGCTGTCAATACTTTAGTATAGTAATTACTCAAAATAGTTAATCCTCTTGCCGAAGAATATTGCTTTTCGCTAAATCGACACACTCATTTTATTAACCAGAGGTTTCCACCAATAGAAGAGCATGTGTTTATATGTATATAAGTTGATTTGAAAATAATATTCATTTATAAATAAGTGTTCAAAGCACACGCTAGATGGAGAACTTTGATTATGTTGACGACATTCAGTTATTATATAGCGTAATACAATACTCTAAACCTTGCTAATTTTGACATCTGGTGATATGCCTGCTAAATTTGGCATTTAGACGTAAACTTACTCTTCGATTCATACAGCAATGCGTTGTGGCCACATCGGTACGCGATCAAACTACTGAGTCAAATATAACTTTTGTATTAGAGCTCGAATCGTGTGACCGCCAGCGATAGTATCATCCCATACTGGTGATTGCAGAGTGGCATGAAACACATGTGTATATAGTTTAATTTAAAAATAATATTTATTTGTAAATAATTATATATATATATATATATATATATATATATATATACATATATATATATATATATACAGAGAGAGAAAAAGAGAGAGATATTTACAGACACGCGTCTCGTCGTAAAATGACACACCAGTGTGGCTGGACATAGCGAGGTTAAACACCTGAACACTAGTTGTTTGCGCCCGGAGTGTCAACTAAAGCAACGAAACTGCTACTTGAAAGTGGAAGAAATTACAGTTCTTTAAATGAAATTATTTATTTACATAATAACAGAAAGTATTCAATGCTACAAATACATAAAGAAAGAGAGAGAGAGGGAGAGAGAAAGTGTGTTCGTAAGTACATATATATATATATATATATATATATATATATATATATATATACAGAGATAGATAGAGAGAGAGAAAGAGAGCGATAAAGAGCGAGAGAGATAAAGAGAGAGAGGGTGCGATAAAGAGACAGATAGGTCGTAGATGGTTTTAGATAGTATTGTTTCTGTTTAAGTCGATTCTCAACAACTTCCGTCAACAATTCATTTTTTTTTTCTGTTTAACATATTTTGTAGATTTCCGTTTTCAGAGAAAGGTCGGCTCAGTTAAATATTCCGTTATATTTTTTTTTTGCTGGTTGCTTTGTGTTATTGGTTGAATTGTAGCAAAAGTACAGATGAAACACAGAACGAAAAAAAAAACAGGCTTAAAATGACAAAGGGTTGGAGTTTTTTTTTCAAGATCGACGAGAAATAACTCCGTTTCCTGTGGGACAGCCATGGCGTTTGTTTTGATTGTTATTGAACGGCCATTACTCTGAACTGCACCAGATTGTGCAGATTGAATCGTATGTTTTCGTTTGAACCAGCATGGATAGTCGGAGTTGCCCGGTGCGTACATACAAAAAAATTATGTATAATGTCTTTTCAAAAGCACTTGTGTCTCTATCCCTTTCTCTCTCTACCTCAGAATATATCTATCTCTTTCTCTCCTCTCCTCTCTCACTGTTACTCACACACACACACACACTGTGCCTCTCCCTCAAAGTATAGTTTTATTTATTTATTTCTATGGCATATGGTTATAAATAATAGACACGAAATGAAGCTATTTGACTGAATGACTTTTTTTCTGTTCAAATGGTAGAACCATAAATGACGATAAATATTTATATGACATTAAATAAAATAACCCAACAATGTAATATTAATATTCATAATGGGAAACAATTTTTTTTAATTAGTTAATTAGTTAACACTAGGCCAAAACATCCGCAATCACATTTTGAATCCTGATATGTCATGGGTGTTTCTCGGAGATCGGCAAGTGACAACGAATGAATAGGTAGACAAACACTCATACAATTTTACTTGATTTATAGGCCAAGTTTTTCACCTCGACGAGTTATGTACTAGGTGAAAAGTGTTTCTATTTAGGCCATCTCCCGGAGGCTAGACAAAGGTCAGGTGTTGGTAGACAGCGAACTAGGATTCGCACACACTAACCGACGAAGAATGCGTGAGCAGTCCCGCCGGCATTCCCCAGTCGCCCCGACTGGGGAATGCCGACGGGAGAGATGAGAGGAGAGAAAAAGATAGATATATTTGCGATTGCGATTTGCAATAAACTAACCTCTTCTCAAAGAGTAGGTGGAGTCTGAGCGGGTTGACCTCCTAGAACTGCATAGGACGACACCTCAGACCAGCGGAATCAAGGATCGAAGACAAAAATGGTACCGGTCTATAGACTGTAGTATCTATCGGAAAAGATACTACACCCTGATCTTAGCCAAAACGCCAAGGTGGAATTCTTATTTATCGGCCAAATATGCGCTCAAAATTTTGCAATATGATATTCGTATTCATATTGAGAAAATAAACATATTTTAAGTGTGACATTCAGACACAAAATCTATATTATAATTTTTTATTAATTGTAATAATTGTCCCATTTACTTGCCTCCTAACTAGAACTGCGTTAAAGAAAACGTCGGTTTTTAATGCGGCAACAAAACACTCCTCAAAATAATACACGAATTGATTCGAGGATAAATAAAAATCGCCTCATTCTAAAAGGAGTTCTTCACTGACTGAGATCAGAAAAAGCTGAAATAATCGTGACAAATACTACACTTTCCTCCTCTCCAAAAAGCCAAGTATTTATACCATTTTAATTATTGCTGTTATGTACACATTTGTGTAGTTAAAGAATAGTACTCATTAATATTTGGCAGTCTAGGAGTACTTTACTGACCAATCAAACAAATTATATATTTCGCATTAGTGGCATGACGTCAACGTACGTCTGACAGTGAATTAAGTGCGTTAATATAAAGTTTGATAGAAGATTGGGCATGTTCGGTTTTAATGTCATTTTTAATCTAATGATTATGTACGTGACACACATCTGTATTTCACAGATATACAAACTGTTGATGTAAATAATCGAAAAGTGTATCGATAGTATTCGTATCCGTGTTAGCAAATGGAGCAGCTCTATTAGCCAAAAGGCGATATT
>OY744533.1:23257609-23265109 GCA_963556195.1 Sepiola atlantica | reverse complement strand
TGAATTTATGAATGCATTTTACATCTAACGTCGTTAAACCTCGCTGCTTTAACACGTTGAAAACCTACCAAGATAACGATGTGTGCATAAATGTATGTATATGTTACAACACCGACGCATAAGCCAATAAAAAAACGTACATCGATAATAATCATGCCGATATAAGCACGACAGGCACTTACGATGATACAAATATGTGATAGTTAAATATATATTTATTTGTTTCCAACGATTTTCTCAAACGCATGTTGAACGAAATTGCTCAAGAGACAACTTTCTCTTTTATACTATTTAAAATTCATTTCAGATATATAACCTACATATGAATGTTTTCCATTTTGTAATATATTGCACGTCATTGAAGAGATTCAAATTCAAGTCAAATGAAAGTGTGGCCGTGGGGAAAAAGAATGTCAATGGTGCAGGTACTCTGCAAATGTGAGAAAATGCAACGTGAAAAATGCCGTTTAGTTGAGATTCACGAATACTGAATAAGTAAAAATAGGAATGTCGAAGGAGACGACGGTATATCAAATTTTCCTCTTCTGAACTTAATACAACTCGCAACCAGACAGTTAAGTTTTTTATTACAGTACGAGGATGACGTTAGTGTTGGTATAACAACGAGTATTGTTCCATGCTACTCCACATCTTCGAAAAGCGACTCCAACTCAATTATGATGGCTATATTGAGTTGCTGTCCACTGCTGTTAAGCGGAAACGGTATCCATGTGAAAGTCATACGTGTAGTATCAATACCCAGCTCCGTAACACACTTCGGAAAAACTCCAGAAGTAAATTTCCGAGACTTTACCAATCCAAACATCTGTCTTCAACTCACCGTATTGAAACTTCATCGACTACTATGTCTGGGGCACGATTAAGAAGCTCACCAAATGTGCCGCCTTAAACAACAAGAAATAGCTGACTCCCCAAATTATCAGATTGGTGTTTTAACATATCTAGAAATACACCAAGACCGTTTCAAGTTCACGTTTCACATCATGCCTAAAGTCCATTTTTATCGAGGTAGGGTTATCTGAAAATACGTCCTCTTAGAGATGAACTTTCAATTTTGAGACAACATCCCTTATTGGTTAAACTATAACGTTCCATCTTACCTTAAAAACAACTGTTAAATTTGTTTCACACGCTATATATATACATATATATATATATATATATATATATATATATATATATATATATAATTTTATTTTTTTATCGAGTTACTTACGTAATGTTTCGGTTGACTTAAAATGTTACCATCAAAAGATAGTGGCACAACTCTACTGATCTTTAGTAAGACAGTTCATTTTCTTAATAAAAATCACAACGTATTAATTCATATCATACATAACTATATGTCAATAAATATCTCTAGGTTTTTAATAAATAAATATTCATTTAATCTGAAAATCTTACCTATTTGTTTCTAATAGAAATACATTATATATACATATATTTATACACACATATATTTATACACACACATATATATATACATATATATACATATACAAATATATACATATGCATATATATATACAAATATATACCTATATATATATACATATACATATATATACAAAATATATACATATATATATACAAATATATATATATACAAATATATATATATATACAAATATATATATATATATATATAAATATATATATATATGAATATATACATATATTTTTTATAAATTCCAGTATATGTATATATTTGTATCCTCAGGATTCACTGCTAAAGTGATTATCAATAATTATGAATTTTGTAACACAGCTGCTTGGTGTAAGGGGTTCAAATGTTGGCTATATTTTTTTCAATGTTGTGTTTTGCAAAAGTTGTAAAACATTTCACTGATGCACCTCCTTCCACTATTACTAAAGTAAATTAAACTTAACATATCCTATATTAACCATTGAAGTAAATAGTGTTCTTATATAGCGAATATTATGTATTCTCAGACATTAAATAGAGAATCAGAAACGGAAAAATAAATAAAACTATGTAATTAAATTATAACTAAACTAAGAAAGTAATTATATTGAGGCTTTTGTTTTATCAATAAGAAACCTAAGAAAAACATATAATAACGAACTATTCTCAACGGAATTATTTCCATAGTTTAGAATTCTTTTACTGATACATAAAATTGAAGCTCAATGCTGAACAAGGCAAATGAATAAATAAAATAAAATTCAAAATAGAAATAAAAATGTTCAACACAGATCTGAACGAACACAGGCTACATTCAACCAAGTTGTGCACCTTGTCCCTCCAAATAGTAGTTTTTCTTGTCTGCGAAATTTAAACTTATTCATTAAATTGAAACTGAATGATAAAACGGTAAAGTAATAATTAAATTTAAATTGGAAATATTCCTAAACCCAGTATAATGTATAAGTTATAAAAAATGAATATATTAACATTAAAGAAGAACAATTTCTTCTCCGAAATATCATATTATATGGAACTTCCATTAAACCACACCAAAGCTAGTAATATCGTAATATAACATATATATATATATATATATATATATATATATATATATATATATATATATATATATATAATTAACTTGTTACAAATATCCAGGGGGTATAAATCCGAAGGAAGTTGAAACCGGGTTTATGAGAGTGCTCAATAAAAATTCAGAGCAAAATATATTTTTTGTTGGTGATTTTATTATTCCATTAATTGCGACAAAATATATCCTGTTTCATTAGCGCCCACAAAGAGCGCCAACTTTTCAAGGGAGAATGGAATCCAAATGGCGAAGATTTTAAATTCAACCTAAACCAGAAATTGAAGATGCATTAGAGGGAGGGGGACGAAGATGGAGCTCTGTTTTTATAAAGGACATGAGAGGGAAGGGGAGAGGGGGGAGAGACCACACCAAGTTTTTTCAAAGAGTTGAGTGGGATGATCTCTCGTGTCTGGGCCAGCGTGACCTCAATTCCAACCAGGGCGGGGGGCATGGGAGGGGGGTAATTTAATAATAAAGCTTGAATTATAATTATAAAGTTATAAATGTCATTTTTGTTGTAATAGGTGAATTATCGTGTAGATAAAAATGTTGGATAATTTTAATTTAGGGTATTAATTGGTACTTTTGCATTCTATTTTAATATAATTATTTATGGCTTGCTCAGTAATGGTAGTGAATTTTGTTGTGATAATATTTTTAATTGTGGTTATATTATACTAAAATTAATACTAGTGGAATCATTATATAAAAGAAGTTTAATGGTGTTACTACTTTTAGTATTAATAAAATCAATTACAATAACCATAATAATAACAATGATGATCATACCTACGATAGTCGCTGTGACAATAGCATTAATAATAATAACAAGATTATAATAATAATAATAATAATAATAATAATAATAATTATTATTATTATTATTATTACCATCCTGCTACTTGTGAAGTCATTGGGCGAAATAAGTCTACAAGTGATGGTAGGCTTTTATAGTTCTACCACCAATAATAATGACTAATCACCAGTCAATAATTAAGTGTTTAAGTTAGTTATCGCGAAGGATTAAGTAATCACAAAAAATTATAAACAATTAGAAATTAACCTAATCGATAAAATCAACTCGGATAGTAAAATTGTAACGGATAATCATAAGATTAGCGATAGAGTAGGGAAATTAAAAACAAAAGAAGCATATATACTATTAAAAGACCACAAAATTAATTTCCACACTAAACCTCAAACCAGACTTATTAATCCTACTAGACAAGAGATAGGCAAAATCAGTAAAAACATCTTCGAAAAAATTAATAAGCAACTTAAAAACACCTACAACTTAAACCAGTGGATTAATACCGCTGAAACCATAAGCTGGTTTTATAGAATTAGTAATAAAAGTTAATTGCTCTTTTATACAATTCGATATACTTAATTACTACCCCTCAATAACCAGAGCACTCTTCGAAAATGTTATAGAATTCGCCACTCTCCTCTCTAATATCTCTGAAGACGAAATAAACATTATTAAAAAATGCCGAACCACAGTACTAATAAATAATAATGTACAATGGACAAAGAAGGACCATTTCTATTCCTTCGATGTTTCTATGGGCTCTCTTGACTCTGCCGAGGTGACAGACTTTGTTGGCCTGTACTTACTATATAACCTAACAAAAGATCTCGAAGTCGATTCGATCGGGCTTTACAGAGATGATGGCCTAATGTATGTTAAAAACACAAACGGACAAAAGTGTGAACAAATAAAAAAATAATATCCAAAGAAATGAAACGAATAGGCCTAAAGACTGAAATAACATCAAATGTTAAACAAGTCAACTTCCTCGATATTACCTTCAACCTAACTAGGGATACTTATGAGCCCTATGCTAAAGATAATTCCTACCCCCTTTATGTCAACCCACTATCTAACCACCCTTCATCTGTAGGTAAACACATCCATGAATCAATTAGTCGAAGGATTAGCAACAACTCCTCCAATATAGATATATTCAATAAACATAAGAACTTTTATGATAAAGCACTAAAGGAGAGTGGATATAAAAATACCAAAATAGAGTATATTCCAACTACACAGAATAACCCTAGTAGGAACAAAAATAGAAATAGGAAATTATCTGGTATACACCTCCATTTAACAATTCAACTAAAACCAAATTAGGGAATAAATTCCTGAACTTAATAAACACTCATTTCCCCAATAACAACATACTCCATAAAATGTTTAATAAGAACACACTGAAACTCAGCTATTATTGTGGTGACAACCTGGAAAAAATCATAAAAAAGCACAACATGAAAATACTAAACACCTCAGTAACCTCAAATCCTAGGAGAATATGTAACTGTAATAACAAATCAAACTGCGCCCTAAACCAAAAGTGCCTATCAACCCAAGTGGTCTATGAGGCATCTATCTCCTCAACCGAAAACCCATCCCAGACAAACTATTATATTGGTCTGGCAGGTAACAACTTCAAAGAAAGATTCTACAACCATAAACTCTCCTTTAACAACCCTGACCATCCTGGCCAAACTGGACTTTCACAACACTACCACAAAATAGAAACAAAAAAAGAAACTCCCATAATAAAGTGGAAAATCTTGAAAAAATCTAGCACCTGCAAATCAATAAACTCACCATGTAGATTATGTTTAAATGAAAAACTGAAAATTATCTGTTTTAAAGACCGAAATAAACTCCTAAATAGAAAACAAGAGACGTCTATCAACTGGAAACATAGTAGACTCTACCTCCTTAGCAACCCACATACCCAACCTTAACCCCACACCAACTCCACACATATTTAAAAATGGAAATCTTTTTTTTAAATGAATGATTACATTAACTCCCCCCATTATACACTACCTCAAAACACATTATTACCGCCTAAGAAATTTACCACCCAACCCCACCCTAACAAGTCCCGATTAATCTATAAATATATAACCACCCCACTAAACTATCAATAACATCAAATCTCTAAGTATTACCTATACTTCTCAGCCTCAATAGCCTCTCAGTCATACTACCAATTCTACCAAAATCATCTCCCACCTAAACCCATAACTGGGATAGCTATCAACTCTGATATCACTTAGACTAATCTAAACTCAATTACTTAATCCTTCGATAACTAACTTGAACACTTAATTATTGACTGGTGCTTAGTCATTATTATTGGTGGTAGAACTATAAAAGCCTACCATCACTTGTAGACTTATTTCGCCCAATGACTTCACAAGTAGCAGGATGCTAATAATAATAATAATAATAATTATTATTATTATTATTATTATTATTATTATTATTATTATTATTGTTATTATTATTATAATCTTGTTATTATTATTAATGCTATTGTCACTGCGACTATCGTAGGTATGATCATCATTGTTATTATTATGGTTATTGTAATTGATTTTATTAATACTAAAAGTGGTAACACCATTAAACTTATTTTATATAATGATTCCACTAGTATTAATTTTAGTATAATATAACCACCATTAAAAATATTATCACAACAAAATTCACTACAATTACTGAGCAAGCCATAAATTATTATATTAAAATACAATGCAAAAGTAGCAATTAATACCCTAAATTAAAATTATCCAACATTTTTATCTACACGATAATTCACTTATTACAACAAAAATGACAGTTATACCTTTATAATTATAATTCAAGCTTCATTATTAAATAAACCCCCCTGCCACCCCCGCCCTGGTTGGAATTGAAATCACGCTGGCCCAGACACGAGAGATCATCCCACTCAACTTTTTGAAACAACTTGGTGTTGACCCTCCCCCCCTCGCCCCTCTCATGTCCTCGATATAGACAGAGCTCCATCTCCGTCCCCCTCCCTTTAATGCATCTTCAATTTCTGGTTGAGGTTGAATTTAAGATCTTCGCCATTTGAATTCCATTCCGGCTTGAAAAGTTGGCGCTCTTTGTGGGCGCTAATGAAACAGGATATATTTTGTCGCAATTAATAGAATAATAAAATCACCAACAAATATATATATATATATATATATATATATATATATATATATATATATATATATATATGTATTGTATTAATAAAAAGGTGGACATTGCAAAACTCATTCAATCGTTATATATTTTAATTTGCGTAATTTCGTATTTATCCGTAACACCTTTAAATTGTATTGACTTCAATAATTTACCTATATATACACACACTATGCAATTTCTCAAGCGAACTATATTAACCGCTTACCAGATTGATATGTTTCATCTTTATAGAATCATCAGTGTTTATATACTCGCTTTCGATTCTACAAGTTTCATACTTTAAATACTTGAGACCAACATATTAAATATTAAACATTTACTATATAAGATTTTTATAACAACACATTTATTAATATAAATAGATAAACCTCAATTAGTCCAGTCAATCTAGCTATTTGTTTGGTTGAACTGCAAACAAATTTCTATCAAAGGTTTTTAATTTGTATATATGGCATGAAGAACCTCTCTTTTAGACCAAAAAAGTTTACCAAATGAAGCATTGAGGAAAAGGGTCAGCGGGCGCCATTTAAAAAAATGGCCGCGAATTGTAGCCTCCCCTCTCTCAACTCAATTTCTGTAAATTAATCTTCAAAAATACCAAATGTAGCAATGTGAAATTGGATAAAACCAACAGTTTTCATGAAGTTAAATATAATAATAACTTATTATGCCTTATTTTTGTCTCTTTTGGTGTATTACTGCAGTTACTTAATATTCTGTCATATTCTGATTTCAGGTTGACCAAAGTAAAGTTCCGATAATTATAGATGAGTTCAACTGTTTTATTTGCAACAATGAACTGTCCACTAATTAAGAAACACTGATTGTCAGCCAGAAAAGCATCGATTCCATTAACAGGGCTTCTGAACAACGTGGAGAGAAGAGCATAATTCAGAGTGGTCAACGTCTTCACAAGAAATGTAGACAGCATAAGATCAA
>OY744533.1:23245109-23247609 GCA_963556195.1 Sepiola atlantica | reverse complement strand
TTTGAATTTGAACTTAACAAGTTTTTTTTCCTTGGAATCCATCTATCTATCTATCTATCTATCTATCTATCTATCTATATATCTATCTATCTGTCGATATATGTGTGTATATCTATATATATCTATCATGACAAATCGTGTTGGGTTGAGTTTAGGGTTACCATACGAACGTGATCTCTAGCGGAAACAGTTTCTCCTATATTTTCTTGTTGTGTGTTCTTTGAATTTGAACTTAGATAATGCATGTATCTATTTGTATGCGTATATAGCAAAAGTATTTTGGGGTCGAGAAGAATTATTAAGGTAACGTTATACTCGTAGGCAGACGGTCTAACTGAATCATTGTACGTCTAATTGTTTCTTAAACATTCCAAGATCAAATAACGGCCTTTAATAAAGGTATGTGAATAAATATGTATAATTGAATTTAACCGGGTTGAATCAATACGTATCTGTCGTACTAATCAGAGATTTTGTGAATGAAACATGATATCCAAAATAGACTTATTAGTTTGCCAAGATTAACATACACTTATTTGATATTGTGTTTTAAAATGCCTTCCAATTGTGTTTCGTAAACACAACAATGAGTACATATATGTTTTACCCTTAAAGTTTTACAGTTTATAATGGTTTATGTAAGCCAATTAAAAAATGAGTATCTTAATGGGGTAAAAAATTAAAATTTTAAATAAATAATACGTTAATTTATAAACAAAAATCTGCATTTTTACTAGTCTCGACACCGTTATAATTGCAAATGTTAATGCATTCAAATAGTGAAAATAGTTTTTCCTCTAATTCACTCGTTTCTACCAGAGCACAAAACCACTGGAATCGGACATAAAACTCTGAACATTGACAAGAACAGAAGACTACAGCTCAGTGACAATGATTTATTTACCTTCTCTCCAGGAGGTTAGGCACAAGGCCAGTTTTATCTTACTCCCACAAGTAAGATGTGACCCAAGGTCGGTTCGGGAAAGTGGGGTTTGAAAAGCAAGCACCCGAGAGGTGAGCACTCTGCCCATTAAAAATTGCCTGGGCAGCCCCGTCGGCATTCCCCGGTAGATGCGCCTCAGGCAGTAAGCAATAAACTTACTCCTCCCCAAAGAGGGGAGGCAAAGCCTGGGAGGGTGGACCTCCTAGAACTGCACAGGACAAACCCACAGACCGGCGGAATCAAGCCCCGAAGGACAAGACGTCACCGGTCTATAGGGTGCAGTATCCATCGGAACAGATACTACACTAGCTCAGTGACAATGAACGTGTCGCGAAAAAATCAAAATATACTGCATGTTTTTTTCTCATGACGACTCTTATATGGGTCGAAAATTAGAATTTTAAATAAATAGTATGTTCATTTATTAAAAAAAATATGTATTTTTACTGGTCTCTAAACCGTTATAATTTTAATTAATATATATAAATATATACACTAAACTCTAGTTGTATATTATTGTCTAGCATTTTCGGTTGTGTTGTATAGCATTCATGGTCTCTATTTTTTTAATAAGGGCTCTGACACCTGAGGCCTTCTTTACTTTTCTGGCTAGTTTTGTGTGTATACGCAATAAGTAGCAAACTCCAGTACCAAAAGCATTCGAATAGCTGAGTTTAATTGTAGTATTACTAAGAAACAAGGTGTTTGTATTTCGAACTCTGCGTATATGTTGGTGTACATTACAAATATATTACAGCGCCACAAACTTGCAGCCTTCGTCAGTTGTGGTCTTAGACGTAAAAAGGTATCTTTCTGCATGCTAGTATGTTAGTTACAAGTAATCCTGAGAAACGTTTTGGTCACATATGTTACTTCTAATATAATGTTTCTATTTTCTTAAGTAACTTGATTTTTTTATGTTGAAAAGAAAACCCTGGCAGATCTTATTATAATTGTTTCTGATTCAGTCCATTAGAAATCTGTCTATGCATAAATCAAGAGCACAAAAGAGAAAATAAAATAAGGAAAAAGCAAACGCGACTACAATGAAAGAATGGTGTTTACAGACACTCTTACTTGTAGGTATTACATCAAATATAATGTAAAAACCTATACTGATGCGAATTTAGAAGAAGGGCGGAGTGTAGATGATGCAGATAGATACTAATTCAGAATCTCGACCTAGTGGAATAGATACAACTGTAGATTCAGAGATATAAATCGCAATCTTAACGTATAATGTGTCTATAACACACACATCCAAACACTCTCTCTCACTTACTATCGCTTTAGTTAACGTGTACATGAAGAGAGAAAAAGAGGGAGAGAACGTATCCCCAGCAGAAAAGAGACTTATTTTAATGTGTCTCTTTAGTGTCTTTATATTCAACGTGCTTTGCAATCTCACATGTTCTTAAAACAATCGAAAGCGAGCTCAATATTTAACCCGACGTATTACATTTTTCACGGTTAACACATATGTACTGCGAGTGGTATTATATGGTCATAGGTGTCTCAAATTGACAGCTCAAACAATTGAAAAGGCTGATGTTTTTC
>OY744533.1:23232609-23240109 GCA_963556195.1 Sepiola atlantica | reverse complement strand
ACATGCCGATTCCTACGAATTGCCTAAGCATTAAGTCATCATCAAATGTTATGCTAAATATATTCGTAACGTTAAGTTTTAATTACGCCTTAATCTGCGACGAGATTAAGAAAAGCGAGATGTAATTGAAAAATAAGGGCGAACGAAATCACAAAGTATTTAAATTAGTTTTATGGTGTGTTGAATACATACATCCACCACTCAATAAATCAGCGAGCAATTTCGATAGTAATTAAGGAATTAGTGGATTGGGGCATATAAAATTTCTTAAATAAAAACGTATAATTTAAGGCGCCGCGGCGGTTATGTGTAATATATAGTAACAACAAAGTTTACAATTTAATAGACTAAATAACACTAGCATTTGTGTAACACTTTGACATGAATATGTATATACTTGGAAAGGTCATTTTTATACAGCACTACTTAAATACGAACTGGAAAAAACCCTAGTTAATATTGGCTGGAGAAATAAACAAGATTCATATCAAACGACTATAGAATATATCTTACTAATTGTTATGGTGTAAGCTGCCTTACTTATTACAGAAATAAATGGACTTAGCCAAACACAATAAATACAATTACATATCAACGTCGGAGCAGCGACTTGTGGTAGTTATGGACCCCGACTAATGACGCCTACTTCTGTAACATACTTCTGTTCATACACGTTTGTTAATTATACCACTGTGTTTGTCTTAATTATTACTGGCCTGCAAGGCCACAACACTAATGTACACCCTTTGCCAAAATATGACGGAAAAACATTATGCTTCGTAAGTGTTCCCCTCCCCTTATATTTGTATGAAAATAATATAATTACGTTAGCATTTTTTATCCATAAATTATTATTATTTTCATTTCCATTTGACCTAAAAACACATACCGTTAACTTTTTTTATTTAGAGTGAAGCATTTTTTTCTGAATCCATTTAAAAAAGCGGCAGTTGTGTGATTTGCTATTTTATTTCAAATGGAGGTCATTCTAATGCTTTTTTGTTATTTGAGTAAGATAATCAGAAACTAAACTTCTGAACCTAAACCGTGAGTCATTGCTGACGACTAAAAAAAAAAGAAAAATACACCAAACACTAACTTTGCTTTTATTTTCTTCCTTTGATAATCGGAAGCATCGGTGAGTTTAGACATTCAAAAAACAGACGCCGATCTTTTAAACATGAAAGGAGTTAGCGGAAGTGAATAAGAAGAAATAAATAAAGAAAAGGTCCTAAACTGGAAAGTATATAATAAAAAAAAGGAAAGCAAAAAACGTATAGATATGTACAAAAAAGGAGAGAAATAAGAAGGAAAACGTCTCATTATGGAAATAGATGTTTGTTCCCCCTTCTCTTATTCGTCGCGTAGATGTCTGTGTAGCGGGACCGATACATATTTACAAATAAATTGACATTGTTTTTATTATAGTGGAGTTATTCAGAGTACCATTAATTGAAAATGCATACATTAAATGTAGAAGATTATGTATTACGTGGAATCAACATTTTGATTAGTAGCTCTTTTGATATAGAAGTTATAATATGTAAAGTTCCAAGTGAAATGTCATATTTTAATAATTTATAGCTTACTTGAGGAAATGTTATCAATTAGCCTAACTTTGTACAGTGTTCATTAATGTTTAACTGATTATGAATGTATATATATAAGTATATTCTATAGTGCAGTTATTTAACTGTACTGCATGGAATATACGTTCAATTTAAATAATTGTATAACTATTTATATAACTTAGTTATGTACACTACTTTAACGCATTTGCCATTATTGATAAAAAGATATCAATGTCGATGCCGTTTGTCTCGACTCAACGTATATAGTACTAAAAGTTCTATTTGGGTGTGATTGAAGATACAATAAAAAAATCACTAGTTGTACAGGGATTGGATTCAAAACTTTCCGATTATCAGCCTATTGTGCGTAATACACACCCACTCTTATTGATATGCTTCCACCATTTCCAGCCTCATTCATGCATTCAGGTAAACACTCGATCAAACGTCTATAATTTTGGTAGTATACAGAATGGTTGAAATATTTGTAGCGTAGTTTCGGGATTGTGTTATGTACGCATATATAGGGCCGTAAACGCATAGTTTACAAGTTTTAGGACATTTACACTAATACTGCCCAATATTCATTTAGTGTACATATCTAAAAACCTGCGTGATAGTGCACTGTTATTCTTACATATGAGATAAACAAACACTTTTCCAGTGACAGAATCATAGGTAAAATAAACTTAACTTCGTGTATCCATATAGATTAAGAAACCCTGAAATAGAAAATATACTGCACAAATGTTAAAACCGTGTGCATCAGAAGAAATATATGATGTTCATGATCGCTAGAAGATTGTTCGATACCAAACACGGTGGACCTAGTCGCCATGCAGTCGTTTATTTCAGGTAACCGAAAACAACATATCAAATACATGCACATAAATACGATCAGCACAAAGCTTAGAAGAAATACACCACAGACAATAAAATACTATTGATGGAATGCTAATTCAAAAGACACCCACACACAAATAAGCTATTTTACACATATAGAACATAATCTCGAAGTTATGTAATCGATCTTTCATACATAAATAGTAATATATATATATATATATATATTTGAAAAGTTCATACCTTTTTTAAAGCATCCAAATTAAATTTAAGAACAAGGAGTAAGGTAAAATAAAATACCTTTGAAAACAAGTTTAAAGATGCGATATTTTTTATTTATATATAAAAAAAGAAAAATCGATACCGATTGTGTTTCTTTTTATGTTTATAAACTTTCATTTTTTAGTTCATAGTGCAGATAAATTTCGCCAAGATAGAATTGGCCTCTTCAGTGTAGTTTGTAGATCCGATCTTATTGGACAGCTAGTTTAGTTATTGCAACCGGTTTATGAAGTGTTTTTTTTCTCACGTACGGTACGAGATTACGTTGCACGTGGTATATGTATATATTTGAAAAGTTCATACCTTTTTTAAAGCATCCAAATTAAATTTAAGAACAAGGAGTAAGGTAAAATAAAATACCTTTTAAAGCAAGTTTAAAGTTAAATATATACATATACCACGTAATCTCGTACCGAAAGTGAGAAAAAAAGACCTCATGAACCGGTTGCAACAACTAAACCGGCTGTCCAATATTGCTATTAGGTTTATTTTGTGTGTGTGGGGGGGGTTCTTTTGGATTACTTTTTTCAACTGAAGATGATTCGACGAAGAAGCGATACATATAGGGCATATATTGTTTGATTGTGATACAGATCAGATCATTAGCAAAATTAAATATATATATATATATATATGTATATATACATAGTAAGTTCTGAAAATATATGTATGGCAATTAAGCTACACAGAGGCAGCCGCGTTTCATCCCCGTTCGGAATCGTCAGGCTAAAATATATTTTAATAACTTACTACCTTGCTATACTCACGTATTTAGAACTGTTGAAGTAAATACTAAGAATCGATACATAAAATATCGTATCTCCTCATAACATTGGCTGTGGATATATCAAATAATAATAATAATAATATATATATATATATATATATATATGTGTGTGTGTGTGTGTGTATGTGTGTCCTTTTATTATGTGCGTAACTCACTTCTTGAAGAAGCATACACATTGCACTTGTCTTAGACTGCACGTATATGATGGCAATGCTGCACTTGTTACCGTAAACTTCCTTCACCTTTGCCGCTAACTCATGCCCTTAGAAGTCATACTGTTGAACCTGCTGTCACCTGATTTAAAACAGAAACTTCAGCTTTTGCTTAGCCGGAGAGGTGTATACCAAGTCAGGCAGCCAAACAAATAACAGAACGTAAAATGATATCATGTGTGTAATATTTGGAGTTGGTGGGATTCATAAGAGAAACACGAATTGGACACAGTAGAATAATGAACAAATAAAAGATTCGCTCACACGAGAAATGAACATAAAAGAAGTAAATGAGAGAAACCTTTTACAATGTTTCAGTGTTCTTAGAAGATTAACATCTCCTTGCACAAAATAAAGGAGACGTATAAGAGAGAATCAAATGTGTCCAGCCGAAATTAATGTTTTAATAAAATAAAAATAAAATAAGAGTTTATAGATTGCTCGCATGTGGCCTTATCATATTAATATAATTATTCTATTTCAGGTAAAAGCTTTGGTCAGTGATAAAGATATATATATATATATATATATATATATATATATGTAGACAGAGATTAACTCACTATTGGATATATATCGAGCTATATTTTACACACTTGTGTTCGTCCACTTCCCAGCATTCTAACCCATCCATTAGAAAATCGTTCCAATCTTCGCTTAAGTGGTCCATGCATGTCACCTTTGAGCATTAGATCTTGTGTCGTTTTACTTTCGATTACCTTCGTTTTAGTTTGATGTGGGGGTATATATCTATTCCAGAAGTGTACACCAAAACGATGCCCAACTTGGCATAATTTATGTCAAACTAGGAGAGACTTGAACCAGAAAACAGTTCTTTGTCGGAATAAGGTATAGTCCGGCTAGGTCTAATGGGATGGACTCTTTCAAGCCTAACCCTTTCCTCTGAAATTACAATTGATTCATTTCAGGCCACCTGAGCCGATACGTTCTTGGCATCTGTCTAGCAACGCGGGGGTGTCTCCCCCGTGAGAAAATGTTTTTGTTTAGTCCTATGAGGTAAATCTTCCTAGGTTTTACCTTTTTTCTTTGTGGAGGTTATGATTCATTACGAATTTCATGAGATTCCACGACAGGACTGTTTTATGTATTTTAGCGAAGCAAGGGTGCACCCCCTTCAGGTGCACAAGCAATTTCACACACCTTCCTGTCTCGTGTCACATCTTCCTGTGGAAATACATATCGCCGGGGAATGCTAACGGTTTCGTTCACGGCTATTTTTGTAGCCGACAAAAGTAACCCCTCAGGTGCTGGTGTTCTGTACTTTTCGGTTTGTATCACATTTTACTGTCGTGGGTAACAGGTAAATCTAGAGTAGAACACGCAGACGCATGTATAGGGTCTCTGTTACCGGGATCACCTTGCTAGAGAGAGTTCAATTAAAATTAATATGAATTTATGAAGCAAGCCACTTAATAATGTATAAGAATAGCAGATTCGTAGTTGAACAGGGATTTCGTTATTTATACTAGCAAAAATACAATTCGTATATAAGTAGTATATCACTCCCTTTCACACTAAAAAATAACTGGATAAAGTCATATCTCGGTGGATTGTACCACAGCAACAGAATATATATTATACTACTCCTCCAAAAGAGGAGACAATGCTTAATTACTATCCCGTGAATTGAACACAGAAAGATAGTAAATTAGTCTTAAATAGTACATAAACTTAAAACGATCATAAAAATACAATACAATAGTACAATCAATAGAAATAATAGTATATGTTTTTCTTTAAATTTCAACAAAAGAAACTATTTTTGCTTTCAAATGTTTGTTAGGATGGGCTTACGTTTTTCAATGAAAACATTAGAATATTTAAAACATGGAACGGCTTTTCAGTCTCTCACTTCCAACCCATCTCTCTTCTTCTCATTGTTTTATTCCTGTTCTTTTCCTCCGTCTGCCGCATTAAAAATAGTGACAAAAAGTGACAAACCTACCGTGTCTATAACTATACATAGGAAAGCAATAACATAAAATAACAAGAGATGACATTGCCTGAAAAATGCAATAGATAGAAAGATTAGTTTGTTTATGGGAAACGCAATAGTGAATGTAATGTTATTGTAGTAGTTAACAAATACGCTGTAGAGCTGTTTACATTTTTAAATCATTTTACGTTATAATCAAAATAAATAAATGCGAAAGTTCCTTTCACACATCATTCCTATATTATCATTTAAAAGGGGTTACTGTAATTTAAATCAATAATACAACATACTATTTTGAAATGCTCTATATATAGTACAGACCAACGATTAGAAAAAAAACGCTAGTCTTATGCCTAATTTGCATAACTCTTTTTAAACAGTTCATAATAAATTAATATGTGGTATTCATTTGCAATGTTATTGCTCTATGGTGTCTATATAGATGCAATAGTTTCGTCGATAGAAACAGCAATTAACTAAAGGAATTTAATCAAACGGCGGCTCAACATAGAAACTGCAAGCCTAAAAAGTAAAATTACAAGTGAGTTTTGTTGTAGATATGGCCTAAAACTGCATCTGGCGGTGATGCTCCAGTAGGGAAGCTTTGTGTTGTGTTGAGTTATTGCTTAGTTACCATGACTCCGAGGTAATCCCTTATACAGAATAAAATGTCAGTTATGGTTTAATATAGTTATCTTTCACAGAATATTCATCTACAAAATATTCGCTGACGGATCCAATCGTATACATAATAGAATACACTAATATAAAAAGCTAGATGCATACCAACTTCAACCAAAATGTATGGGTGCATGATTAAAAAAGCAAAAAATCATTGATACACACTACAATTTAACAATAATTCTATTAGAGGCAATGCCCGTCAGTCGGTTTAACAGGCTTCAATTTGAAATATCATATGTAAGTCATAATGTGATTTTGTTTGCTTGCCGCACTTAGGTTAAAATAGAATTTCTATTAATCCACTTCAGTTAAATTCGAAATAGCCATTTCGATGGAGTGGCAAGCTTAAGTTTGAAATAACATTTTGGTTTTCTTTCAAGCTTAAATTTAAATAAAATGTTCGCTGTTCTCTCGTGCTTTGATTTCAAATAGCATTTTCGTTTCCCACGTTTAATTTTCAATAGAAACATCGATGGTCGCTAACCTTTAAGGTAAAATAGCATTTTCGATGTTCTATAACTCCTATGTGAAAATAGCATTTTCTTTGGTACATGGGCTAGCTTTAATTTTCAATAGAATTTTTGTTGATCAGTCTTTCACGTTTAAGCTTAAATCTATTTTTCTTTGTCTAAAATGCTAAAATTTTAAATAGCATTTTCGTTGGTATGCTTCTCATGTGAAAGCTTAAATAAAATTATCGTTTTTATCTGTCATGTTTAAGTTTCCAACATCATTTTTCTTGTCAGTCGTTACGTAAATAACATATTTGTTGATCGCCGAGCCTTAAATACTCTTTTTGTCAGTCAGTCTGCTATGTCTAAAATCAAATAGAATTTCGGTGGTCTACCATGATTAAGCTTCGAATAGTACTTCCCTTCGTCTGCTACGCTTCAGTTTTAAATAGAATTTAAATACGTCAACGTGCAGATTGACTGTGTACATCTTCTGAATACTCATTCTTGTTTTGAATATGGTTCTTTGAGAACAAATGCCTATTCATTATTCAACATTGAATATGTTCGTAGAAGTATTTCTTTAACGTGTGAACTTACATATATTAGTCTAAGCGCCACCTGCGTAGAGCAGACAGCTAATAATTAAGCAAACATACACGTTAATAGGAGCTGTATTAGTTTAGAGAAAACCAATTTATTATATGTACCA
>OY744533.1:23227609-23230109 GCA_963556195.1 Sepiola atlantica | reverse complement strand
CCACTAATAACTGCAACTGCCAAAAATCCAGAGAATGCCCATTAAACGGTGATTGCATACAAAGTAACGTCATATATTCCTGTACTGTTAAACAATACACCACTACACAGATTAATACCAATATGCAAAATAATGCCAACATACAATCTCCCACTTTTCCCCTCAACAATCCCCATCAACAACCCCCTCCACTAAATAACACTCTCCACACTGACCAACAACTACCACCAACTAATAATGGATCCGATCTCATCCCCCAAGACACCTTACCGTCCCCAACTAATAACCCTAACTTAAATTTTGACTTGAATCCGAGCATACAAACCGTAAGCACCCCTAATAATATAAACAACTCAAATAATACAACAATAACCCCCCACAAAATTCATACCTATATTGGTGCCAGTGCTTTCCCCATAAAGACTCGAATCTCTAACCATATCTACTCTTTTAAACACAATAGTAATGGTACCACTAGCACCTCTCTTTCCAACCTAATAAAAAGCTTTCACATCAAAAATACCCCCTACTCCCTAAGTTGGTCTATATTAAAAAAGTCAAACTCATATACTCCTGGTTCTGCATTCTGCCAACTATGTACCTTGGAAACTTATATGATAGCTACAGCACACAAGAACTTAAATGTCATTAACTCCAAAAATGAACTTATTTCAAATTGCAGACACAAACGAAAATTTAAATACATTAATTTCATCACTCCCTCTGACACTCCTCCTCCCAACCAATAACTCCCCCCATTCTTTAACATCTGACAAATCTCTAAACTTTATCCCAGGGAAACCTTGTAACTTCTATTCTTAATGCCCCTAATCTCACTAATTAACCCTCCCAATAAATTTTTCATCACCATTAAACCTAACAACCACATCTACCCGGAACACTATCAGTAGATTGAACTAACATTACTCCTCCTACTCTCCACCGATCTTTAACATACCTAATATCTAGACTTATATACCTCTCCTGCAATATAGCTCCTTTTATCCTTTTGCTTCAGCTCCACTCCTAACCCCTTATATTTATCTCATTGTTTCTCCTGTCCGTAATCCCACCTACAAACTCCTTCTTGGCCTCTCTTCCCCCCCTTATTATCCCCTACACTTCCACTATATCGTCCTTATATTTGGACTCTTCCTATTTGCAACATATTCCCCTGTAACTTCTTTTTGTTATCATTTTAACTACGACATTTGAATTCCCCTCCAATTGGGTCCATTAAGACCCCCCTGTAATTCTCTTCAGCTCTCTAACTCACTAGCTTCAAAACGCAGGTCTGCTTAATTTTTCAATCCAACCCTGGCCCATAACACTTATATCATATAAACTGTTACTAGCACTTCTGCTCTATCTCCTTAATAGCCTCCATAACCCTCTTTGAGTAATCTTTTTAACTATTTTGATTGATCCGAGCTAGTTACATAACTATATATTTTGGCCTATTTTTGAATAATCCTAATCCCTCTAAATACTCGCGAGCCACTTTCTATCGGCCCATTCTCTCTTTGTTCAACTTATCTTATCTTTGACCAATTTCACCCCCCCTCCCAAATCATATGTTCATACTACTTGGAAACCCCTTGCAAGTTTCCCTTATTTATCTAATTAAATTTAAACTGTAACTGTTAATTGTTACCCTGTTACGACTCACTCACCATTTAAACCATAGATTATAAAATTGACACTGCACTCAAATTTTTGATTGAACCAACCCAACTCCACCCCTATTACTAGAAATCGAAACAAATTGTTTCTAACAATCTATCCTTATCCCTTACATTGTTCCCCTCTCCTAAATTTCAATATACCTGAGTAGAACAGACTTGACCTTTAAATTTCACTAACCCTTTTCCCATTAATTTATTTCCCCCCCCCTTATCTCTTTGGCCATTTAATGTCCCTCCAAATTATTCATCTAACCCTTAATTTGGTTTTAAATTAAAAAATTAAAAATATAAATAAATAAATTTTTTAATTAACTATTCCCTAGCTTTTTAAATTTAAATTTAATCTTTTAATTTTTAATTTTAATCATCCACTCTCTCACATTCCTATATTTATTATACTATGCTTTCACTAATTCTACTTTATTCTTTATTTCTTAAACACACTGAAACCATATCTGATAACTACATTTTAATCTGCCTTTAGCCGCCTGAAATATTTGGAAGCTTACATTTTTTTATTTCTATTTTTAGAATCAACTATTTCTATACCTATTCACCATTTAAGATTAATCCCACCCCCAAAACCTACACCCTACCACTAGCCCGCACCCTTAACCCACCTGTCACTTTATCTACATCCCCATGCCAACCCGTCCTCCTTTTATTTTTCCCCCAAATTCACAAAGCGACTTTTTAAACTACCCCGCACCTCCTAACCCCCCCCCATCCTGACCCCAAATCTGAAACTTTCATCAACTTTGGCTTTTTCTCATTCTGAGTTAATCCTTGTATGAGATCCTACCGTTTTACTAGGC
>OY744533.1:23202609-23222609 GCA_963556195.1 Sepiola atlantica | reverse complement strand
TTAAACACATATGTTGCTTAAAGGTATGCAAATAAAACAATGAAAAGTACATTAAAATTATTCAAAAATGTATTTAGGTTTTTGTAGAAAGAGTGAACATTTACCAATATAAATAGAATGGAAACCTCGATTTGATTGACTTGGATGATATACACTCGGCGAAGAGGTTAACATATGGATTGATCAATACCAGGATCTTGGATATTTATGTATATGCTACTCAACATTTGTGAATCTTGGTCAGTCGGTTTCTTGTTTACTGTGTATCTTTGTATCTGTTCAGACTTGATAACGTTATCAATATGAAAGATTCCCAATGCATGGATTATTGTTTACACATCTGGGCTGGTGCACCATCCACTAGTCCCGCCCTCTCCAACAACGTATTAAAGAGCGTTACTAAATAAATAGGTCCCTCACTATCCACCAATAACAAGCTGCCTTCCCATCGCCGCGATGCTGCATCTTCGCGTTTGTTTTAAAAGTACTTCAATGGATTGTGCTCTGATGAACTTGCTGCCCTGATGCCCCCCTCGACGTAAATACACTCGATTAACCCGACAATCAGCTAAATCTCATCCATTCACTGTGGATGTCCACATATACCGGAGATCCTTCTACTCCACTAGCTTCTTTTCTCGAGCTGTCGGATTTTGGAATACCCTCCTTGCTTCCTGTTTCCGCAACTGTACCGAAATGCAGAAATGTACAACTAATGTGAACAAACATCTCGCTGTATAGCTCCAGATTTAGGATGACCCCCTAAACCATCACCTTCATTCTCATTAGCCCCTTACGTCTAAAGTGGTAGCTTGCATTGTTTTGGAAGAACAAATGTTTTTCAATATATATATATATATATATATATATATATATATATATATATATATATATATATATATATAGGGTGAGGCAAAAGTAAGTTGACAGTAACACATTTTTTTTCGAAGTGTAAGAGGCAGACTTCAAAGCTATGTAAATCAAGAAGGAAAATGTTTTTCACTGTCCACCTACTTTTGGCTCATCCTATATATATATATATATATATATATATATATATATATATATATATAGCGTCATTCATTAATACATATAGGCGGGCATAATTGAAGCCGTCACAGAATGATGACGTCATCAATTGTTGGCGTTATTCATGAAATTAGATAAAAACGATAACCGGATGCAGTAGATACAGCTACAAAATAAGTAAATTATCCATCAAATCAGTGAATAATAGGAGGAGGTTGAGAAAATATACTTTATTTAGACAAAAAGTATCACGGGTCGTCTACTTGAAGTGCGCAACAACCCCTGGGCGTCTTGTGTAATATTAACACTGATAACCTTATTTACTTGAACATGGAATATTTCATTTGGTGAGGGGATGCGAATGAGTTGAGAATCGTAGAAATAGGAAAGACCTGTAGAACTACCAAAACTAAAAGTGTACAAGAAAGAGAACCAGAGGATAACATAGATATAGGACAAAAGAAAAAGACAAAGTATCAGCAGTAGCAGCAATAGTAACGTAGAGGGTAAATAGTGGATGCCGTTAATAAATAAAAGACATGAATAAAGAAGAAAAACAGCGGTATAAATTGTACATGTTTAATTATGTTAATTAATACATTTATCAGTTGTTTTGTAATATATGAAATAAATATATTATATTATATATATTATTCTTAAAGATAAATAGAGTTTAAGGAGTATAATGGAGTTGATAAAAGTAATAGCTCACTGACCCGGGTAAGAACGGCCGCCCTCGAAAATCGAAGCGCGCCGACTAGTGTGTCTGCTGTGAAATAGAGACAGCGACTATCAAAAACAAACATCCGAGGGAAGGAATTGAGACGCTTCCGGTTATGGAAATTGTTTGTTTGTTTTCTGTTTTTTTTTTCTGAGCGATCAATGATATTTTGGCCTCGATACGAGTTAGCTTACATCATGCATTCAGTTTGTTCGTCGAATAGCCTACCGCTTATTTTTAGTTAACTTCTCTTATGAGCTAATTCCACCCTGGCGATAACTGATGTTTGTTTAAGGCGGTGTTAGATGAAAGTCAAGTTTGTTAAGAACGGTGTTTCTTGAACACGTGTATACTTTGCTCCTTCTGTTAGTCGAGGTTTAAGTCAATTAAGGGCTTGTTGGCCTTTGGCTTTCTAAATGCCCCATTTTCTCTCCTGTGGTAGTCACGACACAAGCTATAATCTGAGCACTTTTTATTTACAAGAGTTGAATGTGTTCATACACTATTAGGTACTTGTCCAGATTAGGACCCAAGCTAAAATCGACTTGGCGTCAGTAGTTTCCCTATGTTTACATAGACGGCCAGAAAAAGCCTAATGAAAAGTCAGTTGTGCGTCAAAAAATCGAAAACGATGTGGATGTACAACTGGAAAAATGTTTTTTATACGTAATTTTAAAAAAAATATTACTGAACAAGTGTTTTAAAACAGGGTTCGGGTTAGAGTTAGGGTTAGGGTTAGGGTTTGTTAAAATTCATCATCGTTTAGATCAATTTTTAATTACAATTAGTAAATTTCGCAATTCAATCAATTAAAATGTTAACTCGTCGTCTACTTATTTTCTCGCATTCTCATTGGATACGCGCTTCGGCATTTTCTGGTCGTCTACCTAAGCTTTCGGAAACTACCGACGCCAAATTGATGTTAGCTTAGGTCTTAGTCTAGACAAGGACCAATCAGTTTAACCACAGTCACATATAATTGTAGTGTATCAAATAATATTGCAAAGACAGATAATGGTGGTTAGTAATTGGAGCCGGTTTAGCTGTTACAAAAGCTGTCTTCTCAAAGTTACATATAATTTGTCTTCATTTTAGTTGATACAAATATCAGGAAAAGCGATAAGGTTATTCTTTCGGCACCCAACCGTGGAACAGATGTTATAAGGACCCGAAACAGTCGCAATGCAATTAATTGAATTCTTAACATGGAATTTGGTAAAAAAATATCGCATCTATTCTGCTATCGATCAGGCTATTCTTATAATGTTTTGCCGCAATCCAGATTACTCCATTTTAAGAAAGCAGAATTTTTCTCACCTTAAAAACCGACATTGTGCCTAAGTTAACCCTCGTGATGAGGCTTGCAAATAGGGACATTCGTGTTTTCTCTACACTCAAGGCAGTTTAGGACGTTGGCTACCAGAAAATATATACCGACGCGTACTGAAGACTCGGTCTGTGGTGTAAGCATGCTCTATGTTTCATAGCATCGATTCCTTAGTGATCTTGATAACCTTCCTGCTATCTTTGTTATGAATGTGTGATAATAACGGGGAAACCTATGATAGCAAAATTAGAATCAAGCCAGTCAACAGATCGTAACTAGCTCATTGTTACACATTACGTTTTTACATACGCCCAGCTAATGTTATAATGTAATGTTACTTTTAACATTTCAATAGTCCAAATAGATGCTCAAGTGACCGACGAATTTAATTTCATATTAGTAACTGGCCTTCGCTAGCCTTCTATGAGGTTAATAGCAAATATAAACGGCGTTGTCCGGGAGCGCGGATAACAAAATAGAAGAGTTAAAAAGAGGTGTGACTATTTCTATTCTATGCGTCTCACTCAAGCTACTTCTACTCACAGGTAACTGGTTTAATATAAGAAAAAGAAAGAAAATAAGAAATAATGATAGTGAGCCGACTGTTTGACTTATTTAGTTTTATTTGGTTCAGTTTTTCGGCATATCAACAATTTTGGGGGTTATTTAATGTAAACTCAGGTAATTATAGTAAAGGTTTTTATGCTTCAAGTTCTTTATATCTTCAAATATGCATTCATGGTGGTGTGTTTGGTTGTTTTTTTCTTACGGCATGTCAACCGTTTACGGGATGTTTAATGCAAAATCCGGTTATTTTGGTAAACGATTTTATGCTGTGAGTTCTTTATATCTTCACATATTTATGCATGGTGTTTTTTCGAGTTATTTGATGCCGAATCCATTTATTTCGGTAAACGATGTTATGCTATGAGTTATTTATATCTTCAAATATTTATTCATCGTGTTTGGTGTGGTCGGTTTGTTTTACGGCATATCAACCATTTTAAGGTTTTTTAACGCCGAATCCGATTACTTTTGTTAAAAGTGTTTATGCCTCGAGTTAACTAAATCTTCAAATATTTATACATTGTGTTTGATGTGGTTGTTTTGTAAAGGAAATGTGTTGTTTTAGTTTTTAGATTTGCAGAATATTGTTGAATTTTGCAACGGAAAATGGAAAATCATGTTTAGTGCATTTAGATCAAGAAGCAGGTATCTTCAGACAGTCTGAACTGGTAGCACCAGTCCTTATTTAGTATTTATGAAACTACTACCTGCAAGAGTGAAAAGAAAAACAAATATTTGATCGACCCCATGCTTTCATCTGGTCTCTGGTTACCAAATCTAAGTTATATTACAACATTTATGTTGTCATAAACAGGTGGGAGCACACCTTGAATCCGATTATATCACATTGTACGTGTATTTAGTGTTGTTTCAGGATTTTTGCCGGACACCCAGACAAAATTACAACTGTTTATTATATAATAGATATGCGTAAAATAACATCGTATATAAATAACAACAAAATGCAAGTAATATTGTAAGGTTTTCATTACTTTATAAAATTAATAAAAGCAAACGTTTAATAAGATTAGCCTAGTTTAAGGGGACAAGGAAAACCATATTCATACGAAAGACACCTTCTTAGCTCGAGTAATATTTGTTTTGCCATCTGCAGGATAATTTCCGAACATTTATACTCACAAGCAATTAAATGTATTACTATTATGACTGAGGGATAGCGGCTCTTTAAGCCGGGGGATCTCACAGCACCGGCATTTATTTTTGAACCAGTACGGTTATGTCAACACATATAAGATTTCTATATGAATAAGTATGTATAAAAAATGTTTTTGACGCCAGTCATTGTGAAATAGCGTCATCAGTTATAAGCAGGTGTGTAGAGAATCATGCTGTTCAATATGTTTCCGAAACCATTAATGTTATGATCATCGAACTTTGCAGGAATATAGTTACTGTATAAAGCTAAAACAATCATACTTTTCAACATTTCGGCTGACGTCAGATGGTTTATGATGACTTTTAACGTTTAAGCTTTCTAACTTAGGCTTCTTTCATATCAACATATATTTCTTTTCGAAATCATTTATATGAGAATTAGGCATTGCACATTCTAAGACATGTTATTAGAACCATGTCCATCTATTAAAACGTTATAGAAGAAAACTCTGAAAAGTATACTATAAGCCCCCATCGATTATAATAGAGCTTAGTCGGTTGATTATATAAAATGGAATTGACAACACGTGTTCTTGTCGTTGATTGAATTATCTGTTTGATACTAAACTGAATGGCAAGGAACACGTGCTGTCAATTTCGGTTGATATCAGCGACTGACTTTCGCTATTTCCCTTATTCGGTTATATAGATAGAATAAAGTTGTAAGAAAATGAAATACAAACACATCATGCTATCTAATAACATGTGCGTCTTCCAGACGCAAATAATTGATATGTGTTTATGGATGCATTATAAAAAAGCATAACATGTGTACATTTTAATTCTTTTCTCATAAATATTATACATTAAACTAAAACTATGATAATAAAGTATCCAACAGATTATTTTAGTTCGAGTATTTGTATAAACAACTAGAAAATCCCAAAGATAAGGGAACATTTTGTTTAAATAACTTACTAAATGCGTTTCCACTTAAAAGAGCATGATAAATAAATAAAACAAACACATATGTTAAAAAGATTAACAAGGTTAGATTGAAATAATATAATATAACCTGATAAACATCTGATATTCGACTGTATTTACTTCCCTCCAACCACGCAAAGATGCGGCACAAGGCCAGGGAACTAGGAGAATAAGCAAGCGCACAACAAGTGGTTGACTCTGGCCTCTTAAACTGCACGACCAGCTCCGTTGGCATTCCCCGGATAATGTACCACATGCAGTTTGCCATGAACTAACTATTTTTTAAAAGTGAAACGGCAGGACCTATTAGAGTTGACACCCTAGGACTACCCAGACAAACACCCCACAGTCTGACAGATGAAAGATCAGCGCAATGACCTAGTCTCTGTTAGACTGATTGTCGAGAACGGATCCTCGACTAGCAGCTACCGTGCGTGAAAGTAGCGTCGCTACTAGACTCGGTATTTACATATCTTCCACATGAGTACGATGTGGGACAAGGCCAAAGGTTTGGAAAAGTAATACAGTATATCTTAAAAATTTCCTGGGCAGTCCCCGTAGGCATTCCCCGGTAAGGGCGTATCAGGCATTGGCAACAAACTAACGACTCCCCAAAGAGTGTAGGCAACTCCTGGGAGACTGAACCTCCTAGGACTACCTTAAATCTATACCTCATCCTAACAGATAAAAGGCTGCCGGATTAAATTACAGTCACGCTAGTATATACTTATCGGAAGAGTGGATTGTGTATTTAAATAGTGATAACACCGAAACTCTATTTAAGATGCAAGAACCAGTATACTCTCTATTATGTTGAACTTTTGAAAATAACGACACGTTAGAATTTATTCTCAGAGATATTACCTCAATTGTCAGAAATTATTTGCAAAGGTGTCTTAATTGTTATCAGAATACATTTAAGTAATGAGTTTTCTAGTAATGTTTTCCTGTCTCGGGACACCTAAATATCGTGATACTTCCGTCAGTATCACAGCTGTATCACGAACGTTTGAGTTAGTGAATCAAACTGAATAGCTAACCTACAACAATCTGATAATACAGTTATGCACATCGAAATGAATACTGTAAGTAGGGACTTGATTGCGGTTCTGTTTTTAAGAATTTACTGACATTAGAAACAAACTAAGACTTTCAGAATTCGGTCAACCGTCAATTTTGAATGTTCTATGAATAGTTTGGCGTCGTTTTGTATAACTGCTATTGTAGTTGTTATTGCTGGATTACGGATAAATAACTGTATGACAAAGAAAAGTATCAATGCCTTATTTAAAGACATTTTATTATTTTTTTAAAAAGATTTTTCTGATTCAGTTTCACAAGAATACATCTATTTTCTCGCATCAGGAATGGATTTTTGTTTCCCAAAACTAGGGAGAAAATGGTTACATTATGTAACATTTACAGGAACATAAGGGAGTTATTGCATCTGGTTTGTTCGAATAATTATTAGCTTTGATATGAAAAGAATTCAAAGGAGAATGTTATAGAACTGTTTTTATTAGGCTTGTAATATGATTCTTATTATTGCTAGATCATGTATTTGCGTCGTTATTTAAGGTCAGTAAAAGATGGCTTCTTGTGCTATTTACCCCCTTTTCAGGGTATATGCGCCTTTTTGTTTTCTTTTCTCCTGGAATAACTCGTCCATTTAAGTTTAGCAAAAACTTAATGAAACACTTCCGGAGATGCAATATTTCCTATTAATACATGCTTTGTATGGACGTTTATTATTAGAAAATTATTCGAAAATATTATTGCAACACGAATAACAAAATATGTATTTACACACCTGGAAAACGAACCATAACACAGATATGTACTCTTAAACAAATAATAAAAAAGCCGATTGAATTTAATAAACCGGACAATGTTGTTTACTCAAAATTAGTTGACAGTATATAACTTTCAACATCAGTTAACAGTATATCACTTTCAAGACTTTATAAATATATAAATAAAATTCCGATTAATAAAAAGTCTATTAAAAACTGTAGAGAATAAGTCAATATCTTATGCTGAGATAGACATGGCAATGTCACGATGGATAGGGATTAGGTAACGAGTTAAGCAATACTATTTTCTGCATACAATCGTTGCAATTTTACGTAGAAAATAAATGTAAATCATGAATTTCGAAAAGTAGACATAGAATATAACATATTAATTATTCTGATGGCACTGCGGCCATTAATGCCTTTGGGGAGAACCTGAAATATTTATAGATTCCTAAGGGAAAATATAGGCAACTTAATTTCATAGAGTAGATGTATTGAGCAGATTTTGTTAATTCAAAATAAACAACTAAGAGAATAATGGAATCAAAGATTCAAGGAATAACGAAATAGTAAAATGAAGGAATACATTACAAACAGAATTAGGAATTAACAATGCAAGTGTATAACACAAAGGCGTAAAGGAATAAGAGAACAACTCAAAGAAAACACAAAAAATATGGGGCGAAACGAATTAAGGATAAGGTATTAAAAGAATGACAAAATAAATAACTAAATAATTGAATAACGTAATGAGGAAATGAGAATAACAGATTCAGGGAATTTCCTTTTAATGAATGTATAACGCGTACACAGATCCCACGAAAACAGATAGTTTACAGATACACGTTCATAATTATTTTTTTCATATATAAATTGTATAATCATTTCTGATGATCCAAAGAAAAAAAAGCAACCATTTACTTTTTTATTCATAGTGAACTGAATTCTATAGGAATTCATTTCAAGCGGACGGCATTTGCCCGACGTGTACTTGCTTCCTGGTCCCCCTACTTGAAATGATTTCGTTCGGAGGCAACAAAAAGAGAAGCTTTTAACTAGCTAATTTGTGTGTGACGCGACGGATTTATATTAATTTATATACGAATAAATACACATGGATCCTTATTATAGAGTGGAGTATAATACGATATAGTATTATAATATTCCCATCGAATACAGATGAAAATACTATTTTTTTGATTAATTGTATATTGTAAATCGTTAAGGATATGTATAATGCATTGATCTTAAAATAGTAAAGAAGTGTTGATATGCCGTCATGGGACAAATCAAATAAAGTTGTGCAATGTATTTTGAGAGGTTTTTCAACCAGAACACAGCGAAGTAAAACTATGAAATATGGCCAGTATACCAGATGTTTATGTTCACTCGTTGAGTGTGTCACTCGATATGTATTGCTAAATAAATGTGTGAGAAAAACAAGTTTTTTTCTCATGGAATTGTCTGCGGTCGTTACGAAAGGGATATTATATTAGTATATTCTCATCGTTATGTGTAATGCTTCATATGATATTCAGACAAACGCGTCTGTTAATTTAATTGAAGGGAAATCTTATCAGACAACATTCAGCCTGATTGAGATAATAAATCTTGCCACTATCACCGGTGTTGTGATTAGGGGTCAATTTGTTTTGGCTCACCCTAAGTGTAGTTTAGAAAAATATATAAGTACTTGCTAAATGTATCTTTATGATTCATTACTCGACCAAACCTTTACACTCGTAGGGTCTACGCTCACTGGAGTTATCTAGCTTCTCGTTTCTAAGAAGGTTCGCTCGCGAAGCTGCGAACATCTGTTTGTCGATAATCGCCACATGAACTACAACTAAACTAAAGAAAAAAGGCATCTTTGTTCGAGGGCAATTGTTCTACTTCAGATATAGATTAGTATACGGCTCCCAATAACCTATACACTGTCCACTCACTAGAGCAGTGTTCCTTTCAATTGTCAATTATATTCTTCGGTGGAGCTGCGATATTTTCTTTGTCGAAGCATCCGTATGTCGGTGTTCGCCACGGGAAATACAACTCTCTATAAAAAAATAAAGTTTTTTTTGTTATGTAGTGTTTACGTGGTTATGCTAAAATAATCGGCAAAAGCATCTTCAGTGCTGAATCAGTATACGGCTCACCAAAACTTAAAAGTTCTCCGCTCACGGGAGCAATGCAGTTTCTCCTTTTCAAGAAAGATGTTTCGCGAAAACTATATACTATCCTATAAATGTTTCTTCTTCCGGAATATTTTATTCATTATTAAGCTTGCAAATATATTTTTAAGCTGAGTAAACAGAGATGTAAATCAATTTAAAATTACTAGGAAAGTGGTTATTAAGCAAATTGATACTTTTCGGTATATAGAAGAAATATTCTCACTTTAAGTAAATTTTATTTAAATCTTTGTTTCAGAAATCGACAAAAGATATGTAAATGTAAAGTTCTTCGCAAAGGCTGTTTTACTGAAAACAATTGACACAAAAAAACTTAAAAACAAGCATGATTTAGACTTTAGCTTTGTGGTTAATTTTTCTATATAAATTTAACGTAAAGTAATAACCCATTTGCTCACCAGCAAGATCCCCCGAGGACCTAAGCCTTCCTAATCTGGATAGGGGCAGTGGAAACGTGGTAATATCAGATATACTGTCTGGAACTCTGGTTCCTAGTGAGGCCACCATAGCTGGCATGCTGATCATCAAGCGATATAGGACTGCAACCGAATTAACATAGCTCTGGTGAAAATCCTGACCAGTTGGCATCAGTACTTGTCGTTTTCTGGTTGGGAGTCTCTGCTTCTGTGGGTAGCAATTGAAGACGCGTACGGCGCAGAACCGCAAATCAACTGAGAGAAAGTTTCAGCGTTGTGTCTGGACCATATATTTTGTGTGTTCCAGGAAAACTTTCCTCAAATTGGAATGCAACCGCTGCGCCTTGGTGTTTAGAAGGGGGTTGTGAATGCTAACGAATAGCAGCAACAGACCCGCAGGACTGTATGCAACTAATACAATCCTAAAGATCTTGTTGAGCACTATTAAGAAGACAGCATTGAGAAATGAGACGTAAGAATAACTATCACAAGCTGATATTCCCCGAAGACGAGTTAATATTTTAGACGGTGTCAGAAACCTTGGAAAAACGGTGATTAATTATTTTAGTATAAAAAGGGAAAACCATCAGGAATGAGTTTAACATAACAATACAAATAAAATAGACTGGGGATAAACTAAAGTTATACACATACAAATACACACACACACATATATATATATATATATATATATATATATATATATATATATATATATAGGCTGGTGATACCAGATCAGGCTGCCCTGTGGCTCCCTGAGACGAAATTCACCTACATTGACGTTTTTTTTTTTTTTTTTTTTTTGTAAAACTTAATTATGTTCTACAAAACCAAAAACAAAAACAACAGCCCCTCTCCCTTTCTCCCTCCCCTTTTTTATTTTGTTTTTAGAACTTGAAGCATAAATCTTTTACTATAATGACCGGATTCGGCATTAGATGGCCCGAAAAGGGTTGATATGCCGTAAAACAAAACTACCAAACCAAAAACGATGATTAAACATTTGAAGATATAAAGAACTTGAAGCATAAAAACTTTTACTATAATGACCAGATTCGGCATTAAATAACCCAAAAAGGGTTGATATGCCGTAAAACAAAACTACCAAACCTATATATATATAGGTGTGTGTGTGTGTGTGCAGCCTTAGTTATTGTTTTTTACTGGCGATAGAACACTGGTATGTGTATTTCTTTATTTTTCGCTCCCTAACCGGTAAAGAATATGTAGAGTACTGCATTCACTCGCCCTTAATCATACGTTTTATCAATTTTTATTTTTCATGTATATTTATTAATTTTCTATGAATTACTTGTCAATGTACATAAAAGAATATATATATATATACTAATTTAATAGGATGACAAATTTTCGACATAATTAACTTTTTGTAGTAGTAATACAAAAATCAACACTTAACGATATTTACTCATGTGTACATGAGTTTCAATGTTTTAAAAATGTTCACTATTAAATCAGAGTACACTTGACGAATTTATCATTTTTTACATTAGAATATAGAATTTAATTGAAATTCAGATAATTTTTATTGGAAATATTTGAAATGAGTTCATCAAAGTGCAGATGGATGGATCTGATAAAGCAATTGATCTATAATGAAAGCAAGAACGACAAGGGTAATGACTATAAAGTAAAAATACATTAAGGGCAGGATCTATTTATAAAGAAACGACTAGCTTTAAAACAGTTTGCAATCAATTTCTTTCAAATAAACGAAGCTTAATTTTCGAAGAAAACCAATAATATAAATAGCAAATGATGTTTATAGTTCAAATACTGATGTATGTCAGAAGATTGAAAAATACCGTTTCATAGTTCCCATTATTCATCTATCTCTGTTGTTAAAAATGTTTTTACATAAACTCCAGACATGATTGCACACTTAAATTTTGACTTTTAAATTTAGGGGAGATAATCGATTACCACCATTAGGATCATTATAAAATAAGAGGTTTAATTCTGCTGCTATTTTGAGTCATGTATTTCGGATTGTGGCGTGGACATAATTCATAATTTTGCAATTTTTTAAAAACTTACTCAAGTATATGGCACAGCCGAATATATCTAGTACATAAATGTGTGTCTTATTCTGTAGGAAGCCAAAAGTATCAGTATCATTTCATAAAATAATTACACCCATTTTATAATATAGTATCATGGAGTCGCGACGTTGCTCATGATTAACTAAAGATAACTATTCCGTTCACCATATTACTTAGTCTGATTTTACTGCCCTCCTTTCTCTCGTTTCGCCCCCTAATATTGTCGGAAAGAAGCTGAAATCTTGGAAAACTCTCTGAATTAATATCTTATACATATAGTTTTTACTTAATTAAAATCGAATATACGTATTTGAAATTTTAAGTAAGTGTTCTCCCTACGGGTCAATTAGAGGTAGTGGCACGTTGATATTCAGAACATAGAGGGATACGTAGAGATCCAGGACGACTTCCAGTGTATTCTCGAGATAATATTATACATAAAATATCAATTTTATCAAAATAAGATATATTTGAAGTTTTAAAATAGGTTTGGCCTCTATATCTCCTTAGGTTAAGATGGCACTTGGAAATTCGGGGCAACTTCTATTGTATTCCTACTAAAAGTCTATATGTAGGATTTAAATTTAATCAAAATAGGATATATTTAAAGTTTTTAGGGGGTTATGTTCTCATAGACTACCCTTAGCGGTGCACTTAGAGATTCGGGAAGACTTTAATTATCTTCTACGGTAAATTTTACATCTATTTTTAGAGTTAATGTAGATTCTCTAACCTTTCTATAGGGAACACATAAACATCATACACACACACCACATACCTTAAATTTTATATATAAAAAAGATGGCAGTTATCATTATCTTCTCTTTTATAATTTAAGATAAGTATTTTAAATTATTACATCCCAGTTTTTAGAGAGTGTACTAAATAACATTATATGCTATAGAAATTAAAGTTACTATTCATAAGGGCATGTTATTTACAAAGGCTAGTCCTATAAATTTAGTATTCAAATAACTAATTAATAATGTTATGCTTACTTCAAGCGAACAATAACTCTAATATTGATTACAACATTATCAGTATATCCAGTTTTAAGTGCTTAACCATATTTTAATCCTCTCCACGAAAAGTGGTAAAACTTATTTACAAACGAGCAAACGAGATGAAACTAAAATTAAATTTTAAATGTGTTTTATAAATATATGCACACAGTGAAAGAAAGGCACAACACGTATTAATATGGTTTATTCATGTACAGTCAATAATCGCAGACGATGATGCTACACAGGACGCCTATTGAATAGTGTTAAAATTTCTGCTAATAATATTTTATCTGCGTACTTTAGATTTGGAATGATAACAAAATACTCGAAGATTGAAACATTATTTATTATTCTAAAGACGGGGGGAATCTTTACAACTTGAATCAAAATGAATTGCTTGGTAAATCAATTAAAATATATTAGAAGAATTATGTTAACTGGCGCAACATGCGAGCCATTGATGAGATAATTTGTGTAGCACAAGTAACTTTAGCAAAAATCATTAAAGTAGTCTTTCACACAAATGAATTCACCACGAAGACGAAACTTATCATCTCAGTTCTTCTAAATATCGGTTAAACATGTGATTGCTAAAGACTAGACAACCACATTATATATATATATATATATATATATATATATATATATATCCTAGGAATAAGTACGTATTACTTAACCTAAACCTGAACGCCATATTTCTATTTATATATTTTTAAAATTCTATAATTGTTAATAAAATTGAGTTATATAGTAGCCAATTTAGTTCAGACTACTTGCATGCTGCCGCTTTCAAACAATTACTATCTCGATAGAAAACCAATGTTAGCACTACTCGTTTATTAGAATCATATTTACGGCATGTTTGGTCTCCTCCCCCTATTTCTATTCATCTTGCGTACAGTTAAACTTCTATTAAGATAGAAAAATTAATACAGTCTTTTTTAATATATAGCCTAGACTGTAGATTCTTACAAATTTTCAAGTTTAAAATAAGTAAAATTTTGTTGTTGCTTTTTTATGGTAGACCAATTTAAACTCATATTTTATGATATTAAATCAAAGTAAGTTTTTATAACGATGAATAATAGTTGATACCTAGCAAACACTTAAGAGAAAACTGTATGATCTTGCTGGAAGGGTTTGTTTTTTTCACAGAGCTACCGACAGACACAAATGCAGATACACTATATATTCAATATAGACCACTTGGAATCCCAGCGTATGCTAGCATAAATAAAGACATCTGGGTAATCCTACTCCCAACCCTATATTAGATAGTGCGAATGTTAAAGGTAGGATGGCGTCCTTAAAGATGGGAGGAGTGAAGGCGAAAGTCGGGGATGAGGTCACGTCCATACGGGACAAATTCTGTTACGTGTTCCTAACACACCAATAGGAGCAGACGTGAAAAAGCGCCGGTCAACTGCCAGAAGACGGAGGGCTAGGGAGGAAACGCAATAGTTCAAAATGGCTTTACAAAATGTCATTCTAATTCTTTCACTCTCTCTCTCTCCCTCGTGAACATGCAGTAGGTTCCATCTAAACCCGGAGTCCATGTGGGTGTCGATCACGGCCGTAAAAAACAGGATCCAACAGCAACTAAGACGAAAGACGGGTACCCACATTGAGGGTAAGCAGACATGCAACATTGGATCCCAATTTTTAAAGTTTTATTCTTATTTTTCTTAATTTCTAAAATAAAGTAAAATGTCTTATTTACTTTTCATGGATGTGTACGGCAAAAGGAGACATAATAATATTATCTTCTGAAAACCATAATATAAATTGACTGTTATTGGTATAAAACACTTTTACAATTCGATCCCGGGCGTTAAAGATATACAGAAATACAGATAGAGAGAGCCACTACATATATATTAGAGATCTACATAAATTCCATGAAAAATGTCAGTATACAGAAATCATATGCCCTTAATAGGGTTAAGATGTAAATTCATATACACTAAATGTACAAAAGCAAGGAAATTCCCAAATGTTTACACTTTTATTGTCATTAAGGGTATGACTACATATCAACCTAACCGTTTCATTGTCACATTACTACAGTATAAATCTCTATGCACGAGTGGATGAAGTGTGTGAGGTGCGCTGAAGGAAAATTCCTACCAGTAAAATACATAGCCCTGTTGTGCTCGCATACCCTAGATGACAATAAAAGCTTAACAATTTGGGAATTTCCTTGCTTTTGTAGATTAAAATCTAGCCCTCATATGTACTACCATTGTCAGCCACCTACCACGGGAATACATTTATAGGTGCATAATTTTGTCGACTTGTTATCATCTCATGTTTTAAATTTATTATTGTACGCCTAATACTCTAAATTTTCAACCGAAACAAATGAATATCCGTCCAGCTACACTTGTCTCATGCGCCTGTTGATTGATTACTCATAATAGTTTGTGTTAGATTTTCTCTCATGGGAATAAAAGATTAACAGACTTATATCTATCGACGCTTTCTGTTTCTGGCGATTGTAAACATATTCGACCCCAACCCATATACGAACACCGTGCACATCATCCATTCCGCATGTATTTCACTTGATATAATATATTTTTTTCCAGCGTTATTGGTTGATTGTCTGTCTTTAAAACACAATAATGTTGATTTCACTACAATTCAACAGCTTATGACTAATCGGTATTATGGCAATCTGTTTTATACTCAATCAGTTTAAAAAGAGTAATAGCATAGGCTACGTTTAAAACGCGCATTATCTTATCGAGCATATTAATCCCCGTATTCAGTTATTCCATAGTTCTTTTTTTTACAGAAAGTATATATAATGAGATATTACCAAATCTATTAGTGTGTACTAAATCTTATTAGTATGTACTTAAGAAAAAAATGATCAATGTTACGATTGTGTTTCACTTGTGCCTGTTTTTAGATAACTGTTTTGATTAACAAATCAATGTTGTTGTTTTTCGATTAAATGCCAAAATTTAAATAAAAAAATATAGTTTAATGTAGAAATCGATGTGGACATAAAGCGTAAAACATATATATATATATATATATATATATATATATATATATATATATATATATAACTTCTTTGTAATATAGCAGGAAAAATCCCAGCAGAGGTATCGATTAATTGAGAATTAGAATAACAAATTTAAAATTAAGAGCGTAATATTTATTTATTTTTGTACAGAGAAATAAGTACAACATTCGTACAGTCGGTTTCGAGCAGAGAAGGACTTAGCTATCCGGCTCTCTTCCGAAACAGATGACAATAGAAGCTGAAGAGTGCCGGATGGCTAAGTCCTTCTTAGCTTGGAACAATCGACGGTACGAATGTTGTACTAATATTTCTTTACCAATATATATATATATATATATATATATATATATATATATATATATATATATAAGTGAATAAATGCGAACAATTTTTCCATCTATCTTAACGATATTAACATCAAAACACGTTAGGATAATTTAATTGTAATGATATAAGAATATATTGAAATAACCTATATATATATAGGCATCTTCTACTCACTCAAACAAGTCTCGATTTTGCTTAATAGCATATTTATTTATTTTTTAAGTTTCTAATGAATTAATATTCTGCAATATACCTTTCTATTTTGTATCTGTCGGGGGGGGTCAGTGTAGTATATGTTCGTTCACCATAATACTAGTTAAGGAAGAACGATAACTCAAGTTTATAACAAGCATGCCTTTTTTAACTAGAACATTATGAAAGTTATCGTTCTTCCTTAGCCAGCATAGTCATCCTTGTTTATAAACATGGCGACTATATTTTTCTAGCCAATTTTCATTTAGGCGTTTCACGTGGACGATGAAAATTGCCATGGTTTTTAATCTCATCTAAATACTTAAATGAAAAAGCTTTTCCACCTATTCTAACTATATTGCAATTAAAACGGTTTATGCTTTTTTAATTCTCTGTAGTAAATTTTCATTCTTCATGATACATTTCTCCCAGGCATTACCTCCTCTTTGGGGGGAAAGCCGTACAGTATACATACGTTCCTCACGATGCCATTTCCTCAGGATTACCAGTTTTCTCTGTGCGGGGAGTTAGTGTACTATCTATTTTGTTGTGTTCATATCATCTTTCCAGGCATTAACTCCTCTTGGGGGGGGGGGTAGTGTATGTATTTCGTTCATCATGATATCATACACTCGGCTCTCACTTGCATATTTATTTAAGTTTAAGTTTCTAATTAATTAATATTTTCTAATCTGTTGATAATTAAATACATCCGTTTATTATTTTTTTGATAAATTTGTTGCTGTTGTTGTTGTTGTTTCGGTTGTTGTTGTTGTTGTTGCTGTTCATATTCCTATTTACATCCTCTCACGAGAGCAGAGTTAGGTACAGTGTCAATATTTAACGTGGGGAGAATCCAGCTCCCCTAAAATGGGAACACAAATTTTAACTGCTTTGGTCTAGAAGGATTTCTCTTTCACTGACAAAGAACATAAACTCTAAGTGCAGATTCAGTACAGATACTACATTTTGCTCCTAGCAAAAAGGCCAAGGGGGTAACATGTTGGTAGTGATGATGGTGATTGTGATGATGATGATAATGATTTGTCATAGAAAAGAAATAAACTTCATCTAATCTTTCTGAATTACAAAAAAGTATTTTTTTTAATATTCTTTACGTATTTGTCTTTCTTTTATGATAAAGTTGAAAAGTACAAAGTACCCATTTCGAATTACTCAGTAATATAAAAGTGGAGTATTTGACCAATCGACGTTCCACCCTTAAGTTTCTTTATTTCATTGTATAACCAGTTTTGATGGGGAATTCATTTTAATTTCTATGCTGAAACAAAATAAAATTAATCGACGTTGAATATATTAAAGACCATATCAATTGACCTTTTTGTTGTTTCATTCCAAAATAAACAACATTTGACAATGTTCATGCACAGTATATTTGCTCTATATTGGAATGTATTAAATAACACTACGAAAATCACCATTCTTTTTAAAATCTACTCTAAATTATGAAAATGTCAAATGGAAATTATTTCTCAGGTTTCTGTAAAGAAGACTACAGCGGCAGTAATTGCCGTCCGGTGGGGGGATAGTTTTTTACTAATATATATATATATATATATATATATATATATATATATATATATATATATATATATACGTGTATGTATATATATATATATATATATATAGAACGAGAGAGAGAATAACAGAGAAAGAGAAGTTGTGTGTGGGCGTTACATGATCACACACACTCAATATATTTATATATATATATATAGTTTGATATAAATAGTTTGATATTTATTTTTCATAACATTCCACACCAATAATCTGATTAACACAAAAGAAGAAGAAGATGATAATTTACCTGTTTTTGAGCTAACAATGCTGTTAAATGTTTCCACGCTTTCCACCGTCAGCCGTTTTTTTATGTGAGAAAAGGTGTAACATATAAAGCGATATTAGGCTGTGTTTGTAAAAATACTATTAACAACCATATTTTCGTCTAAGGTTAAATTGAGCAGAATGAATTTAAACTGACATTAGAGGTTAAAAAATATATGTGTAAGGACATGACGTCACAAAAAAGAAGCCCAATATGATACGTGGTGAAGAATACTGAACGATACTTTTGGCCAATGAGTTTGTCTCCCCGTTTCAGCGCTCTGGCTTCGTATTTAATTCCCGGGCGATGGGAATATCTAACTTGGCAGTGCTTGAAAATAATGAGACATTGATTTAGAATGTTGTTGCCTTATTTGGTATTGGTTACCAGCTATCATGTACATGAACTATGGGAGCTATTATCACACCCAGAGAAGTAGAAATCGAACGATTCCGTTTCTACTGGTAAAACACTAAGGCGATGACGGCTACTGCAAACACTGCTTAGAAACGCCATTATGAAATGAGCCTAATACTTGACGGGATAGACGAGCAGCTGTTTCTATACACAACACCACACCGGCCAATTATTCACTAAGTAGATAGAAAAACTCCTGACGTAGTGTTTCAAATCGCTTATTACAACGGTAGTGCTACCCATTACTATGTAGCGTGTACGTGATTATGTATGTGTGTGTATGTGTGTATGACTCTGTCTGAAAGAGTTATGATATTCAGCGGATGTGTCTTTACGTCTCTCTGTGTTTAAGTGTTTATTATGATTAGATGTTTATATTTTGAGAAAGCCAATTAAAGTGCAAAAATTGAAGTTTAAGCGAGTTGTGTGCATATGTGAGTCTTTTTAAGAAAGTGCATTTGCAATCCAGTCAGCTGAGTTATAATGTAAAAACCTAGCGGCCATAGTTGAACATTTGATTGTTGAAAAGAAGAGACGAGCTGATAATCAGACTGATAAGCGGGCGCAGAGCCGGTGCTCATCATAGTGTGAAAAAATAAAACAAGATTAAAAGCAAACATCAAAGAAGAATAACATTCAGTCAGTGTCTCGGCATTCCTTATTTGCTGTGCCAGAGACAAGTCAATTTGACAACATTCAAACCCGTCTTGTTATTCTCATTTCTTGTCTTTTACGGGAATGGCGCCAGAAAATGGCGGTGTTCCTCCCAGCGAAATATTTACACAAAATTATGCTTGGCAAGATGCTGCATTAAAGATTGCATTTTGTTTCGCTCGCGTTCGACTACTACGCATTCCTCTCTATCTCTTCATATTGTTTATTTATTGAATACAAAAGAAACTAGGAGAATCTTCTAGGAGCAGATCTCTTATATTAAGCTGGTTGACTTCTCTGTCTGTCTATGTGTCT
>OY744533.1:23165109-23177609 GCA_963556195.1 Sepiola atlantica | reverse complement strand
CAGGAAACCTAGCGTTGGAGGGATTGAATGAAGGGGCATGCCTTTCTACTCCCAGCGAATAAAACAATGCTACCATTTTTATTCTTATGTTTCATTTTTTATAGATATCATTTTTCGGATTGGTGCCAAAGTATATACTGAGCACTGATTCCGTGGTAGGGGTTAAGTAAAGTAACATTGATTAGAATAAATGTTGGTAAATTTATATTCTTCATTTTGTCGAGGAACCCACGCCATTTCTCCGAGAAACAATTAAGACACTCGTTCGCACTTTATCCCATACCTGAACACTTATAAACATTTCTACTCGCATTTTATTGTTTTTTTTTTGTAATGTTCAAGTAATGAATAAATAAATTAAACGTCGTATTTCCTTTTATGGATTTCAAGCGCGAACGCCAACCCCACAATAATATTGTACCTACTTTGATCAAAATGAACCATCTTTATCCTTGTACTATAGTTAATGTTTCAGAATAGAGATAGATATAGGAGGGGGATGTCTCTAAAAGTAGAGTAGAAATTCCTGAACAAGCGAACAGGAAGTTCAACTTATATATAAGCACTGTTAATCCGTTCTAATCTTATCCGTATCCTATGTTTTTTAAGATGCACTCGATGTCCCGACATGCGTCACAACGATATGTAATCTGTGTGTGTTTTTTTTATGTTTTGGCGGGGGTGAGTGCGGATCTGGTTACCGAACAGCGATAAAATTCAATACCGCAGTATCACTTCTGAGAACCACATCATCTCTCTTTTTATATATTAACAACAGTTTAATACTTACTAAAACTATCGAGTAACGAACGGCATTTTAGTGTTCTTCAATTTACGAAGAAGCTCATTTTCCACATTTTCAAGAATTATTTTTGGTATCATTTCTTTATTTTATGGCAAATCAACCATCTTGGGGGATATTAAATGATTCATTGTCTGCGACGACCCCAAAGCAACATTTTGACTTCTATTCCCATCTTATCTTTCGGATTTTTTTGGCAGACGAGATTGATTATTTGTATTATTTGTATTAATTGGACTTCTGTTGTCATCTTGGATATTATCTCACAACGTTTCGGCCGGTGTAACCTCCGACATTCTTCAAGTGGATCTTGCCGAACTCGGTAATCTTTATGTCGAACTCAGGAATCTGTATGAAAAGTCGAACAGAACCCTTTATGTTAACCACGAGCATAGCTTGCTCTCGTTCCATCTTCCATAACGGGGTATATGTCTCAAGTAATTCGGAATTATATTCTTAATATCGTCCGCACAAATAATCAGTTCTAAGTGATAGTCTTTTGAAGGTTGAAGGTTCAATCCTCAGTACGGGCGATGTTCTCATATTGTTTTTTTTATTATTTTCACATCGTTTTGGCCGATGTATCATCCGACCATCTTCAAGTGCTTATTTTCGAACTTGCTAACATTTATGTCGGACCTTAGATCCTTTGCTAAATTTCGTACATAATTTTATATTTCATTCACGGTAGTATATTCTTCTCTTTCTCTCAGCCATTACCGAGGAGATTGTAATTAAGTATTACGTTGCTGTTAGTTATTATCGCATGTAGCAAGAACTGAGACTACAACCTCCAGTTGACTTACTTAAAATGGATTGTTAGTCATCACCTTTATTCAGTCCGATGTAGTTAGGGTGGGTAAACTACAACAACTGTGCTGTACGAGGTTTTCAAATGTGGTTGTACGAGTTACTGTTGCATACCGGCCCCTAAATGGGCCGTGGCAGTTCTCTCTTTGTATACCAATCCCGATATGGGCCGTGGCAGTTCTCGCTTAAACAACTGGTCATTTTTAATACTAAAATGTATATGTTGCATACCTTTTAATTTCTCGTACCTTCTCTCTTCCCTCGTCGCGTGGAGGGGTGTCGTCTCGATGTCGTCTAGTTTCTCGTATCTTTCCTTCTTTCTTGCGTGGAGGGGTGTCGTCTCGATGTCGGCCAGTGGTTGGATACTTTCGTCGTTTCTGTACTGCCGTGAACATCGCCGCTACAACAGAAAGCTTCATGACCGACTCAGGAGACGAACAATCTTTTAAACTTTCAATTCTGTTTTATTTCAGGCGTCAGATTTCCGGAGATGTCCCACCAACGTTAAAAGAAAGAGAGAGAGAGAGACCAAATTACTACTCTATCGTAGTTAATTCCTCTGTTAGTCGTTAGCCATTCGAGGAGCGGGGGAAGAAATCCCATCCCTGTATTCTCTTATGGAATTTAATTTCCCTGATCATGTTGAAGACTACATAGAGAAACACGTCTGTTCGGCTCGCCTCCAAAACCCAGACTGCAAAACTCAGCTTCCCACACAAAAGCCCGTGACGTCACAGAGCCTCTATCGCAGGTGCACATTGACCCTTGATCTGAGGTCTTGTCAACATGGTGACCATGTCAGCGTCTGTGAGCTCCAACTGTGAGAACAGCCCCATTTTGCACTCGATTGTACGGATCCACCCGCTCTAAATCGCGCAAACCAAACCAAACGATCTCCAACACATACGCCAACTTCAAGATGCGTCCGTCCTAACAGGGCCATTATCCAAGCTTACCATTTATTTTAGGAAAAGTTGCGATAGACCTCCATATAAACATTTCATAAATGAAATGCTTTCTTATATAGTAAAAGAAATATCAAGAATTATTTGTTCCACTTTAAAAATAATTACCTCCAAGAAAACGGCTGCATGCTGAGAAAACAGTACATTTAAGATTGCGTCGGAGTTATGCCCTCTTAACGTCATGGACGTCCCGGCCGACAGGTGGTAATGTTTTTGGTTAACTAGTGATGCAATTCAAGTAGACTCACCTGGTGGGCAATACTGCTAACAAATAATGTCTATATAAGCCGGGAGACTCGAAAGTTGTGATTTACGCCTAGTTGGCGAGCGGGGGTGTTTTCTTTGTTAGCCAAAACGCGAACTAATTAGCCTCGTAATAAGTCGCCTGTCGCCCGATAAATGAATGTCAATTTTGACTTGAGAAAATAAAACACGTTACTTGTTGCAAATTCGGAGTAGTAATTTTGTTTGGAAGAAAACCTCGTTTGTTGCAGCGCCGACCGAGACCTCATCGCTGATACTATGCCCACTATTGAAGCCGAGTAGCATTTAAGTGCGACGGCAAAACACCAGCAGTGAATTGCACAGCCACAAGTTTACACATGGCTTCACATAAGCTTCGTTGAAGATTACTACTTAACTACATATGAAAATTTAAAAAATAACAAGGCAATAGAAATTTACATTAAAGTCATGATATTTTTTTTACATTTCTGTTATCTTCCACTGAAACCAATTTAACACGTTGCTTTAGATTCTGACAACCGTGCCCAATTCACCTGTTGTAAGGGCATTACATACTGAATAAAAATCCTATCGGACTTTGCGCAGTAATAACATTAGGACAAGTATAGATCAACCATTTCCCTTTTAATCTAATTGTATCCATTATTATTTTGCAATAGTTTTTATTTCACCATTAAATACACACCTAAGGGGTTGATATACCGTAAAAATGACATGCCTAATAAAACGAGTTTTATTACATAAGCTATAAAAGTTAACTGATTGGTTATTTTCACACGCACTTATTTAATTTCCATAAGCGGGATTCATGTCCCGCCCAGTATAATCCAATAATTAAGAATTTAGATCCCTGTATCCGAACATTATCGGGTATCTTAGCTAGTACACACATTTCTTTTTTAAGAACTCATTTTCTAGAGATGACCCATCAAGCAAAAATCATTAGTTAGAATCATGGCTAAATCAGACGATGTTTCTATGAACGTTTATCATTCAGAAAGTTGTGTTTAATACAACTTACAGGTCAAGAGATGTCATTGCGACAGCAAAAAGCAATAACTGCGACAAATTCGTAGATTCTGACCTCCGTATCCTGTGCAATAAAACATATATAAATATACATATTCAGTGCATAGTGTGTCGAATAAATTTCCCGGGTATATCGTCCTAATGGAACCACATATAATAAATATTCATTGCAAAATATTCATTGATCTAAAGGTGACCACACGAACGGAATGCGTTGTCAGCAGAAGACATTTAAAAAATCTTTATACGCCGAGAAAATTGGCGGGTCAAACTCACGGATTGACCCTTATGTGATGTATGAAACCAGATGAAAATGGGCAACTATTCGACAGAAAGTCAGGTCAAGAAGATTATAGAAATAATGTGTGCTAACCGAGAAATAAAAGACTTGGGAGATATATGGGAGGATAGAGTGAGTGTAGAGTCGACAGACGGTGTCTCTTGTGTTATATTCATGTACAACGGCGGTTAGCTGAGTGTTAATTTGTTCCCTATCGTAACGAGATTACCCCGGGATGATCGAAATAGTAGAATAGTAATTAACAATTTTATAACTTAAATGGTAACAAGGTGTAGGTATGGTGTGCGGATAGACGTCGTGTTTGGAATGAAACTGTGATCGTTTTGATAATTACAAGGTTGAAACGGGAATGAAATTATTAACATTTTATCGTTTATATTTTGAGGTATGCTAATTTGAGGAATTTATTGAAAACAATTTTTAGAATTACATCACCGATCGAGAGAGAATCAGAAAACGTGACAAAGTGGGACTTACGAATTCCGTCTTCTGCCCTCTCCAGCTGGGGCTAGGGAGTTGACTGTATCTGTAAAGGATGGAGTGCTAACAGAAGGTCGGTATTCTACTACAATAAAGAATAAGCAACGAACAACCTTTCTTGTTTCGACCCTTTATTGTTTCCTGTGGCCAATAACGAAGGGGGTATCACGCGACACGATTACAATAATATGTGGGACAAAGCCGAATGGTAAGGAAAAACAGCTACTCGAAGATAAAACTCGTAGGATGAAAAAAATATAGCTGAAAACGGACCCGTTAACACTCCCCGGCAGAGGCGTTTAAATCAATTAACAATAAACTACTTCCAAGCAAGGGGTAATGCCTGGACAGTGGGAACGCTTAGGATTGTACATTATAATAGCACTTCCTGATAAATAAGAGCCCGGTGTGGTCAACTCAGTCTCTGATTTGTTAGAATTATTGCCGAAGCGAACCTGGGCTGGTATGAAATACGCTGCCGTAACAGCTGTTAGCTATATAAATGAGAACCATACTTCAAACATAAACTTGACAAAAAGAAATCTAGACAGATCCACTTTTTGTTATAGGTGAACATATCTAAACGGTGCATTTAAAACATAAGCGTGACAAACCGACCGATGGACAGACATACTTATAATGCTATATACACATGATATTTAATATAAAAGCGTGACGGATTGACAGAGCCGCTTTTAGGGATAGGTAAACGTACTTAATATGGGATTTCAAACATAAGTCTTACTCAGAGAGGGGTTTACAATGAGACTAATAAAGATGCATGGATGCATCCAAACATGGTATTTCAAGCGAACATTCTTATTCAAACTGTATTTAGGGATTTTAATGCCCACCACCGTGACTGGTTGTGATTTTCAAGCTTTACCGACGCAGCCGGCAACTCTCGTAAAATTTCTCCTAAGCTCACCCCCTTTCTCAGACAGTCGATTTCCCGAGCCGCATCCCCAATCGAGTAGACCAGCAAGCCTCACTTCTAGACCTTTTCTTGACCTCAATGCAAGAGGCTGCTGTGATAAAAGCTCATAAGCGATTCGGGAATGCTGATCACATTGCGCTAATGATTCCTATCATTCTAAAACGATATACTACAAGCAGGCTGATTTTGAGAAAATTCGGTATCACATCAGCGATGCCCAATGGAGGGAAACCTTCTCAATCCCTGCCGACCAGTGTGCAAATGAGTCAACTGAATGTGTCAAAGCAGGCATTGATTCTTATGTCACCATGCGGAAATTATTTAGCAAGCCCAACTCTCCCCAATAGTTCACATCGGAATGTGCAGCTGCCATTGCTGAGAGGCAGCAAGCATTCCGTAAATTCGGTCGCCATAAGTAATCTACTAATAGACAGAAAGTTATAGAGTCAAGATATAATTGTAAGGCCGTGAGAGGTGAAGCAAAAAGAAGGTATACTGAGCTAACAAAAAAAGCATTCAGTTACAAAAACTAGGTACTCGCGATTTCTTGAGAATTTACAATAGTGTGGTCAAAAGTGGTCAATCAACGATTCCTCCACTATCAAACCACAACGATGTCGTTTGTAAAACTGATAAGGCTGAACTACTTGCCCAGCGTTTCGCCTCTAACTCCACTTTGGACTAAGAAAAGCACCCCGTCCCTAAATTTCCATTACGGATCGAAGCCACACTTGATAACCTCGTCATCAGCCCATCCTAGGTCAGAGGTATCATAAAAAACCATGACAACTTCAAAGCTTGTGGGCCTGATCTTATACCTGTAATAGTAATAAAAGAATGCTCTGCTGAACTGGCCCCTGCCCTCGCCAAACTCTACAATAAATGCCTTGCTGAATCTTGCTTCCCCGATAGCTGGAAGATTGCCTTTATGGTACAAGTCTACAAAAATTCTAGGAATAGAACCGATTCTCAGAACTCCCGCACAATCAGTTTACTTCCGATCCTTGCTAATATCTTTGAATCCTTAATCAATCTAGCGATAGTCCGGCACTTAGTTAATGGTACACTTCTTTTTGACCGTCAGTATGGATTTAGACAAGCACGATCTACTGCAGATATCCTAACGGTCATCTCTGAACGCATGTATCATACACCCGACAAGGCAGGTGAAGCTAGGGTAGTAGCGCTTGATATATCCAAGGCATTTGAAAATGTATAGCATAAAGGGCTTCTCATGAAAATACGCGCATACGGTATTACTGGGCAATTACTTAATATAATTAGATCCTTCCTAACCAAAAGAAAGATACAGGTTGTCTTCGATGGCCGTTCATCTAACTCACATGACATAAATGCTGGTATACTCCAGGGATCTATTCTTGGACCTTTATTGTTCCTGATCTTCATAAACGATCCCCCTTATGATATAGAGTCTGAGATTGGTTTATTTGCTGACCACACTACGCTTTACTCTCGTCATGTTAGCAAAAAAGACGTGATCATATCCGAGGCAATGGCTGAATCCTTAGAAAATGACCTGTAGTGGATTGGGGTCATAAATGGTTGGTAACTTTTAATGCTGCAAAAACCAAATCCTTTCCTTCAATAACTACAAGAAACCTCTCCAACTGGCGATTGTCATTGTAACACCTTACTTGAGAGTTCAACATTCGAACTCCTCGGCCTAACATTCACAGGCAACATGACTTAGAAGAAATACATTGAAGACATTGGCAAGGCTGCAGCAAAGAAGTTGGGCTCCCTCTACCGTGCTAGTAAACTTCTAACACCTGACATCATCCTGTATCTCTACAAAGCCACCATCCGCCCATGCATGGAGTATTGTTGCCACATCTGGGCTGGTGCATCATCTACTTGTCTCTCCCTCCTTGACAAGGTCTACAAAAGAGTCGCCAACCTAATAGGTCCCTCACTGTCAACCAAGCTCCAGCCCCTATCCCATCACCGCAATGTAGCATCCTTGTGCTTGTTTTACAAATACTTCAATGGATTATGAACTGGCTACTCTGGTGCCCCCTCGACGTAAATTCACTAGACCATCTCAACAATCAGCTAAATCCTATCTATTCACTGTGGAGGCCCCCAGATGCTGGAGAGCCTTATACTTCAATAGCTTCTTTCCTCGTGCTGCTGGCCTCTGGAACTCCCTCCCTGCCCCCTGTTTCTCAGACAGTACCGACATGCAGAAGTTTAAAACTAATTTAAACAGACATATCGCTGCAAAGCCCCCAACTTAAAATACCACCCTAACTCTACCCCCTAATTCTCAGTATCCCATTACGTCTACAGTGGCGTCATGCCTTGTTTGGGGTGAAATATCATAGAAAAAGAATTTCGTATACAGATTTTGGGATGGATTTGAAAACTACTTTCTGCTTACTTTCGGAGTTTTTAAAATGGTGGCCCTAACCCAGTAAAACGGATGTTAATCGTGTAATGAACAGAAACGTGTATTGCTAAGATGCCTCCATTCAATATTCATTCAGCAATAAAAATTAACTGTGACAGATGACATACTGATCTAGGTAAGGTGTTCCCAGGCCTCATATCTATGACCAAAGTGCAATAGCGTGTGTACCTTTTCAGAATGAAGCATTTTTTAAATCTTTTGCTTAATCTAGAGTGCTATTTTTGGGATCATAATTCTCCACACATTTGAAACCGGCCTTGTGTCTAACTTTTCCCACATAGAGAGGGGCGAATAAATAGGTACTGACATACGTTTGTAAGCTCGCGTTCAATGTTGAAGGATACACTATTTTTTTAGTCTGCTATACTCGCGAATAACAAACGGGTTCCTATTAACTCGCACCCTTCCTTAGGGGTGTAGACCTGCAACTGAATCACATCTTCTCACGAATCAGAATATATAAGGTTACAATATTAAAAAAATCCGGTTTCTTTTATTCAAAAGGCAATTGTACAGTTAAAGGATGGTGAGAGAGGTAAAATATAATATAGACCAAATTAAATCTAAATAACGAACAGTAACATGTTTGACTACGAAGTCAGGAAGCGTGTATATCATTCTTCGACGAACTCCCCTGTGAACTTATATGATCGTCTGTTTCACGCAAACCACCTGCAATCACATAAACTCCGATTTGTTGGGCGTTGGAAAGGATATGTATTACTGTCGTAAAACTATACTAATTTCTTCTGCCAACTGTATCATATCAAGTTCGGTTGATGAAGTAGGCTTTGCTCTCACGAAAAAAGATATTAATGGTTAATGCTTGATAAGTTGCAATTAAATTGTGAAAATATTATTTTTCAGTAGAAGATTGTTATTGTCATCAATATTACGCTATTTAAATAGTAATTATAAATAAACCTCGAGATGGGAAAAACAACAAAAAGAGAATTGAAAAAAAGTTGTTTTTTACAGAAAACCTTTTCCTGAAAAACTTAGATCAGTCATACACTAACTATCCGTTTCGTCGCTTCATTGAATTACATTAATGTTCTCAATGAATATAAATGATACTGCTGGTTGGAGACATCCTTATCAGTGATGTTCATCACCACACTAACAAAATGATATTAGTGATATGCCATTTTTAATACAACGTATATGTTTATGCCAATTAATATGTTTAGCGGTTTGTAAACATGCAAGGTAAACTAGCACACATTTATTTGCAGAAGAAAAGGAGGTAAAACCCCAATGAAAAACAGGCTAAAGTTATGATGTGAAAATAGTTTTGATATGTTAACGTCATTATGCAAGATCAATGATATAAGTGTTCCAAATAACAAATGCAACTCGCAGAGTTAGATTCTTGGGATGAGTACGCTGTTTTTCCTATGCGTTTATTTGTTTTTCCCCTGTCTGGGATAACCTCCCAGTCGTCTAATTAACTTAAGAAAGAAAGAGAGAGAAACAACTAGTTTCCTATTTTACTGAATACAGACGATATATTAGTGACGGGTGTCCTTTATTTACAATTGGGTCAAAACTTATCTAAACAAGAGACACTCTGAGATAAAGGTTAACTACACGAAAACAATTTCCAGCGAAATATTATTAAAGTACACCCATTAATCAATGGTATATTTTGCTTATTACTTGTGGGGCGGTTTATGATAAGACTTAGATTACATTGAATTTGATAAAATACTAACTTGTAATCAGTAGAGAAGCAGTCCCGAGATACTGTGTTTCACAGAGGATAACACTTTACAAAAACGTTTGTGCACGGAAACTCCGCCGGATTCCAGGCACAAGGACGGCGATAAGGGAAGTATTTTTTTTAATTGCAGTAAAAAAGCGAGTCCTTACTGTGAATGTCTTACAAAGAAGAACCAAATATTGGAGTTTAACAGGACACATTCTTGAAAGAGTAGCACAAGTGGGCATTTTTCTTAAGACGAAAGGGATGAAATGATGTAGAGTGCTAAACAATAACAACATTTATTTGCGCATCATATACGAGATAAGAAGTTGTATAGGTGTATAAATAATTTAACAAGAAAGTATGTAATATGCATTTTGGGTTGCCCTAATTGTCTAGAAGTGAGAGATGGGATGGATTAATGTGAATAAACATATATAGTAAGGAGTGTCGATATAATGGGAAAAGGCAATAATATCACTAACATGTGTGAATGTTACAAGTTACCGAGCTATGAAAAAGAAAAAGAAGATCGATCGACCATTATGTTTGAGAAAAAAAACTATTACTTTACAGATGTCACACTACTAGAGCCAAATCATGCGTATTTTCCTATTTGTTTGCTACATTGGTATTAAATATTACTGTTTAGTTAGAGAACCAATTTACAAGATTTATTTTTTTCCGTTAATTTATATAAAATAGTAGGTATGAAAAGTAGAAAAGTTATATTTCGTAACTTGAAAAAGGCTATATATATTGTATAATAATTGGCATCTATTTTGATTCATATATCAATATGGCTGTCAAATATAAAAAGGACTCAAGAAGACTTGGGCATCTCAGAGTTTTAGAGGAGCACTATTATGGGTTAATATGACAATAGATTAAATCAACGTTAAATCGTCGCATACCTCGGGATTTCATTTTACATAGTTAACTGAGTGATTGTCAAATTCATCAGCGAATAATAACTGTTATCTTGCCTAAATCCATCAGGACCTTTAGACAGCAGGCTTTTTTTTTTTTTTATTATTATTATTATTTTTTTTTTAATTTTTATTTTTATTTTATTTTTTATTATTATTATTATTATTATTATTATTATTATTATTATAATAATAATAATAATAATAATAATAATAATAATAATAATAATAATAATAATAATAATAATAATAATAATAAGAAGAAGAAGAAGAAGAAGAAGAAGAAGAAGAAGGGTCTCTTTTTAGCTCTTTTATGTATGTAAGTATATATTTGCACAAATGATATCTGTCGTATAGTTAATACCGGAATAAGGATAACTTTTGTTTGTTTTAAACGAGGATTTATTAAAACGATTGTTTACATTAGAAAGTAATTGTATAAAGTTTGTTAAACAGTGAAATAAAAATGAAATGTCAATAATATGGTGAAGCATGGATTCATAAATAACATTTAAAATACTTTATGCAACATTTGGTTGAACTTAAACTTCAATCCATGCGTGACTGTGTGATTAAGTCTCAGTTATGAATGCCCAAATGTTTTTTGTATCAACTATCAATAATATACTAAGGTATTTTGGTAATCTCCTAATCAGTAAGACGTGTGATCATGATCGGATTGACACTCCTCAAACCTTATAGGCCCATTCTTTTATATGTAGCCTCATTTCAAAAGATCATCTAAATCAAAACAATCCTCACTACCAAATCCAGTGAATGTCAAAAGAGTTATGGACATTTTTCGTATATAGATGTGCGTACGATTGAACAAAATTAAAATAAATACAGTTATAGAGATGTATGATGAAACTAGGTTTACAAGTCACACAGAGAGGGGAATATATGTGTACAAAATATTGTTGAAAGGTTTATGAATTTTATTAACTATTCGATGTCCGACATTTTGCGGGTGTCACCCTATATTTTGCATTCAGTCTCTTTTACAAATATAACAAATATGAGTAATTATCTAATGAAAACAAACACGATTTATTGTAACTAATTTATTTCAAATGACGCGTTGAAGAGAAATTCTTATTCCACAAAGAATTAAATGTTTGCTAATTATTAGGACAGAAATGGTTATGGGTGGTAATAATGTAAACGTGAAATGTATTATATAGTTGTAGTTTTCTAATCTTAGATTGGCCGATCCAATCGTACTCTATCCCTTGAATAAACCCTGCATGCTAAAACTATTTAACCACAAATATTGAGCTGATAAATATTTACACTGTTTTTAAATAATACTATATTTAAATGAACTAGACATTTATTTCAGGAGCTAATTTATAAATATGCCATTGTAGACATGTCTCTTCTTCCCTACTTTAATTAAACGAAGAGCATTGACTTACTGCTAAGTGGAAATCTTTATTTCGTTAACTAGAGCGTTCCCTCCTCTATAAGCGAGCACACCCACACACACACATATATATGTATATATATATATATATATATAGTCAATTAAAAAAAAGAAAATAATGACGTATTTATATCAGTTGCAAAAAGACAATATCAACACTATTTGAGCGTACGATCGTTTCTAAGATGAACAGATTTTATTCATTTATTTATTAAAACCTTATCTGTCCTTCAGCACCGATTAACAACACAACATAGGGTTGAACAAAAAGCACCAAACATTGTTATCTGCAAGTACATTGTAATTATTAAAAACCCATACATAAAAATATACATACATATACAAATGGAAACATAATATAAAAATAATATGATAATAATAATAAATAAAACATAAAGAATATACACGCATACAATATTTATATGCACATATTGTCACG
>OY744533.1:23152609-23155109 GCA_963556195.1 Sepiola atlantica | reverse complement strand
GTCCACCCCATAGCCCGAACCTAAGCCCCCCAGATTATTTCCTTTGGGGCTATCTTAAGGACAGAATGTACGCAGGGAAACGCAGAACCATCACGGAACTTAAGGAAGCCATCAGGGAGGAGACGAGAGCCATTCCCAATTCAGTCTGTAAGAACGTCATGGACAACTTCGTTCTGCGCCTTAAGAAATGCACGGAGATAAAAGGAGTCCATCTAGAACACATCCTGTAGAACGGAGAAAAAAAGGCCAAATACCCTAGTGTTTTGATATGATTTTGTAAATATAATAAACTAGTGATGCCCCAAAATTCATTCTATTCGGACGAAAAACTAAGAAACGGGGCCTAATTAGATTTGGGGCCCGTTTTTTGGGAGTCACCCTGTATACACATATATATACCTATATATATATAAACATATATATACATATATATATAAACATATATACATACACATATATATAAAAATATATATATATATAAACATATAGATACATACATATATATAAACATATATATACATACATATATATAAACATATATATACATACATATATATAAACATATATATACATATATATATATATATATATATATATATATATATAAACATATATATTCATATATATATAATTTGACCGACACATTAGATGGACAATTCGGAAAATTGAAAAAATTAAAAAAAAGTCGCATAAAACAAAACCACTCCGTGTTATTTAATGATGTTTGCCTAAATATATATAAACATATTTATACATATATATATACATATATATAAACATATATATACATATATATATATATATATATATATATATATAAATATATATATACATATATATAAACATATATATACACATATATATATAAACATATATATACACATATATATATAAACATATATATACAGATATATATATATATATAAATATATATATACATATATATATATAAACATATATATACACATATATATATATAAACATATATATACACATATATATATATAAACATATATATACAGATATATATATATATATATATACAGATATATATATATAAACATATATATACAGATATATATATATATAAACATATATATACACATATATATATTTATATATATATATATATATATATATATATATATATATATATATATATATATATATATATCTATGACAAATCCAAATATATAATTAGTATTTATCAGTTTGTTTCAGATAAGCATTCATAATTTTCAATGTTTGATTATTCGCACAACTGGTCTCACCTTGAATGTTATTCTCACAACGTTTCAGCCGATGTTACCCTCTGTTTTATTTAGTTACGATATGCCAAACTGGTTAATATGTCTGTAATGTCGAAAAAAAACATTATTTACTCAAATTAGCCGTGGCACAACGCGTTTACAGTAATAATCAGTTTTAAGTCACAGCCTTCTTGCGGTTGAAGGTTCAATCCTTAGTGCGGGTAATACAAAGATTTTTAATTACGAATACTTTAGAATTATACTCGTTCATGGCATGCACACCGAGAGCAAGCTACCCCCATAGATAAAAGGGTGGGGCGTCCGTTCGAAATATAATGGCAATTCCAAATGTCGCCTAGACACGCTTAAAGAAAGTCGGAGATTGCATGTGCCGAAACTTTATGAAAATAACATCCAATAGGAAAACAGTAGTCAGAATAATCCTGATAATAAATATAAATAATAACGATTCAGATGGAAAAATTGTATAATATGAGTCCAGTGTCACCTTCGAAATAATTGCTGAGTAAAAAGCATCATCTAATAAGACACAATATACACCCCTGAAAATCTGAATAACAAAAAATATATACATACATATGACAGAACATTGGAATTAAAAATGTTTTACAATTATAAAAGTAGATATATACGAACAAAGATTATCAATAAAATAAAGATATCTAGACTAAAGTAGGATCATAGGAAGAAAAACATTGTAATGAATCAGTCTTTAAGGTAGCATGTTTCCACACTCTCTATTTATATAAAGTTAGATTACAGTATGTGGTTATATATTTTTATGTATAGGATCAGCTCATAAACTAATGCACCTATCATTATCAATTTTTGAACAGAGTTGAGTTGTGTAAGCGTTATAGTTGCTATATTTATTTTAATTTAAAGTTGATTGAAAGCCTGGCGTGAAATTAAAAATAAATGTTTGAAGTAATAACTAAATTTTAAATATTGGCATTAGACATTAATTGATAAATATTCCCTAAATTCCGTTTTTTTTATAATATTTTACAGAAATTCAGAAGCAGCATATGTGCAAACTTCAAATTTGCAAAATTAAATCATTTCAGATTTGCATTAAATTGTATCTCAAGTCATTGAACACTAAATACGATTCTTCACATTTAAATTTCGTCTTAAAACCCATTAAGCTTAAGTCTTATATTTTACAGATTTGACAAGAATGAAAAACATTTAATACATCTTGATTACAAGAAGAATATGGTTTAGTA
>OY744533.1:23102609-23145109 GCA_963556195.1 Sepiola atlantica | reverse complement strand
TCATTTTCGTTTCATTTATTTAGCATTCTATTTTTTCATTCATTTTTTACATACACTTTTTTATACAGATTTTAATTCATTATTGTCTTCATATTTCATTCATTTTATCATTAAATATTTTTCATTCATTGTTTCATTCATATGAATATACTAGATAGAGCAAGTCATAACCCAAAAGTTCTTTTAACAGTGCTCAATATCCTAGATATAGCGGAGGTATTTAAACGAAGTGTTGCTCGGCATGAATACCTTCTCTTTCATTTTTCAAATGTTGTATACACCTTGGAGCCATAATCCAAAATGCTTAATATATTTTATCTTTATATTATTGTTAAATTGGAGTGAGAACAAGAAATTAGTCATTTACCGGGACTGTAGGTTCTACTCAGCATTGTCCGGGATCCAAAATTGTTAGATTACAGTATAACATTTGGTAAAGGATATATAGTTCATCTATTCGGACTATTGAATTCATCAACATCATGTGTCTTCTGAATATGTTCAGATGGAGGAGGAGAAAATATTAAGAATTGACCGTGATCATTTGTATTTCTCGGCGTTGTCCATGATCAATAATATAACGAGCACTTTCTCCGTCTGTCTGTCTGTCTGTCTGTCTGTCTGTCTGTCTGTCTGTCTGTCTGTCTGTCCGTCCGTCCGTCCGTCCGTCCGTCCTGGAGAATTGTTGTAAACAGAAGAGAGAGAGAGGGGGGGCTCGAGTTATTACCATTTAATTAATTAATCTGTTCAAGTCAGCGTTCATAATATGTGTATACCTTTAGAATTAGGAAACTATTAATCAATTAATTTACATTAGATAACATTAAATAACATTAGATTACATATAAACGAAGAAGAACGAAATTTCAAGACGAGACTGCGATTAGAACGGAAAACGGGTCAAGAATCTCACATAAACTAATACTATTTCTACAGCCTTATATACCGTTATTAAAAGTCGTTAAGACACTAGACGGGTTTCGTCATTTAACATTCCTTTTAACCTTCAATTAAATTAATATTTACTAATATACACTTATAACTGCTATTATCAAGTTTACATATGTATTTACTAATCAATTTTGTTAACTGGTGTATATTAACTCTCTTCGGACTATTTAATTCATTAACAGAACGTATCTTCTTAATATGTTTTAATAAAGAGTGTGGCCAGAAATTAAGAATTGACCAGGACTATGTGTTCTACTGTGTGTTGTCTTGGATAAAACAATTGTAAGACTCTAGTATCACTTTTGGTAACTGTTATATATTCAATCTCTCCGGACTATTGTCTTTTTCAACATAATTTATCTTCATATTATTTTGAAATGTGGGGAGAAAAGACATTGGGATTTGCGCGTGGACTATTAGTTCTACTCGGCATTGTCCGGGATAAATATTCATTATCATCATCATTTCTCTCCATACTTGATTTTAACGGTACTTTAGACAGTTCTGTGAAAACATTCTTTTCTAACATTACAGTATTAACAGAGAAATTGAGAAAGATAAATAGTCGGCTAGAGAGCGAGATAGAGAGAGAGAGAGAGAGAGAGACGAAAAGAGATAGTCGTTTTCATATAAAGATGTTACACATGCTATTTAACTTCTTCGATTTTGTTTTTTATTGTCCCGGGCAACGCCGGGTCGCTCTGCTAGTATGAAATAAAAAGAACTAAAGTAAATATTAAAAGAATGAGAGTCCTGAAACTAAGTGGAATCTTAAAAGAGGAGGAAACACAAACGACAAAATGAAAGAAACGCGAAGGAAAAACAGATTACGATAACGAACGCAAAAAAAGAAAATAATGCAACAAACATTAAATAATTATTTATCAATACATAGTAGTATAACATTCTTATGGAAAGTAAGCAACACAAAACTGTTTTTTTTGTATTTGTAATATCACATACGTCACATATACTCGTTCCCACAAAAATAGAGGATTCTACTTTTTGGCTAATACGAAATACTTTTTTGTTGTATACACTATTATTAGAAAACCTGGGGCAAATTTAGGTTAACAAATCATTTTGACAGCTTAGTGCCGCCATTATAGATGGTGTCAGAAAGCGTACCAATTAGACTGATTTTCCATTGAAAAGTCAACGTGTGTTTATTTTTATTGGTGTTCAACTGGTTTTAATAAAGTTTTGAGTGTAAAAAGATGTATTGCTTCTATGATGAGTCTTACTTTAACTGACCCAAATTACCCCCCTTAATGATTTAAAGTAGTTGATATTCACAGTCTCAAACAATTGAAAAAAGATGATACATCATACTTTCATAGTATATTAGTATCTTATTTGCTGACCTAAAATGTGTTTTTATTTAGATTAACTAAGTAGAGCGAAACTATCAAACAATGAAGCCCGTTGGAGAGTACTTAACTTTCACATACATGTACATACTCCCCTAGTTATTCACCTGTCAGCCCAGGGTTAGACGAAAGGTATATTTTTAATGTTGGTTAATTAAACCTTCCACCAAAATCGGCACTCTAGATTTTGATTTTAAAATTGTCTCTCTCTGGAATGGATATTGGCTCACTGACTTTGGAAGGCTTCACGCATATTCTTGGATTGAATTTACTTTGGGGGAGAGGCAGTGATTTTTATTTTACGAATAACATGCTACTTACAATTACCTAGAGACTTCTTTTCAACTTCTATTTAAGATTTAATACAGAAATACTTCTATTTTTCAAATGTATTTATATCGCACCCGGTCAACGGCAGCGCATGGGTCATGCTAGTTGATTGATAAAGTTTAACTGATTTCTAATAATGGATTGGCATCGCAAACACACAAAGGTAACAACTATATTAGATTCATCCAATTATTATATTTCGGAAAATGTAGTTTACTTTCAATTGTATGTTCGGGTGGAAAAGAAGAACGGCAGATTATTATTATTATTATTATTATTATTATTATTATTATTATTATTATTATTATTATTTACTCACTAGGAGTTATCACACTGGTCGTCGTCAGTGATCGCCCACTGCCGACAACCTGTGGTATTCCCTGGAGTCTGAGTGACAACAAGTCTCCTCAGACTTCCAGTATGCTCCACCTCTTTTCGTTCATCACCGCTGATGACCTTGCGGTAATCGCAACAGCCACCTACCAACGATTTCCCGCTGATAAGGGCCATTGGTCCCCTCTGGGGCCCGAGTGGCAACAAGCCTCCCCACGGTCCCAGAGCTGTCCGCGCTCTTCCAGTGGAGGTCTGGTTTGCGCTTTCCCTTCTAGACCCTCTGTCCATAATTTTTTTTTCCTGGCGTCAGCCTATGCTTGCGTCTCTCTCGTGCGGTTGTATTTTCCCCGGTTCTGCTGTCTTGTGCTTCCCTGTATTTGTTCTCCATTCGTTGCTTATGTGGGTTGGTTTCCGCATTCGAGGACATTTCTCAGGATTGTAGCTGTTTTGATCATTACTGTCCTTTGTATGGTCTCAGTTATCCCTTTGATTCCTATTTCTCCTAGTCTTTTCTCCATGTTTTTGGGGACTGTTCCTAGTGCTCCTATGATTATTGGTGTTATACTGACTTTCTTCATGTTCCATATTCCTTTCAATTCTCTGGCAAGTTTAGTATATTTGCTTCTCTTTTCCGTCTCTTTGATCTTCACTCTGTGGTCTGCTGGAACGGCAAAGTCCACGATTTTGCAGGATTTTTCTTTCTTGTTGATTATTATCATATCCGGTCTCCTTGCTGTTATGGGTTTGTCTGTTTGTACATTCATATCCCATATGATTTTGTGTTTTTCGTTTTCTAGTACAGTTTCTGGTTTGTACCGTTTTTTTGCATATTCGAAATTTAGTTGTTTGCACATTTCCCGGTGTACTTCTTTCCCCACGCTGTCATGTCTGTTCTTGTATTCCCTTTGTGCTAGCTTGCTGCATTCACTTATTATATGATTTATCGTTTCGTCTCTTTGTCCACACAGTCGGCATTTGCTGTTTTCCTGGGTTTTATCTATCTTTGCTTTAATAAAGTTTGTCCTAATCGCATTGTTCTGTGCGGCCGTCAGCAGAGATTCCGTTTCTCTGTTCAGGTGTCCTTTTCTTAGCCATGCCCAGCTGTTTTCATTGGTTTCATCGCTTGTGAGTCTTATAAAGCGTCCATGTAGTTGTTTTTCCTCCACACTTTTCCTTTCTTGTCCTTTTGTTTCTGGGTTCAGTACTTCCGGGGTTGTTTGTTGGGCTGGTGTCTCTTGCTGTGGTTATCAGTCTTTCCGTGTTCTGAGTTACATATTTCTCCAGCTCTTTTTTGGTGTCTTCCACACAGTCTTCCATACTTACCAGTCCTCTACCTCCTTCATTTCTTTTCACGTAGAGTATGTCCGTGTCGTCTTTTGGGTGCAAAGCATTGTGCATAGTCATTAGTTTTCTTGTTCTTTGGTCAAGGTGCCTGAGTTCTTCTTTGGTCCAGCCTATGAATGGTCCAGAGTATCTTATTAGTGATACAGCCCATGTGTTTATCCCTTTTACTAGGTTTCTGCTATATAGTTTAGTTTCTAAGAGTTTCCTTGTTCTTCGTAGATATTCTTTTCCAATCTTCTCTTTCATTTCTGTATATTTGATTGTGTCTGCTTCCAGAACTCCCAGGTATTTGTAGCTATCTTGTTCTCCTAGCGCCCTCATCTCTTCTTGGTTGGGGAGTTCTATACCTTCTGTCGTCTCCAGTTTTCCTTTTTTGATCTCTAGCAGTGCACATTTTTCTATTCCAAACTCCATTTGGATATCCTGGCTGAATATCCTGGTTGTGTTTATCAGCTTTTCCAGTTCTTTTTTGTTTTTTGCAAACTGTTTAAGGTCATCCATGTACATCAGCTGGTTTATTCTTTGTTCTGTATCCGTAAACCTGTATCCGGCATCACACTTTCTGAGTATGTAGTTGAGTGGCATCATAGCTATTATAAACAGTAGTGGTGATAGGGAGTCTCCTTGAAAAATGCCTCTCTGTATTTTTATCTCAGACAGGTATTGTCCTCCGGCTGTTAGTTTTAGTCTCCATGTTTCCATCGCTTTCTGGATGAGATTAATAATCCTGTCTGGTATCTTGTATATCTTTAAGCATTCAATTATCCATGTTTGGGGGATTCTGTCGTAGGCTTTCTTGTAGTCAATCCATGCCATGGTTATGTTCTTTTGTCTTCTCTTCACCTCCTTCAGGGTCTTTTGATCAATGTATAGTAGATCATGTGCCCCTCTTTGTCCTTTCCGGCATCCTTTTTGTTCCTCGGGGAGCAGCCCACGATTGTCCAGGGATTGGTAGATTTGTTCTCTCAGTTGTGCTGTGAGAATTTTCCACATTATTGGTAGACATGTTATCGGGCTGTAGTTGCCGGGGGTCGTTCCCTTTTTGGGGTCTTTTTGTATTAGTGTTGTTCTTCCTTCCGTCATCCATTCAGGTACGTCTGTTTTATGGATACATCCGCTCAGTTTCTGCGCTATTCTTTCATGCACGGTCGTGAATTAAAAAAAAAAAAAAAAATTCACGACCCTGCATTATTATTATTATTATTATTATCATTATTATTATTATACATGATCTGTTCATAAAATTAATTCAGGGAATCTTTACTGTCTTTATATAATAGTTATTCATGATAATTAGAGCTATATATTTAGTATGCATTTACATATATACACACATGTTGGCTACATATGTGCATACATGTTTAAGCTATAGTCTTATTTATGCCTAGTTGTTGCGATGAAACAACAAAATGAATTATATTGATGAGAGGATTATAGGAAACACATAGCACCAGTAAGCGTGTGACTTTCTAAAATATATCTGCATGTATGTAGCAAAAATGTGTGTATGCATAAAAGTGTATACTAATATATATATATATATATATATATATATATATATATATATATATATATATATATATATATCACTAAATGAAGTGAACGAATAAAATAAGGTGCGAATAACATTTTATTAGAATTCAATGTTCAAGAAAAGTGCTTTACAGTTCTTAACTCATGAGTTTTAAAAGGAAATCTTCTCCTCAGAGGACCATTACCGCAATGACATTACTGCAGGTAATAAAATTAGAATTTGAAAATATATAAAAAAGTATATAAAATAACTAAAAGTATATAACACATCAAATGTTTGATGTTTTATATACTTTTATGTATTTATATACTTTTTTGTTGTATTAACCTTATATATATATATATATATATATATATATATATATTAGAATTATTCAGAAAACTGTTCTGATCTTGGATGTTATTCACACAACGGTTAAGCCAATGTTACTTCCGACCTTCTTCAGGTGGGTCTTGTCGAAATCTTTCCGTACAGATTCCCGAGTCCGACGTAATTTCGAATAGAACTAGTTAATGAATCCACGGAGGTAGCTTGTTTCTGTTCCGTAAGTAATGACTTAGTAAAAATCTAGAGTAATTCGTAATTCTATTCTGAGTATTTCTCGTACAGAGGATTAACATATAAACCTAAAAAAAAAATATCACACAGTACTGAATATTCTTTTTCACCTATATCTGTAGCGGTACGGGTCTTAAAGAAAAACAGAGAAAATAATGAAATCAAATTGTGTTCATCATTTGCGGCTCATTTGGTAAACATATAAGTTTTCATGATGATCGTCTATGTTCGCTTTCTCCCATAATGAACTCACACATACTTAAAAGTAACGAAAGAATACGAATATTCATTAACTAAGGCGAAATTCAATGCACCTAAAGTTGTTTAAGTAATTGAAATAGGAATTAACCTTTTCGTAAAATAACGTATTAAGAGATTACATTTTTTGAGTAACTCACAATGCCCTTTCAAAGTATTGTTCTTAATCCTTATTTTTCATCTCTGTATGAAAACGTAAATCTTTCTTCCTTATCAGATCATAAAAATTAACCATTTTATAAATCGCTACTTCATTTGGACGCCTATTTTTGTTTTGTTTTCTACCTCTAGGTTACTAATCCGAATATAATTTAATTCGATTAAGTTGCTTTATGATTGTAAATAGGCCGGCTAGGAAGTTGCTTCGCCTGTGACCAGTTTTCGTCCATGGCCTAATCCGAAACAAGTCTCCTCCGGAATAGAATAAAATTAAAATCTGCATTTCCCTGTGTGCCGCTTCAGATTCATTGCTGACACATAGATATTTTTACTTATTGACGTAGAAAATCAGCTTACGCCATTAACTGAAGTGTTACGCTGTTTTGCGTATTACATTTATTGTACAGCAATACTTATAGGTGATATAATTTCCGTTCAAATACAGACTTGAAGCTTTCTTTCTAATGTTATAAGCGCCCCATCATTATTCGGTCATAATAGCAATTCCAACTGCACGCAGCGACCGCTTCTTAATAGTTATCGATGCATTTCTCTTAAAACGATTTTTTTTTCTTTTTTTGTCATTATACATATCATTCCTCATAATCAAATCCACACAAAAACTTCTACATTCGTTTATAAAACAAATGTACGATTTTTGGCAGAACTTGCAATAAAAAAAGAACAAGAAACACAAGAAAAAACGACACCAACTGGAAACGGTTTTAAGGAAAATACATGCATGTTGTCTGGTGGAGATAAATAATTAAAAACGGTGTATTCTTTTGCTTTATATTTTTACAATGACTATTAATTCCGGTAGTAGTACTAATATCTTTATCCGTCGTTTTAAATGTTATCAAGATATCCTTAAAAAAAACAAGGGAAAGTTAACTCTGTTAAATTTACTTCCATTTGATTTGGCAAAAAAAAACGATTCTTTTCAGATACGTATAAAGAAGACACAGTAACAGAAAATAAGTGGTGACACTTAAGTAAACTGTCATATGCTTCATTTAAAAATAAAACATCTATATTCCTTTCCGGTCACAAACCCACAAAAAAACAAGATTTTCGATTTCAAGAAATTGATGGCGGAGTGAGAAAAGAAGATTGTAGCGAAAAAAAAGGAGATGGAGAGTCAGACTGGCAATTGTAGGGGTAGTGAAAGCACACTTACGATTGGATAAAGGAAGAATAGAGAGAAAGAGTGGAGATAAAATTGACTTTTCTCATAAGTGTTTATTTTTTTTATTAACAAACTCTTCTTATTTACGACATATATCTTTGTTTAGTGCCGAAACTAGATATTCCGTGACTTAAATATTAACTACACTTGTATACATTAAATAACACGTAAGAGAGTGAGAAAGAGAGAGAGAGAGAGAGATAGAAAGAGAGAGAGAGAGATAGAAAGATAGAGGCAAACAGACAGACATACAGACAGACAGCAAAAAAAGCTTATAAAAAAGTGACTTACGTATTACTTTGTAATAGTACTACCTACGCTGGATTATGGCATATTGAACTTTTGGGGGGTTATTAATTACTTTAAGTCGTCTTTCTGTTGTAAGTCTCATCAACTGATTAGAATAAGTAATAATCAAAGAATAATAATAGTTATCATTCTTTGATGCTCTTTCTCTAGATAATCAGCGACTTCCGGATTAATTCCAGCTTTCTTTTCAACACTGGAATTTTAATATCAAACTATTTTGTGAAAATATATTTTATTTACACACGTACAAACTACCGGGCAACGCCAGGTAATTTCAGGTAGTATAACATTTAATAAATTCATAAATTTCCGTCATCATGAAAATAAGTTTGAGACAAATATTATTTTCATATAAGTAATTAAAACATGAAAACTAATCCGTCGCGACCATTTTCGTTGAAATAATGTTAGTAGTGTTTTTATACTGATAAAAAAACTGTTTTCTTTTTGGTGGCAATCAAATTTATGACCGTTTTTACAAAGGGAAATTCATATTTGTTGATGTTAAATGAAAATTAGAATTAATAAAATAATTAAATGTGTATTCAGCAGAGTTACGTTTTACATGCTACGCAAATTACAAAGCATTATTAATAGACCATTCTGTTTTCTTCTGCATCGCTGTATATCTGTCTGTCTTGCTCACTGTCTCTCTGTCTCTGTCTCTGTCTGTCTGTCTCTCTCTTTAAAAATCGGTGGTGGAAATAAGCAAATTGCTTATGGTAAGTATTACTGTACGCACATACCCACAAACAAATGTGATATCACGCACACACAAAGACAATTGTCGTTCGAGTGATAAATGTTCAATTATAGTTCCACGCACCTTGCAATACTACAACCATTTATTAAACCATAAAAAAACTAAATTAATGAGTTGTTTGTAAAGACGATGTTCTAGCAACTGGCCAATTTATAAATATCTAAACAACGAAGATCGCTGTATTTAAACTTATTAATATTTTCTGGTTCATGTGTGCATATTCAATAAAAGTAAACTAAATATAATTGTGAAGTAATCAGATGATTACCGGTTTCATTAACTTTTGCTGGCATTGTTATTTTTAAAACGTAAGCACGAAATTTTGAAGGTGTAAAATAACCTTCGAATTGCCAGCGGTCATGAAATAAAGTTGCATGGAAGCTTGCAATCCGAAGGTAATTAGGCAACCTTTAACAGAAAGAAAATGTGGATAACAATATATATATATATATATATATATATATATATATATATATATATATATATATATATATATAATATCCAGCAATATCGTTGATGCATCTATTCTGGTGTTGCTTCTTGCTCATCTTTCTATGATCAGTCAAAATATGCAGGTGGCCTAGCAGTTGGCCTGGATTCAGCTGTGTATCGGGGTACGAAATGACTGGTTTCGCTTTACCGTTAAAATCTCAGTTCGTATCTTTCAACTGTAGGCGTGTCCCGTCCTGATATTCTCATCGATGGCTCAACTCTGGAGGATAAATCGACTCTGTAACTTCTAGGTCTTACTCTCTCATCAAATCTTTTTAAAAGTTTATACATTAGATCTATTGCTCTTTGTGCTTTTCATAAAGTTGGTTCTCGCTATCGCTCCAAACATTTTTTCACACCTGAGGATATTCTCTACACATCTACTATCAGTATATGTATGGAGCACTGTTGCCATATTACGGCTGGTGAATCTCTTTTCCATTTGAGGGTTCTTGATAAGGTCCAGAAACGTGTTTGCACTTTGATTGCCCCATCTTTTTCTTTTTCTTTACACTTTTTTCTCACAGACGTACAGTTGCCATTCTCGGTCTTTTCTATAAATACTATCATGCCATTTGTTCTTCAGAGTTATATTATCTATTCCCTGCTTCCTTTCTTCCAGATTGTTCGACTTGTAAGTCTCCATCAATGTGCTGGGTTGTTAACCCATTGTAATACAGTTTCGTATTCCAATAGCTTCGTGTAAAGAACTGCAGTCTTGTGGAACTCTCTTCCTGTTAACTGTTTTCCTCCCACCTATAACCTTAGTCTCTTCAAGACTAAAGTCAATAGGTATATTTTGTCTTTGCAATAATCGTATTTCGTTCTTGTTAGCTCTTTACTTCAAGTGATTTCATGCCTTGCCTTGTCTGGAGCGATTTCCATATAAAAATCAGTGTGTGAATTTAACTTTTAAAAAGTAGCCGTAATGTAAATATAGTCAAATTAAAGAATAACTCTGTACACAGCGATTGTGTACCATTGATAACTAACGGCGAATCTTGCGCAGTGCTTACTACTGAAATAATTAATGGGCCGTATAGAATATGTAATAGATTAAAGCGATTAGAATTTCTTATTTTCTGCCAAGAAAACGGACGTAACATTTACGTAATGAACTGGATAGTCAGAACTAAATATCGATCTGCCAGATATAATACTATTTAAATCTAACTTAGAAAATACGACTGATTTGATTTTATATATAACATACTTCACTATTTCACTGCGGTATGTGTAAGTATTCTCTTATGATCATTTGGTGGGAATGTTTCGTCAAATATAACCGTGGCTTTTGTATAATTAAATCAGCATTTTATGTAAAAACGAGCCACAAACACAACTGAAGGCCCATTTTCACTGGATGCAACTAAAGCACGAAACAGATGAACATAAGATGGTGAAGTTTAAATATAATATACGCCTGACAATTATTATACTAAATGTGAGTTACTCAACGTTTGTTTCATTAAAGATTTTCTTTTATGATTTAATAACACAGGATACATGCTAAGATGATTCTGAGGCTGATTTATGTTTAGAAATATTGTTTCAATTGTTTCTAATTTGCCCTAATCTATAATTAACTATACAAGTAACCTATCTCTCTTTTGCATCTATCTATCTGTTTCCCTCACCCTTATCACTATGTTTATTCAAGAACTCTATAATAGTTCTTTATGACTCTCTGACTATTTTGAGAATGAATGACTCTCGCATTCGATCAAATTTACATAGTGGGTTCATACACACCGTAAACGCTTATGTGAATTAGATAGCAAATATATAGGTCGCTTTAAAGCGACGGGTCACTAGCGTGTTCGCGCGAGATAGAGATAGAGAGACAGACAGCCAGACATACATACAGACATACAGATGTGTAGACATATTATCTCGTTACACTTAGCTACCGTGTGCCACCCAGATTGGGTAAGGCGTATTTTACGTGTTCGATTAGCTTGAAATGTCGGCAGAAAAAGGGATACTTATCTCTAGCCGCCAGACTAACGTTATTCCGCTGACTTCTGTGTCATTTGGGTCACCCCTGACCCCTAGGTGTCACAGAAACCTTTTCATTTAAATAACGGCTTTCGTTATGTATCCCTATCGTTTTTGATAAAGTAGCAGGGGCAGATGAAGATGAATTTCAGGATGGTGGGGTCAGGTAGAACGGAACACTTTGTCTAAGAGTTTCCGAGGCATTAGGAGTAATGGTAACCGCAAATTAAATGTGAACCATAGATTGGATCCTGACATGTTTTACAACTCTGGGACAGAGTTGACCTGTGAATAATAATAACATGTCGAATGATTTATAATTCTAGGCCTCATAACTTGATGACCTTTAAAGTCATACTCAGGAGCTTGCTTTATGTAATTGAACATTTCTATACATGTTTGGTTTGAATGTTCTGTTTTAATGCAGATACCTACTTTTGCGTATTGTTACGCCGAAACTAAACCCTGTGTTCTTCAGAGTTATATTATCTATTCCCTGCTTCCTTTCTTCCAGATTGTTCGACTTGTAAGTCTCCATCAATGTGCTGGGTTGTTAACCCATTGTAATACAGTTTCGTATTCCAATAGCTTCGTGTAAAGAACTGCAGTCTTGTGGAACTCTCTTCCTGTTAACTGTTTTCCTCCCACCTATAACCTTAGTCTCTTCAAGACTAAAGTCAATAGGTATATTTTGTCTTTGCAATAATCGTATTTCGTTCTTGTTAGCTCTTTACTTCAAGTGATTTCATGCCTTGCCTTGTCTGGAGCGATTTCCATATAAAAATCAGTGTGTGAATTTAACTTTTAAAAAGTAGCCGTAATGTAAATATAGTCAAATTAAAGAATAACTCTGTACACAGCGATTGTGTACCATTGATAACTAACGGCGAATCTTGCGCAGTGCTTACTACTGAAATAATTAATGGGCCGTATAGAATATGTAATAGATTAAAGCGATTAGAATTTCTTATTTTCCAATAATAAATTACATACGATTTGTTAAACTATTTGATTCATGGCGGTTTGTAAATTTTGGATGCATAGCTTTTTCAACAGAATGAGTGTGACATTAAACAGATAGCCGATTCTATTATCGGCAATGATATCCACTAGTTCACTTGTGCTCCTAATTAAGATGTGTAACGGATAAAAACATGCTTTTAATGAAGATAACAATTCATCTCCATTATTCATTCTTTTCTTTATATTTGTAGGAGGATGTGTTGAAAGTGACAATATGTTCGGTGGGAGCGTTAAATGTCATGTTGTCATATATCGATGTTTTATTTTTCTTAGTGTATCATACAGTAAGAAAAACATATGCATTCATTATCCACCCATCGGTTATGCGTAATATAGCATTTATTATTCAATGAAACTTTTATACATGTAGATAGTGTGTTTCGGTATCAAAAAATAAATTAAAAGGTGCTGCTTTTCAAACACATATCTATATGAACTGTTGTAATGATACAAGAAATTCCTTAATTAATAGTATTACAATGAATACAGCATGTATATATATATATATATATATATATATATATTTAGAGGGAGAGAGAGAGAGAGAGAGAGAGACTGAAAGAAATGGGTTACTCATTGAATGCCAATTAGGTGATTTAAATCATAAAATATGAGTGTGCAAAGTAGTCTCATTTTTTAAAACGAGGCAGCAAAATGAGTCTCTTTCTGTTCGCTATATTTCTTTCCCCTTCTCTCACTCTTTCAAACTTTAGCTACGAGTGTAATATTATTACTATGTATCGTCGTCAATGTAAAAATATAGAGGAAGAGGATGGTTATAGAAAGTGGCGACGGAAAAGGGAAATGTTTACTTTTGATGGTTAATTAGCACAGAGAGAGACAAAAAGAGAGAGATGTGAGTAAGAGTGAGATACATCACATTAAAACGTATCACGCATGAGCAAAGCTTGAAAACTTAAACACATTAGTAAAGCACTAGCAATGTTGGGCATGAGTTTGCAGCCATATTTAGGTAGGATTAAAGACTGCTGTGAAAGCTGTCGGGTTTCGAACCGAAACTTGAAACACTCACAGATCTAGTCACACCGGGGGACTGTAATGCTTAAATAATAAGTACATAAAATAATATATATATATATATATATATATATATATATATATATATATATATTGATACACATATCTTTTTATCTTTTCAATTTTTCGAATAAATGTTTCTTATTAAAATCAAACTAATTAATGAAAAATTTATATGTGTTACAAATATTTTCGATTTTTTCTCGAATCATCATCAGGTGTTGACGGCAAAATCGACTAAAAAGCTAGGGAAAAAAATGAAATTTGTTTAATACATCGGAGAGCCGTGCACCTAAAAAGAACACCTACATTGTTTAAAGAAGCGGATGAATTAAATCTCATTTAATTTACTATGTATTTATTATTTATTTTTGTTATTAAGAGTAATGGCTGATTTATTTGGTGTAGTCGAATAATTATGGATAAGGGAACATGGGGAGGTAGGCAATAATTAATTTAATAAGATGTCCCTTTTTTAATTTGAATTAAGCGACGCCGGGGTGCATCAATGAACTAAATTAAACTACGCTTAACATTTTAAAATGGTTTTACTAGTATCATATGCGATATTATTAATTTTCAATTGTTGTATTTTTATGTATATTGCTTCAAGTATTTAATTTTTTTTTTCAGAAATGTTATGTGTTTGAAAATGTGAAAAAATACAAATTGAAAATAAAAAACTACGGTTATTGGAATATAAAATAAACCTGTCATATATATATATATATATATATATATATATATATATATATATATATATATATATATATAGGGTGACTTAAAAAAAAAACGGGCCCCGTGTACACTTTATGTGATATCTCCTTTATTTATTCACCGAGTGTCCTTATTTTACAGGACATGGCAGAATCAACGACTGTGAGTACACCAAGACCTATATATATATATACATGTATATGATCTTCTGTAGGAGTAACTGACAAGAGCATCGTACATTCTCCGTGCTAGACCTACTGGGTATTTTCATCGTCCCCTGCACTTCATGACAATTGTCTATGTCAACAATAGATGCTAGTGTCACAAAGTGTTTGGTATTATTATTATTATTAGTAGTAGTAGTATTATTATTATTATTATTATTATTATTATTATTATTATTATTATTATTATTATTATTATTATTATTATTATTATTATGTACTAACTAGGAGTATTTACATAGGTTAATATTAGTGATTGCTATTAGAATGTGACCAGTTGTGTTACCTGCAGCCTGATTAAGAACAAGTCTATCAAGATGTCTATCACACTTCGCTTGTTTCCTTTACTGTTGCAAAGTAGCTGTGTTATCGCATCAACCATTATCCATTATTTGTCGCTGAGAATGCCGCATTTCTTCTGAAGAATTTTAGTTGTAAGATGTTTCTCTCGGGTTCGAGTATTCTTCGTTCACTTTCAGTAGAAAACCGGAGGGTGCTCTCCCTCCTCCATTTCCAACCCTCCTTGAGTTTTCACGATCATTGTGTGTGATAGCAATTTTTGTGAGTGTGTTATTTGTTTTAGGGGTGGGGGGCGGTTCATGGGAGATCTCTTATTGGTTTTCTTGTTATTTGCTCACAGCCAAAAGCTTAGTCTACGAGTTCTAAAATGTGTATAACGTTTCAGTAAACATTTTTCCTTCTTCAGATATATAGCAAGATGAATCATAAAATGCACATGAAAGAGAGACGAGAAAGAAGCACGGTGTGCACAATTAAGAGAAAGAGAAAATTTTAAAAGATAGCTGATATAGGTGTGGTCATCGTATAATGTGTACAATTTCAGCAAACGATTGGAATGCCACGTTTTGAAACATGGATGCTATTTTCTTTCCAGAGACTGGTTTAAAGTTTGAGAAAGTGTATGTTTTTACTAAAATATTTAAAGTAAATGAGAATATATATGCGTGTGGGTGTCAAAAATTTACATTGAAATAGCATATATGCTTGACGAAGATTACATTCATAAAACTACATTAACACATGTATAATCACACACACATTATATATATATATATATATATATATATATATATATATATATATATATGAAGCAACCCAACAAAAGATATAAGCGTCAACTAATATCTTATAATTAGTGAGACATCCGGATAAACCTTGAGTTCTAATAAAATTTGATTGATACCTTATTTTATTAGTTCATTCTATATTATAATATATATATATAGGATGTGTTTTAAATAATAAGTGTGTATACATGCGTTCCAATACTGCTTGATACTAAAAAAGTTATTACTATATCTGCTGCATATAAATGTGTTTTGGCTTACAGCGACAAGTTGATCTTCCCGTATATATGACTCATTCAGAACAGTCGTAAGATATGCACTATTTTTGAAAGTGTTAATGTGGGTCTACGCAGTAGATTGTTTAATTTTTAGAACTGGTAGGTGAATTAAATGTAGGGGGTGCTACATTTTCTTTAACTGGTTTATTAACTGTTATTTGTTTACTGAATGAAATATTTATCAACATTATAAATACCACAAATATAAATACCACCTTACAGACTTAAAAGCACAAACATGAACACCTCACCCCGCCTATACACTTTCTAAAATAGTAGATATTTGAATAAAGTAGTTATCATGAAGCGATCGCACCGGCCGAAATCTCTTGTCGATGTAAGCCAAAAAAACGACATATAATGAATCATAAAGTGTATTTATATGTGCTGTAGGATTTCTATGATTTTGCTAAATAGTTTAACACTTTACTACAGTTTCCCGGTTTTAGCCGATCATCATGTGTGTTTTCATATGAAAACACACATGATGATCGGCTAAAACCGAGAAGATGGTTGACGCTGGGGGAGACAATAATCACTTACTTATGTTGATTCTTCTTGGCATTTTGGCTAAGATCAAAGTGTAGTATATGTTCCGATGGATACTGCACCCCATAAACTGGTATTGTCTTGGCCTTCGGGGCTTGATTTACGCCGGTCTATGGGTCTGTCCTGTGCAGTTCTAGGAGGTCCACCCTCCCAGGCTCCGCATCCCCTCTTTGGGGAGGAGTAAGTTTATTGCTTACTGCCTGAGGCGCCCCTACCGAGGAATGCCGACGGGGCTGCTCAGGCAATTATTAAACCCCACTTTCCCGACCCGACCTTGGGTCACATCTTACTTGTGGGAGTAAGATAAAAACTGGCCTTGTGCCTAACTCCTGGAGAGGAGTAAATCAATATCTATGTTGATTATTTCATTTGTATATATATATTTTAATATATATATATATATATATATATATATATATATATATATTAAGATGTTTTCGTCATACTTTTTCTATTCGATAGGGAATCCTACGTGTTTTCAACAATCAATATTTATTTTATTTTGTTTCATAATTAATTGCCAATTGTTTGACCAACAAATAACAATTTTTTTTTTGTTAACATAGTTCACCCCAAACAAGGCAGGCCGCCACTGTAGACGTAAGGGGCTACTGAGAAGAAAAAAAAAAGGAGAATGTTTGGTGAGGTCAACCTAAATTGGGATCTGCGCAGCGAGATGTCTGTTTACATTAGTTTTTAATTTCTGCATGTCAGTACTGTCGGGGAAACAGGGGGCAGGGAAGGAGTTCCAGAGGCCAGCGGCACGAGGAAGGAAGCTATTTGAGTAGTAAGCTCTCCAGCATATGGGGACCTCCACAGTGAATGGTTGGGATTTAGTTGATTGTCGAGTTGGTCTAGTAAATTTACGTCGAAGGGGCAGCAGAGTAGCCAATTCATCAGAGCATACTCCATTGAAGTGTTTGTTAAACAAGCACAAGGATGCTACATTGCAGCGATGGGACAGGGACTGGAGCTTGGTTGACAATGAGGGGCCTATTAGATTGGCGACTCTTTTTTGGACCTTGTTAAGGAGGGAGAGACTAGTAAAATATGCACCAACCCAGATGTGGCAACAATACTCCATGCATGGGCGGATGGTGGCTTTGTAGAGATACAGGATAGTGTCAGGTGTGAGGAGTTTACTAGCACGGTAGACGGAGCCCACCTTCTTTGTGACAGCCTTGGCAATGTCTTCAATGTATTTGTTCCAATTCATGTTACATGTGAAGGTTGGTTTTTGTTGCACTATATTTAATATTTGGAGGATTTTTTCATCACTTAATCTGGTCTGAAATAACAAAAACACTATTTGTTCATGGGTCTGAATTTAGCTATACATTTTTGTTTTTTTATTAAATGAATCAATTTGTCTTTGCTGTCTAAACATAATTTATAATCTTTACTATTTATATTGCAAGTAAGGCTATTTTTATTTTCTCAATTTATATTAGAGCTTATATTTTTTGTTTATTTTGTTTCCATATATATTAAGAAGGGGTAGTGCTGTTTCTGCATTTTTCATCGCTGAATGTAATTATGTAGTGATTATACCACACTCGTTACGTTTTCCGCCATTCCTATGTATACATGTGTTCTCTGTTGAAATTACTATCTACTGTTAGTTTGTCCATAACATTAGCTGTTAAATATGCATTCATTAGTCATTATTTTTAATTCAAAAAATCTTATACGTTGGTAATATTAGTACGACTATTACTGTTTCTATTGTTAATTTATTTTGTGTATTTATTATTGATTGCATGTTAGCATGCAACAATAACTTAGTTTAATACTATTCCTATTGATAATTCAGAGCTTATCAGTGGCATGTTTCAAGCTAAAATTGAATTCGATCGATTTTTCGACAGTTCGATTTTCTATCGACGTCTCGATTCGCACAAGCCATGCGGAAAATAAATGTTACAGTTTACGACCAGCTTTTCATTATCGATGATGACACCTGAGTATCGCCGTTACCACAGCGCTTAACCCACAAAAGGATGGGGTAAGTTTAGTCATCAACAGACTGTTTCGCCGTTTCACAGATCTTCAGTGTGGATAGATAGGCTGAGATTGAAACCCCATCGTTTCCACAATCCAAACTTATATTCAATGTGCCATGCGCGCAGTAAAACATAAATATATTATTTACTCTCTGTCTGGCACATACCCCCGCAATACTACAGGGATTGTGTTACTTATCGCCAATCTAAGAGATGTCTCCCTCGTTTTACTTTTCTTTCCTGTCTTTTTCATCATTTACTGCTGTTTCTTATCCTCCATTCCTTCCTTAGAAACGAGTGTGCCATTTTGTTTTAATCTGTGATAAAGTTTGTGTTCACTCAATTCTGATGAAGTATTTTCATAATAAAGATCAAATGTTAAAAAATGGCACCATATTAGTTTATTTTATTGAATTGCCTTGGTCTACCTGACTTTCCACGTATTTCTACATACACACACGTATATGAATTTACTATTCAAATAAGAGTAGTTTATCACTCATCGTGTGTCTTCGTATCTTGTGTATGTTTATCACCTGAACGTGACTCACAAATTTACATCTCAATTTACTATTAATCAATTATATATTGGAATCAAACCGTCAATAAAGCACGAAAAGGAACTTTAAAAACATGATATTTAAAAAAACACATTACCGAATTGAATACACCAGTAAGAATGCATTTCAATTTCTTTGTAAACAAATCAGCCGTTTTAATCTTTTAAAAAATATTTCAACAAAGGAATTAACTACGAAGTGACACTTTGAAATTTGAAAATAATTTCTTGAACCACCCCATATAGTCATCTACAGCCTGCTGTATCGCTATATCACGACTAATAAATGTGGCTTGGCGTGGCAATTGTTATCTGAGATTATAAATATATGGGATCGTTTTGTGTTGTTTTACAATCAAGCGATTTTTCATTTCTAAAAAAAAAAACGGATGACATATCATAACTGATGAATAATGTCATTGTGTCTATTATTCATTTTGCTTAATTATTATGCGAGTTTTCTACCTGCTCGTGGTTTATGAACTACGCGTAACAGGTAAACACAATAACATTTTAATAAGATTACATTTTCTATCAGAATTTATCATGTTCATTTAATGGGCTCACATAGATCAACTGGTTAGATGCTTGGAACTTCGTCCCTACGATGAAAATGTAGTGTACACGTAGACTCATCGCTAGCTCGGTCAATGAGTCCTGTCATTTTAAAAAAAGTGTTTCTTTACATTTAAGAAGGAAACTCCCTACCCATTTCCTTCCACTTAGGTCATACTTCCATTTAGAGATCATCCAGCTTGTTTTGGGTTCTAAACACACCAAACAACAGTCTGCGGTCAAATCTTCCAAATGGTTGGGAGATACTTACTAAAGTGCCACTTTTTTAATTTGATTTCTGTGCTTGTCTTTGAGGAATTGTTTGTCATCTCAGTCTGCGTCATTTATTCATGAAATTCTTATAATATTTTTAAAATAGATTTTCACTGTTTTTATTAATAAAATTACGGTTTTCTAAAGTATCACTACCCACTGATGCGAACGATTGACGAGATACATTGGTTTATGATAAACATGAAAAGTATGAGACTACTCTATTTCCTTATATATATATATATATATATATATATATATATATACGATTAAAATGTATTATATCAATTATTTGCAATTCTCTTATAAAAATTATTGAAATAAGATTTTCAAATAAGGCGCTGAAGTTCTACATTGTAAGTAAAAATAGCAGCTCCGTATTCTTACGATTAACAGAGCTATATATATATATATATATATATATATATATATATATATATATATATATATGTGTGTGTGTGTGTGTGTATGTGTGTGTGTGTGAGTGCGTGTGTGTGTGTTGTTCACCCACATACAACTGTTTGGTCGTATCAGGACTCGTTAGTGTGGCTAGAAACGGGCAGGAACTTCAAACTGTGATTCGAAACCGGGTCGCATTTTCAGCAATGAAGATGTGTAAGGGATTCTCTCGAGAAATGACTATACGAGCTAACGGCTGAATTATTATAGGGGATCATACAGTGTGGATAACCAGACCGCGTCTCCCCACCGGGCTAAAAACTATGTATAGTTGCACAGCATGCCACATAACAAGTGTTTTATTTCAGAGTGATACCAATAATCAATCATCGTCCTTGAGTATTTTTCACAGAAAAAATAAAACATCATAGCATGCACCTTACCTTGGCATTGATCCATTATTATTCAAAACAATCAACCCTGAGTTTTAGAACAGTCAACAGTAACGGATATAAATATCTCTTCAAAATTTATATAAAATATAAATACACATTTTCATTTTGCAAATACATGATTTTCATAATAAAATTTGAAATAATTTCTGGCTAGAATTTTACCCAATTTTATATATACTCTAATACGTAAATGAAATTATTCGTTTTCCAGAGAATAACGTTTCTTGACAGGCAAATACTATAATTTGCCGAACAAAATTTTATCGGACAATTGGTTCAATTAACATTATCATGATCAAACGATAATAGTATTATTAAACTTAACTTCAAAAATTATAATTAGAACTTTTTTTCTTGAAACTAGAATGTAAGTTAAAAGATAACCGGACACCGCTGGGTAGGTACAACTAATATATATATATATATATATATATTATATATATATATATATATATATATATATATATATATATATATTATATATATATATAGATATATATATATATATATATTATATATATATATATTTTTTTTTTTAAATTTTTTTTTAGCCCACCTCAATATAGGCTACGCACAGTAGTGAGAAGTATATTAACACAGGTGTCATCGTAGCTTTAATGTGTCTTCAGTAGTTAAACACTCTTGACAGCGGCTGCCAATAACATGTTTAAATTCTCGCTGATATATCAGATTGTTCATAGTGGCCGAGTAGGTTAAGGCGTCGTAATTTGGGTAATAACATGACTCGTGTTCCGGGGTTTCGAATCGCGTGAATCGGTATGAATTATTATCATTACACTGACAATTCTCGCTCGAGCGCTTTCGATCTTCATGATCGTCATCGGGAGTAGCTTTTACATTTTTTAGGGAGACTTGAGATGTTGTGATTTTTATAATTTTTTTGAAGGTTTTGGTAGGGTGAGAGGGAGGGGGAAAGAAAACGCGTAAATTACGTATCATTCAACAAGGTTTGCTTATATATATATATATATATATATATATATATATATATATATAAATATATATATATATATATATATATATATATATATATATATATATATATATAGAGAGAGAGAGAGAGAGAGAGAGAGAGAGAGATAATTAAATATCCAAAGGGGGTTATCTTATTATTGTTATAAAGCTCTATTTTAAAGAATACCGAGCACTCTCTGCGTCAATATACGTTGATTTTGTTTTGTTACAAATAAAATGAAATTAGTCCTTGTGTACTACGTATTTTATATTTAAAAACTTAAATGATCTATCGATAAATCTTATTTATTTAGTGTTAAAAAATCCTTATTTACTTGGTAACCTACGGGGACAGAGTAAGACACGAGGTCGTTTGTTAATGTGATTAAAATCCATATCCCGAAAAAGGGAGACTAGATTTACGGCAAAAATAAAAATGTCCTCAGTCTAGAAAGATGTATCATTCACAGGCCGAGGACAGAAAAGATGAAGTGTATAATTATTACTTGCTATATTCATCCGCCGTTGCCCGGGTAATAAATATTGTATGAAGAAAGGCTAAGAATAAAATAATTCAGTCTAGTTATGTTTACGAAGTTTGTAATAATAGGTTTTTAAAAAATCGTTTTATTTTTCCTTATTTTATTTCAATGGACATTCGATGAATAGTAAATAAAACTATATAATTCAATGTCTATTTTTATAAGGTTGTGTATCGCCGAGAAACGCACACATACACAATACACATAATGTTGTGTTATAGTTTAATTAATACAAAGATGATGTAAGTCGCGTTCAAAAATGCAGCTGGAAAAAAAAGCGCGCATCTGATTTTACGTTATGCTAGTCATGTTTTAAAATGTTTAAATAGGATTTTTAAAAATACGTTCTTGTTTTAACTTTTTATTATTTTTCATTACAATACTTATTCGAGAAATAGTAAATAAAAATATATAATTTAATATGCCTTTATCAATGTTACATATAGCCTAGAACATACGCATATGACATATTGTCTGAGAGATTTATTAATGCAGAGATTGTTTCGGAACTTTTGAGATGATGATTGATAATTTGTATCATTTGGATATATTCGGACTAGTATTCTCCTCTGGGTTGTAATCTTCACAACGTTTATGCCAATGTAACCTCCGTCTGTATTCAGGTGCATATTTTCAAACTGTATAATATTTATGTCGAAATCGACCCGTGGCCAAACTGTTTTATGCGTTGATTAAAACAATCAGTTCTAAGTGACAGTATTCAAGAGGTTGGAGGTTCGATCCTTACCACAGGCGATACTAAATGAGGAAAACAGAATAATTAACACGCTTACTCGGTTCTGAGTTATGTTATGACAACAATCTACCCCAGTGGATTGAATAAAAAGTAAGAGTAATTCTGTACAATTTCTCGAGTTCGACATAAAGATTCCAGAGTTTGCAAAGAAGCATTTGAAGAATGTCGGAGTATACATCAGGCGAAACGTTGTGAACATAACAACTAAGATGAAGATAGTAGTCTGAATAATCCAAGAATACAGAGATAATTCCAGAAGAGAGAATTGTTTTAAGTGTTTAACGCTTTAGCTTCACATGGGTTAACCTATCCTGATGAAGCTTTCAAATAATCAAGACGAAATATATATCTATCCACATGAGTTGCTCTGATTGTATTGGGCTGGAATATTTAGTTTATCCATTTATCCCCGACATAAATTAGTATATCTATTATTATACTAAATCTGTGTTAATCATCGTGCGTTTCCTAAAATGAGTATTCTTATATATTTTAATGAAACAAACATACATGATAAAATATTCTTTAGTTCTGGGATTGAGTTATTTTTGAAAAAAGATTTATTTCTAATTATCAGTAATTTGTAATTAACTGGGCGTCGTTAGTTTCTCACTTAACTATCTCTGCATTCCTCTCGTTCTCTAATTTTTTTTAATGAACCACTCTCTAATATTCTTAATGCAGCTATGAACATTTACAAAAAGAGTGACCCTCTCTTTTCAACTAATTTACACCGTAAACACGTATGTAAAATAGATAGCTAAATAAAAGTTCTCTTTACTTCTATATTATCCCATGAAGATCTTATAGAAGTAGATACATATTAATTTTTGTTTTGTAATAAGAATATTTTAATAGATATATAATAGTTTACGAATTTCCGTATCAAAATAAAGTTGAACAAATAGTTATAGTTGCTGTGACCCAGCGGATCACAGGTACGTCTAGTAAATGAATATATTTACCTGCGTATGAATAGGAGACTTCCTCTTTCAGCATCCGGTTAATATCCTTATTAGCAACAAACTTGTAAAGTCGCTGTTGGTAGGTGTGCGATATATCCAAAAAGTTATAATGAAGGGCCTCGATTGTCAAATGACACATAGAGGGGACAATATTCGAGTGACCTGTTTTGTCGTAAAGAACGATGAAACGACCCCATTCATACAGTTGGAATAGCCGTAGAAAAAACATAAACAAACTGCCAAAGTTTACCGGGCCGACGCGTGTCAGGGTCGGGTATGACGTCATCCGCTGCGCGGAAAAGTCCCGCGCCATGGCGCCGGCAGATATCACAGGTATGTTCCAGAAACTCACCTGTCGGACCATCGGCCCGGCTGCGAAATCACAAACGGGTCCGAGAAACACGTCGATATGAGACTGCATGTAAAGGTCGATGGCCGCTTTGATGCCGTGTGAGATCGAGCACTGCGTGTCCCCGGATTTGACGGCGAAAGTTAGGTTTGACACTTTGGGTAACTTACTAATGGCCAGATTAACAGCAGGTAGGACCCTTTTCAGGCAAAAAAGGCGTTTCTCATCCTCAGGTAGAATCACCACGATATTCACATTCTTGCTTTCGATGTTTGAATAGACGTTTAAAAAAATAGTTGCTATACAAAGAAATCTGACTGACTCCATTATTTGAGAGAATGTTTTACTCAATAACAGTAACAAATTACAATCTCAGTTTAAAACTATATATTTAAAAATGCGTTATATATATTACTTCAAAAGCTGATATGTTAAATGTTTAAATAATTTATTTATATTCATAAAAAATACATATGTTATAGAAATATGTACTTGTTTTAAACATCAGTTATTTATTTTGGTTCCGAAACGTGTTTTAATATGAATTAACGTATGAGTTTAAATAGTTAGTGAATTAGTTAGTATCATTACTTGTGTAATCCAATGTATGTTAATACATTGAAAGTAATATCAATGTATTAGAATCGTAATTTCTTTAATCGATTTACATGAAAAGTTGAATGTAATTAATATTTTTCATTTCATGGTGTGAAACTTTCACAGTTTCTTTACGCGTGACTTGTGCGGTTATACTTAAATTTAAGTTATATTCATTTCGGTTAAGTAATTAATCTCTGTTTTCTTTCTCAAAACGTATGGATTTGAGACTACGGATCTTATTTTATTAATATAGAAATAGATTTATTAAAATGTGCAATAATATGCTCAATGCCCGCTTGGATAGAGTTTACACATACCCGTTAACGTATGTTAACGCGTCAATTTCAATGATTTATCACTGTTACGGAAAAAAACACGAAAAAAAAGTATGTCAAACTTACGAAATAAATAACCTAACAAGTCGAATTATTTTTTAAAAGTGTATTCTCATCTCTAGTATCACAATTTCTCATGTGTCTGTGTGTTTCTCAACTGTAGGTCACTTACAATTTATAATTTGTTATTATTAGTAATCGATTATTTATTGGAAAATGACAATGTAATAACTTTTTTTTTTTTAAATCCTATTCAGAAAATATATTAAACTACGAAATTAAAATCCAGTAGAACAAAATTGGGTTTCTTCGTAAACAAGCCAGCTATTTGATAATTGTATTAATAGTTGAGAAAATAAAAAAATAATTATTTACTTCACGACTCTTCAAAATTTTAAAGCAAATTGGAATCATTTAAAATATCGAATAGAAAGAAATTTCTGACTGTAGAATTCTTCATAACTCCGCATGTTTGGAATTTTTCGAAGCTATTTCCATCTAATGATTATATAAATAGAGGTTGAAACAACATTACGTTTGGCAAAGTTAGTTATAGTTTTATTACAATTTAGTCTAGTGTATAATTTAATGAGCGAAACTATAATTAAATGTAGCTTTCAATATCCTAGTTAATAACAAAGACTATAATAATTTGGTAAACAAAAAACAGCGAAACAAAATGAAAATAAAATACCACCAGGCAATACCGGGTGCATACGGGTAGCTACCAAGCTGTTGATTGCGTAGGTATGTGAATGTGCGCTCCGGCAAACGACTGAAGTGGACAGAGTAACGCCGCTTTTAGTCAAACGCGCGATCGAACTATTCTTGGAAAAAAAAACCGATCAGGTAAGATCAGAGTTGTAATTTTAATTACTTCTGGTGCAATGTAAAATTGTTTCTAAAAGAAATGAAAATACCATATATATGTGAAAGCCGTTACAGATATCCCATGTATGCAATATTTTTCTACACTGTAAGATCCACATTAGTCAGCGTAGTCATTTCTTTCTTAGGTATCCAATAACTTTCTTTCATTCTTCTTTTTTTTTGTTTATTTTTTTTTTTGTTGAAAAGTTACCTTATTTGTAATCAAATGTTTATTGAAGATAAAATGATGAGTATGGGTTTGAATGTGTTTTTTTTATGATCGGAATGCAAAGTCACTATCGATTAAGATATATTTCTAAAATTAAATAAAAAAATTTTATTCCATAAAATAAGTATACAAGTTATTTTAAATATTTCTTATATTTCTATTTAACATTTTTTCATTAATAACACTTCAGCTATATTACCAGATTTTCAGTTATTTTATTTGAAGGAATTATAATTTTCATTCTTCTAAATGTTTAAAGTTACAATATTATCACATCAGAATATAAGAGAAAAAAAAACTTTATCGTATGCAATTAATTCAGCAAAATGGTTATTTTAATTATTTGTATATCCGATTCAGTTTCATTTTTTTGCTTCTACATAACTTTCAATGTTTAAATTTTAAAACGTAAGAATATATAAAAAAAACTATCACATATCATTCCAACATTGATGTTTAGGATTTAAATCATAAATTTACACAGCGTTTCAATTGTTTTGTTTTTTCTTCATGTATCTATCTTATTTTTAGAGAGTACGGTCCTTTCTTTAAATTTGAATTGATTTTTTTCAATTTCATTTTCAATGATCTTTAGCCACAGACAGTTTTACACCCCTCAAAATACTTCATATTTAAATTATCTCCATTCACTTGTTTACACATAAAGCAAGATTTAACTATTAAAACTATCAAATTATATAACTTAATACAGCATGCAATCATAGAACCTTTGATTGCATTCATGCGTAAATATAAGTATCCCAAAATACACGTGCATCTATATAGATCCGTTGAATCAAATCAGAAAAATCAATATTAAGGGTTAAAAATGACAGACATGTTTTAAGGACCTATAGGTTAGATGTTCGTGGGAGAGTTTTGTTGTTGCTGTTGTGAGTTAAACACAGCGTGCGGTTATAAAGTAATTGAGTTTGTATACATAGTGCGGTGTATCGATAACTAACGACTGAATCGATCTCTGCAATGAATAATTGTTTTAAACAATGTGGACATATCTGATAGAGTTGGGATGGATTTTTTTTTCTTTACTAAGCCAGTAAAACCGACTAGCCACCGCCCGACACAACTTTCATGCCAGCGTTACGACAGCGTCTTCTTTTCTTTTCTTTTTTTTTTTTTTGCCGTTTTGCGCTCGACGGTGGAGACTGACGTTGCTCTTCGCGTTCGTGCTCCTTCGCCGACTGCCGCGGTTTCCGCCACCGCGACTGCTGCTGCTATGGCAGCGGCGGCTCGTTGCTCCTCCTGCTGCTGCTGTGTGTTGTTTTCTTTCTCCCCCCCCCCTCTCACCATGTCGGGCTCTGGAAAAACGAAGACATAAACTAACCGTCGAACAACGCTTTCGCCTCGACAACTGCGAGTGATCTTTCCTTGACGAACAATATTTATCCAGTGATCGGCGCAAAACCAAACCGATGAAATTACGCTTTTTCAGAGAAAGCACCTGTCTAACGAGTGGGACCCGGGAAGATAACATGACTAATTATGACACGAGATTTTAACCCCATTATTGTTGTGCGTATATACATACATACATATATATATATATATATATATATATATATATATATATATATATATATATACATATATATATATATATACATATATATATATATATACATATATATATATATATATATATATATATATATATATATATATATATATATATATATATTATTTTATGTATTTATTATTTAAGCATTACAGTCCCCCGGTGTGCCTAGATCTGGGAGTGTTTCAAATTACGGTTCGAAACCCGACCGCTTTCACAGCAGTCTTTAATCCTACCTAACCGTCTTTCACACAATAAAAATCAGAGAAATTGTATTACATTATTGGTTCGTGATCACGCGCATGTATTTATTTAGAGTAATGATATATATATATATGTATACATATATATATATATATATATATATATATATATATTGTATACATATATATATATATATGTATATATATATATATATATATAGTTATTATATATATATATATATATGATATATATATTTATAATATATATATAGTTATTATATATATATATACATATATGATATATATATATATTTATAATATATATATATAGTTATTATATATATTTATATATGATATATATATATATATATATTTATAATATATATATATAGTTATTATATATGATATATATATGATATATATATATTTATGATATATATATAGTTATTATATATGATATATATTTATAATATGTATATATAGTTATTATGTATATATATATGATATATATATATATTTATAATATGTATATATAGTTATTATATATATATATATGATATATATATGATACATATATTTATAATATATATATATATATATATATATGCTATGTATATGATGTATATACATATATATATATATATATATATATGATATACATATGATATATATATATTTATAATATATATATATATTTATATATATATATATATATATATATATATATATACATATACGGAATATGTTCAGTGACTGCACAAATGCAATCTCGTTTCCATCTTAAGTCTCGTCATTCATAATAGTGATAAAATTATTAACAGCTAAAATACATATAGAACTGTCAAAATAAATATTGGAAAATATGCTCGGAATATGTGTTAATATAATATTTTGAATACACACATGAACACACCCACATAGTTTGGAGTGAACGTGGATGCCTACTAGACACTGTCCTCGAGTGTCTTAGGTATCTCTGTGCAGGGTGTGTCAGGACATCCTGGCATAATGATATTTCCTAGTACAAGTAAACCATGTCCAAATATTCAATATAACATAGTATTCGAAGCCCAAATAAAATCTCCTCGGTATGGCTACTCACACCAGCTTATACGAAGAATGGTGCACATTCTTCAAATGATGTTTTCTGATAGTAACATCACCTAGCTGGATACTCAACCGGATTAGATGAATTCTTGTCCTGGAATCCAATAACACCAAGTGACCACAAGAAAGATATACTATAACATTGTTAACTGGTCAATTCGAGAGAAGAAAATGAACGTTAGACAAGTGAAAGAAAAAGTTCGATACAATATTCGAATATCTATGTATCTCATATAGAGATCAATTATAAGCCGCAGACAGGTGCCCCTATATTTCTGAGAATTCGACTGAAGTAAAATGAAACAAGCACAGACATGAATATTAAAAGTTAAACATTTGTTTCTGTAAGCCTTTGCCCTATTGATTAGCTTCCCACAAAATGCATGCTTAGATATTCGTGAGTAAATTTGGAAACACTGTTATTAATTGCTCTAATTAGCCGCGAGTTGCAATTAATTACCCAAGTTACACACCTTTCCCTAAGGTTGGTTTAGTGTATTACCCACCATTTTCTTTTTTTACCCCTTTTAAATCTAACTTACTTTGCAGATGTGGAGAGTAGAAAGTAGACCTTGGGTTTACTTTCCGCAACCTCATAACTCTCGGCTTCCTTATTTTGTAATTTAGTCCTCACATTCCATGAGCGATGTTTCTGACAAAGGGGGAAGAATAGGTTTTCTCCGTCGGATTCTATCGATATAACATTTATCGTTGGCTAGTGTTTGACCTTGAAATGGCAATTTTTAGCTTTGTCCGGGGCGATTTCCATAAAAAAAATTCAATTTTTCTTTATTTAGACTTTTTAATCCGTGCTCAATACGTGACCAAATGTGTTACAGTTTTCTAGGATATATATATATATATATATATATATATATATATGCATCATTATTAATTTAAAACACACATACATGTACAATTTATAGCAATATCTTTTAATTGTATTATTGTTAAAAATATCGTAATGAGATGTTATTTGTGTTTACTTAACATCTGTGATAACATTTATTTATTTATAATATTTTAGCATCATTTTCTATTGCTCTACTGCAGAAATGGCAATTTTAGAAAACATTTTGAGCGAATAAAACAACACAACAAGGTATATTAATTGTATTATTATAATGCATTATTTACGAACACACACGCCTTATATACATAATAATATTTTAGAAATAAATATTAATTATTAAGTACCTAGTTCATTCTAACGCAATCTTCAGTGAAGAAGTAAATTCTCAACGGTCGGCGGGCTCGAACTCCGATCACAAATCGCCACTGATTCGTAGTCAAGAGCGTTAACCCCTCGGCCATAGGGAATTAGCTAATAATTAGAGAGGAATTTAACTTTGTAAATAGCGAGTCGGCGGCTAATTTACACGAGCAGTGAAAGTGATCAACAAACTGTGTTTGGATCTTGCATGAAAATAGTCTATAGGATCTAAATTGAGGGTATACATATATATATATATATATATATATATATATATATATATATATAATAAATGGAGGGTATATATATATATATACCCTCAATTTATTATATATATATATACCCTCAATTTATTATATATATATATATATACCCTCAATTTATTATATATATATATATATATATATATAATAAATTGAAGGTATATATATATATATATATGTATATATATATATATGTATATATATATTTATATATATATATTCATATATATATATATATATATATATATATATATATATATATATGTATATATATATATATACCCTCAATCTAGATCCTATAGACTATTTTCAGTGAGATAAGTACATGGTGGTTGCTAGAAAAGCGGGAAATTTTAGATTTTAAATTTTTTTGTTTAAATGTGATGTTGTTTAAATGTTATTGTGTCTTTATAATTCACTTCTTCTATTTGCACGGATGACATCTTGAGCATCGGTGAGTGTATTATAATATTAGTCTTTTAAAAACTATATGAAAGTTTTTTTCTTTGAAAAATAAATTACTGTTTGACAAATTTCTCGCTTTTCGAGCGACCATCCTGTATCAATCAACAACTTGCATATATCAGCAGCTCGATATTAAGTGTAAAAGAAAGAGATTTACACGATTTTAAACATTTCAAATTCTGAATCAAGAGTATACACAAACGCATTATGTTTTACATCTGTTTCAAGGCAGTGTTTATTTTAGATCATACAATGCTATATCTAAATGAATGCGAAAGTTCGTCCGACTTCTCGCACTAACGTTGAAGTCAAACTGCTTTATTTAAAGTTGATCCAACTTTACACGATAGTAACAACATATCTTTTTATAAACTCCTGATGTATAGACCATCTACATTATACGGTTTACTAATTAATATATGCCTTACAAAAAGAAAAGTTTATTCATTAACTATTCTTTGTTGTTATCTTTTAATTCAATGATAGTTTTGATTTGAATATAACATATTTTAGACGAGGAATATTGTTGCATTGGAAAATTAAGTATTTGTGTTTAAAATTTCCATTTCTAGTATTTTTATTAGAGAGACTGCCGCAATTTTTTAAAAAATTGCTATTTTTTTAAATAGTAAATTAAAAACAACCCTACACTGTCGCTAATGTCAATTGATTTCTTTTCTTTTTCTATCTTTACGGCCATATGGAAGGGATTAAGAAATGTGTATCGTAATTAAAAACATGTTTATGTTTATTTAACTATATGAATACATGTGAAAGAGTTGTCATTGTGTTTACAACAAAGTTATGTATGAAATGTTAATTATTTTAAAGTTGTGTATAAAGCGAATCTGTAGCGAGCCCAATCGTAAACCTCTAGTATATTTATATATCAGTGTGGGTTTATACTCTACGTATATATAAATAAATAAATATATATATATATATATATATATATATATAAAAGTAATTTCGATTTTCCCCCGCACCTACGTTTCAGTAGGAAAATATCCGGAGATTTCATATAAAAATATTTACCACTCACGACTTCCAGCATTTCTTAAACGTGTTTCACGAAAATATGCGTACTTGTCGTCCTCGTTTTCAAACTATTACATTCATTACAAATAGACTGCTTCTTTAAAATACGAACTCCCACAAAGAAGGTAGTAATTATGTTCTCCCACATCACTTACAAACAGCCGGTGATTTCCTTATTAGTTATAATTATTATTGAGTGACCGTATATTATTTAATTTTGTAAATGTTACCATTTACTACACACTCCACTATATTTTAAAATAAATAAGATACACCGTTTTAATTTTTATTATATACTGCCTGGTGTCCTGAATCTATTCGTGTGATAAAGAGATAATGTTATTGTGGTAATTTAGCAGTGCGGTCTGTCTATTCATATCACTGTTAATCATTTTTCTGAATGCTTCTAATAATTATCAAACATCTCACATAATATTTAAAATGGCGTCTTAGACTAATTGCTATGCTCATCGTAAGTAACTTTTTCTTAACAATTTCGTACGTTCTTGATTTTATAAAACACCACATTCGTTAAAACTAAGTAAACGATGTTTTGGTTGTTTTGGGAACAAAATAGGCCTTAAAAGTTATTAAATGATTATCAGGTGTGTTTTAATATAAAGGAAACAGTGGCAGCCTTCGTACGTTTTTCTGTTTTTATGAATAAAACATTCGTTAACTAATTAAATAATTGTCTGGTTGTTTTTAGTAAAAAAAAAACCCTTAAAAGTTATTAAGTGACTATCTGCTTTTTTTTAAATAAAACCGTTTAAGTATTCTGTTTTATATAAAGAAAATAGTTACAACAATGTAAACGATTTCCTTGTTATTTTTAGTAAACATAAAAGTCTTTAAAACTTACGTGATTAGCAGTTGTGTTTTAGTATAAAAAAAGTATTAAAAAATGAGTATTTCTAAAAAGACAAAACTACTGAATAATTACAGTATCTTTTGTTTAATTTTTTAAATAAATCATTTTTAAAGTTTAATTTATATACTACGGTATCGTACAGAAGTATGTATGTATGCATATATATATATATATATATATATATATATATATATATATATTCATTTTATTTTTTACATTTTAAAATCAACCTTTTTCAATAAGATTTTGAAAAAGCTTATTATTAGTTTGTGTCATCGACACTTTACACATTCCAAGTGTCACGAAGTAACCCATTCTTTATTTTAACATTTAATCGCTATTAATTAATTATTCCTGCAGGAGCGTCTTCATGGCTATCGATTGCCGGTCGTCAAGTGTACCACGATTCCGCTAACAAAGGTAAAATAATTGAAAAAGTATGCGATGATAAACCAATAATTGAAATAGAATATTTTTTTTTGTAAAGATAACAATATTTTATAAACAAAAAAGGATGTGTTAGGGAACTTTTATTCTAGCAGGTGCGTATGTAGGTTATTAAAGTAAATTTCGTTTGGACTATTTTGTAGGTACATCCGCCAATGTTGGTAGTGTAGGTACATATCAAATAGGATTACTTCATGTGGCAAGTCTTTGTTTATATTCTTAACAAATAATTGACTGCAAATGCATGCGGGTGGATTTAATTACAGAATTTTCTAAGTTAAAAAATCGTTTTATGACGTTTATTATTTCGAAAGATACGAAATAATGAAAGTAATTCGTAAATCCCATCGGGCCAGAGAACATTCATATACACGCGAGTTATTAATGTAGGAATTATAGTTGACAGAATATAAAATCAATCAAAATTAAGGTTTTGAAAAACTAACATATTTGAGTTGAAAAATAAAAATTAAGTTTTACAAAACTATACGATTATAATTTAAAGATTAAAACCATGTATAAACCTAGGACAGCACCTCAGTATCAGGGATCGTGTTCTGTCATCGGATATGGACGATTTTTCGAAAATATTTTGTGTGGAATCGGCCAATTCGTTGCTCATGTCGGCGGTAACGCGTCCACGTCTCACAGCCATAGGCCGGAACGGAGACGACACCCGCTCTGTAAACCTTCAGATTGGTTCGGAGGCTGATGCCTCTTAAATTCTACACTCGATCTCGCAGTCGCCCAAAAGTGCTGCTATCTGATGAGATTCTGATGTTTAGCTCTTCGCCAATGTTCGCGCTCTTGGAGATTGTACTGCCAAGGTAGGTGAAACTATCCACTGATTTGAGAGTTACTCCGCCCACTGAAATTCGTAGATGGGAGTGCTTTTCTCCTGGGGCCGGTTGAATGAGTACCTCGGTCTTCTTTGGACTGATTATCAGATCAAAGTTGTTGCAGGCTACCGCGAGATGGTCCATTTGCTGTTGCATCTCCGTTTCCTCATGCGTGGTGACTGAGTCGAATGCCTTAGTGAGATCCACAACCGTGATATAGATCTCACGGTTTTATTCGACACATTTCTCTTGGAGATGGCGTGCAACAAAGACCATGTCCGCCATGCCTCATCCGGGGCGGAAGCCACATCGACTCTCTGGGAGGAGTTCGCGTTCCAAGTGTGTCAGCAGTCGGTTCAGCAAGACTCGGGCAAAGATCTTACCCGTTATTGAGAGAAAAGGGATGCATCTATGGTTGCCATAGTGATAGTAGTTTCCTTTTCGCTTGAATATGTGTACGATCGTTGCATCACGGAACTCATGTGGCAATGTGTCCTCTTTCCCACATTGACTGATACAATGCTGTGAGTTTGTTGGTCATTGCCGGACAGCCTGCCTTGTAGACTTTAGAGAGTATGGCATCTGACGATGGAGCTTTCCCGTTCGACATTTGTTTGATTGCGTTCCAAACTTCTCCAGCTGACGGGAGGGCGTCAAGATCATTGTTTATCTGTACATCGGGTAGGCGAGCAATGATTCTACGTTGATTGCGGCTGGTCTGTTTAGAACGCTTTTGAAGTGTTCTGCCCATCTCGACAGTATCAGCGTTTTGTCTGTTAGAAGTTTGATGCCGTTTGAACTGTATATAGGGGATGCGCCGCGGTGCTGAGGTCCGTAGACTGCTTTCAGCGCGTCATAAAACCTCTTCGTGTCGTACCTATCTGTGTAGCTTTGAATCTCGTCTCTTTTGGCACTAAACCAATTGTCCTGCATCTGGCGGAGTGTGACTAGAATCAAAGAGCAAATGTTGCTAAACGCAGTTTTCTTTGCCATGTTTTACGGGTCGTTTTGATGAGCCCGTATATCTATCTATCTATCTATCTATCTATCTATCTATCTATCTAGCTAGCTAGCTAGCTAGCTAGCTAGCTATCTATCTATCTATTTCTACCTCTTTCTCTCTCTCTGTATATATATAGTTTAAAATAATTTAACATTATTTACTTTAACTTAATATTGGTATAAGCTCCTTTAATAAGATTAAAGTTGAGCCTTGTACAGGGCAGTTAAATACAGACTGACACGTAGCGATACGGCATATTACGACAACGTTCGCGGAATTTTTAGTCAGTCTTTCTAGATATGCCCCCCTTCGCAAAAATAGACCTTACATTTCCTTCTTGAATTTGGTAATGTCTCGTGACATAATGGTTATGTCGCTTGCTTGCAGCGTCTAGGTTTTGTGGCAGGAGTTCGAACCTTTTGACTATCTGAAATTATCATCCCTACACTGATAGGAGCGAAAGCTTGAAACGCTGGCATAAGTACGTAAAAATAATTTAATATTTTTTACTTAAAATTAATATTGGTATATATATATATATATATATATATATATATATATATATATATATATATGAGAAAAAAGAAACAATGTTTCAGACAATATGTAAAAATAAAAATGGAATGAAGAATAAGCAATTCAACAACTAACAAAAATAAATTCAAAAACTCATGTTGTAAAGTTCTACCAAGATATTTCGGCCGTCAAGATACGACCATTTTCGTTCGGTTGGTAAACTTTATTTCAACACGGGAAAGTTTTCAAATGTATACAAAGAATGCTATTGGAAGAAAATGTCACGTGCAGAGAACAACAAAAAGGGGGAGTAGGGACGTGAGGAATGTTATGAAAAGAGAAAGAAAAAGAAGATGAAGAAGAGGAAGAATAAGAAAGAGAGACCAATCAACCAGTGTCTTTAGAACGTCCGTTGAAGAAGAAAAAGAATATGAAGAAAAAGAAAAAGAAGCAAGAGCAAAAGTAAGAAAGGGTAAAATCGACATTTGACTATCGAAAGCTGCTACTGTGGGCTCATCAAAACCACCCGGAAAACACGGCAAATAAAACTGCGTTTAGCAACATTTGCTCTTTGATTCTAGTCAAACTCCGCTAAATGTGAGAGTTTTATCGAATCAAAATCATTCAACGGATATAGATCAAACTTGGAATACAGCTTCAAAATACATTGTTTATAGCATACATGACTTGATTAATCTTCTTATATGGACATAAAAGTGACAAATAACTGTTCTATCCGTGAATTTTATAATTACTTCGCAGAATACCTATTTATGAACAGGTATTCTCCTCGTGATTAAAAAAATATATCTCAAAGACTAGCAATACTCGTTGTCGAATAATAATAACATCATAATAAGAAGAAGAATAAGAATAATACAAATAATATACGGAATTCACCAGAGAATTGAAAGGGGTATGGAGTATGAAGAAAGTCAATAATCATAGGAGCACTAGGAACAATCCCGAATAATCTGGAAAACAGACTGCGGGAAATTGGAATCAAAGGGAAGACTGAGACCATATAATGGACGGCAATGAGTAAAACAGCTGAAATATTGAGGAAACTCCTTAAATGCGGAAACCAACCAACATAAGCTACGAATGCTAATCAGTCACATGAAAGCTGCAATAGGAAAAAAACAAAAACACCACCGGATGAAACTAAGAAACAGAAAATGCAAGAAATTTAATGAACTTCCCCCCCCCCCCAAGAAAACAAAAATAAGTGATAAAACTAGCCTCGGCTGATACTACATAAAATAGCCGTCAATGGTCAAGGAGGGTGGAAAGACGGAGGAAGGGAATCACTTACTAGGATCTCCTGGAAGAGTGCGGAGAAGACTGATATATTAGGGAAGCTTATTGCCACCCAAATCCCAAACACCAAAAGTCGTTGGCAGCGAGACATCAATGGTAAACGTTTGTTGCAATAACGCAATATAATTTGCAATAGTTATCGAAAAAAGGTTGACAATACTGGAAATCTGGGAAGGATTGTTATCACTCAGACTCCATGTAACAATACCGGTTATTATCAGTGTGCAATCAATGATGGTGACCTGTGAAGACAACTCCTAGTGACTACAAATAATAACAATTTTACTGAGATCGAAAAGAAGATATCCACCATTTATAACATAATCGTGATCGAAGAAATGGTGATTCATCTGTAAATCTACCAGGTGATTTTGAGAATTAGGAATGCGAATTCTGTGATTGTTACCTTTTCCAAAGAAGCTAGGTATGTTAACTATGACAAATCACATTATCTTTTCCCAAGGAAATCAAAATACGAGATATCTCGTGATTATAAAGGAAAAAGTCTTGCACATCAGCAGATGTATGAAAGGGTAACTTGAGATCACATGAAAATATATGTATATTAAAAAGTTACCGATAAAAGAGCTGAAAGCCATGCATACGATGCAAATATTTTTGTTTAATTACTTTGGTTTTATATTTTTCGACAATTCTTCTATTTATCAGAGAACAAAGTTGATCTACATTAGTAATATAAATATTATCTTTTTTAGTAAATTTCTTTTTTCGCACTAGTTGTTATGTTCCGTTTGCCATCATTAAACTGCGTTATTTGAAACAGCACTTAATTAAGAAATTAAACTGTATAACGGGAAATAGTTGACGATTTAAATTATCTTCAAACGAAGCTCCAAACAAAGAGTATACACACAGCGATTATAGTTGTTTTTTGTTCTATCAATATTTATTTAAAGTCATATATTGAAAAACTTCGAATCTCTTATGAAGAAAACCACGCAATGACTCAGAAAACAAACACCAACTATTTCCGCAAAACAAAACAAAAATCATAAGAATAGATCAATTGTTAAATACCTCAGTAAAATGGTAAGACAAACATTCTCCGGGAATTTGTAATTAAAAACATCGCAAGTCATTTACTATGAACTACTTTTTAATCAAGAGAATTTTTTCAAGAAAATTGTATTTATCTTTCTCCCACAAGGTAAGATGTGTCACAAGGTCGGGAAAGTGGGATTTGAAAAGCCAGCACCCGAGAAGGTGAGCACTCTGGCCATTAAAAATTGCCTGGGCAGCCCCGTCGGCATTTCCCGGTAGGGGCGCCTCAGGCGGTAAGCAATAAACTTACTCCTCCCCAAAGCCTGGGAGGGTGGACCTCCTAGAACTGCACAGGTTAGATAGAGTTTGTTGGTAATGTGTGTTGGTTCGAGAATTTCCTCAAGATTTCGAGTGAACAACGATAACGCGTTGCAGAGTTTCTATCCTATCTTTCATTACGATGTCTTCAAGTAAGTTTTCCTTAATGTTTGCTAGTTGGTGCTAATGCTTCTAAATGATTCGTATCATATTTAATTTCTTCAGGTTCCATATTCCTTTCAGTTCTTTTACAAGTTCCAAGTATTATTAATAGTAGTAGTAGTAGTAATAGTAGTATTAGTAGTAGTAGTAGTAGTATAGAGGTAGTATCTTATTATTTTTTAATATTTTTGAAAATTGTGAAACATATGAATTATTTTACATATATAACGGATAACTGTTTGTTGGCTGTACATACACATATATGTAAATACGACTCATAGCTCGTTCGTAGAAAAGTAGGGTAACAATTTATGTAAAAGCGCACAGAAAAAGAAAAAAGAAAAAAATAGTGCGAGGTAGATATAGAAATTCATAGATTATAAAAGACGTGACGTCTTCGGTTAATTATAGTATATGACTTACTAAAATAAATAGAATAGTTCTATTTAACAGTATTAAAGAACGAAAGTTCTCTATATTTTAGCAAGTATTTAGTGTTATTACAGTTTATGGAAAAAAGCCTGCGGGGAAACAAACGTTGATAAACATACATTTAGTGTTTCTGTTTGTCTGCCTGTCTCTCTTTCTCTCTCTCTCTCTCTCTCTCTCTCTCTCTATATATATATATATATATATATATATATGGGTAGAGAAGGATGAAGGTAATCCGACGTGATGGGAAAATGAAAAAAGAACACCAAAAAATGGATGTTTTTTATGTGTACATCAACGTTTCGTCTTTATTTATAAGACTTCATCAGGATGATAGTATAGAGAAAAATGTCATGCAAGTACAAACACATGTATGGTTGAAATATTTGGAATAAGGAAGAAAATAACGGCCACTACTGGGTGGACGTCCGTACTTGGTGAGGAGTGAAAAATGAATGTTGATGAAAATGAGTGGGGAAGAAGTGGAAAGATGGGGGTGAGCAAGGACTAATGTGGGTGGTAGTAAGAGAAAGAGGTGGGGGATGAGCAGGAATAATGTGGATGGCATCAAGCATATATATATATATATATATATTTATCAATATATATATATTCATCAATATATATATATATTTATTAATATATATATATATATATATATTCATCAATATATATATATATTTATCAATATATATATATATTTATCAATATATATATATATATATATATATATTCATCAATATATATATATATTTATCAATATATATATATATTTATCAATATATATATATATATATATTCATCAATATATATATATATTTATCAATATATATATATTTATATATATATATATTCATCTATATATATATATTTATCAATATATATATATTTATATATATATATATTCATCAGTATATATATATATATTTATCAATATATATATATTTATCAATATAAATATATATATATATATATATATTTATCAATATATATATATATATATATTTATCAATATATATATATATTGAAAATTGAAAATATTTAAAGAAAAACCTGTAGTAAATCGTCCTTTTCAATACAGATTATTGAAAAATTTAAAGATAATGGATATGATAGTTTTGGTAAGGTAGATAATAATACACTTAAAATGCGTCTAAATAAAGAAGACGAAATAATTAAGAAAATGCGAGTAATTTATCCATATGGTCTAAATGTAAAAGTAAAAAAAGATAATTTACAAGACCAATTAGAAAATGTATGGCGATTATATCCAGCTTTGCCTTGCTATGGTACTAGAGATAGAACACATGTAAATAGAAACAATAGAGAATCTGCCGTTTCATGCGAGGAATTTAAAAAAAAAATACTAAAGAAATCATTAGAAAACTTCTTAACAAAACAAAGAAAAAGGTATTAAAAGACATAGCATCTAAAATATTATTAAACCCGGATATTATATATAGTAAAGAAGATCTTCCTGAATGGTATGAGTATATCATGGATATCATCGATACTAAATTATACAAGCCACCTGTTGAGGGTATAAAAATAACCCTCGAAATGTTAGTGTAGTCCTGTATAAAAACAAAGGATTTGATGATATAAATCTGCCTAACACATTTAATGATCTAGAAATCACTCAGTCACTGCCCAATGAACTTAAAAAAAGGAACAGAAACCAATAGTAACATATAAACTAGGGCAAACTATACGGAATAAGGTTTATAACTATAAAGAAACTGTAGAGAATTTAAATATTACTGATAATGATGAAATGTATATACCATCATGTGAATGTGAATCTTCCCCTTTATGTAATACTGACATAGGGCATATAATTACTGGTAATCATGCGATAGTTAAAAATTCTAAATTACGAAAACTCCTAAGTAAAGGCCCAAACTATAGAGAACCTAAATGTTTAAATTATGCGAAATGTGTTAAGGAAATAAATAAAGCGTTAGATAATTTCACTGCATCCATGGCAAACACGTATAAACTATTACACTCTACATTTGACGCATGGAAAAATAATGTACTTAGATTTGTAAATAAAAAAGTAGAACGTTTAAAAGAATTTAAACACCCTAAAAAACGAATCCCCTCTTTAGAAATCCACAAATAACTACGGAGCTTGAAATGCTTCAAAATAGGTTTGTAATAGTTCCTATTGATAAGGCGACAAATAATGTAGCTTTTATCTGTAAAAAATATTATATACAACGCTTATTGCTAGAAGTAGGAATAATAGGTGAAGCTTCAGATACTTATAAATAAAGTAATAGTAAAGGCGATGATATTATTATGAACAATACTGTTATTTGTGAAAAATAAGGATTACAATTAGCAGAAAAGTACAAAAAACTTCCATGTATGTATTGGATACCTAAAATGCATAAACCACCAGTTGGCGCCCGTTGTATTGTTGCCTCAAAAATGTGCCTCACTAAATCTTTAAATGAAGCTGGATCTAAAGTCTTAAAATAAATTATAAATGAAATAAATAATTTCCATAAAAAAAGTAAAATCTATAGTAATATAAACCTATTTTGGATGATAAATAATTCAGATCTAGTAAAAGAAAATTGGATCGTATTAATTCTCGTAAACAGGCTAAATCAATCTCGACATATGATTTTAGTACATTATATTCAAAAATACCACATAAAGAACTTATTAAAGAATTAGGTAATACTATAGATTTAGCTTTTGCACGAGGAAAAGGTAAATACATAGACTTTGCAAAATCTAAAGCCTTTTGGTGTAAAACTAAAAATGGTAAGACGAGTGTGTCCAAAACTGGTCTGACAATGCTTATAAGTCACCTTATAAAAGAGAGTTACTTTCAAATATGAATAAAATACTACTCTAAACAATAAGTATTCCAATGGGTTTGGATCCTTCTCCATTTTGGGCAAAACTATACTTACATAGACTTGAATATCATTAATAAAAAACGATATATCTAGAGCGTATAGTTATCATGGATGTAGGCGATATATTGACGACCTTGTTTGCATTAATGATAGCGATGAGTTTGCAAATACTAAAAATTTAATATATCCGAAAGAGTTAAAATGAAACTTGATTTGGATATGAAAATTGAAGATAAAATATTTATCTATAAACTGTTTGATGAAAGAAATTTCTTTCCTTTTCGTATCGTACAGATGCCACATGAAAATAGTACCTGCCCTGTGTATATATTTTACGGGAGTATTATGTCCGAATTTCTGAGGATGGCTCGTGTTAAAATTGGTAGATTTTATGCCTCCAATTTCTGACCTAATAATAAGAATGATTAAACAAGGTGGTGATCAGACAATTAAATAAGGCAATTACTCGCCATCCTGA
>OY744533.1:23085109-23097609 GCA_963556195.1 Sepiola atlantica | reverse complement strand
TAGTGATAAATGAAGCAAAGAGAAGGTATACAGAGATAACCAAAAAACGCATTCAGTCACAGAAACTAAGTACTCGTGATTTCTGGAAAATATACAACATTGTGATGAGCAATGGGCAATCAACAATTCCCCCACTATTAAATCACAACGATATTGTTTGCACGGCAACTGATAAGGCAGACCTACTTGCGCAGCGTTTCGCCTTAAACTCTACTTAAGACTCAGCAAACCAACCCTCTGTAAATTCCCATTGCAGACTGAAGCCACACGTGAGAACCTGGTCATCATTCAATCACAGGCTAAAGACATCATAAAAACTTTGAACCCTCCAAAGCCCGTGGGCCTGATCTCATACCAGTAATAGTCATAAAGAAATGTTCTGCTGAGCTGGGTATTGTCCTCTCCAAACTATACAAAAAATGTCTTGCTGAATCTTGTTTCCCTGATAGTGGGAAAACTGCTTCTGTGGTACCAGTCTTCAAACATTCTGGAGATAGAACTGATCCTCTAAACTCCTGCCCAATCCGTCTACTCCCGACCTTTGGTACGATCTTTGAAGCACCATCTACCGCAGATACCTAAACGTTCATTTCTGAACGCATATATCATACACAGGACAAGGCAGGTGAAGCTAAGACGGTGGCGCTTGATATATCCAAGGCTTTCGACAAGGTCTGGCATGAAGGGCTTCTCCTAAAACTGCACTCATATGGTATTACTGGACAAATGTTTTATATAATTAAATCCTTCCTAACAAAAAGAAAGATCCAGGTTGTCCTCGATGGCCGTTTATCTAAGCAACATGACATAAATGCTCGTGTACCCCAGGGATGAATTCTTGGATCTCTACTGATCCTGATCTTCATGAATGACCTTCCTGATGTCATTGAGACTGAGATAGGAATAATCAATGACAACACCACATCTACTCTCGTCATGTAGGCAAAACTAATGCGCACAATCTGAGGCAATGTCTGAATCCTTAGAAAATGACCTCAAGTTCGTATTGAATTGGGGTCAAAAATGGATGGTAACTTTTAATGCCGCAAAGACAAAGCTATTTTCCTTCGATAACTACAAGCAACCTCTTCAACAACCGATAATCATGGCTAACAACACCCTACCTGAGAGTTCATAATTAAAACTTCTCAGCCTAACTTTCACAGATAACATGAATTGGAATAAATATGTTGAAGAAAATGCCAGTGCTGCTGCAAAAAAGGGATGCTCCTTCTACCATGCTTGTAAACTTCTCACATCTAACATTATACTACATCGCTACAAAACCACAATCCGCCAATGCATGGGGTCTTGTTGCCACATATATATTATGATATTGAAGTGATTAAATAATAGAATTTGCATAGCAAAAAGTTTATTAACTCATCAATTGTTAAAACCAGGAATTAAAATAGAAAATTACGTTTATGCCATGGCATTTTAAAAAATAAACGCTCAAATTTTCCGAAAGTCGAACCAATAACACTTAATCATTAATAAATTATTAGAGTGATCTATCTTAATATTTAAATCTTACAATATATACATGTAAATACATGTAATAGATTTATATATATATATATATATATATATATATATATATATATATATATTTATATATATATATATATATACGTATATATATACGTATATATATATATATATACGTATATATATATATATATATATATACGTATATATATATATACGTATATATATATATATATATATATATATATATATCAAGGAAGGCGCGAGAGCGCTCTATCCCTTAATAGACTTCAAAAACGGCCTATGCTAGAAATCTCACTTCTTTGATCAATCTAACTAAAAAGCCAATAAACCAAATTAGTTAAAACTTTGCACAAAATGTTTTTTGAAGTGTGTAGAATTTCAGCATCATTAGTCAAGGCAACCCAGAGATTCAGAACGGTCAGGCATGAGTTTGTGTTATCCGTGTGTACGTACGTACGTATGTGACAACCTGTAGCTCATCAGCTATTTGATGGATTAAGCTGATTTTTGGCAGAGATAGAGGTCCTAGGGTCTAGTTGATGGCATTTTAATTTCAGTTTACCATATACCTTAGTTTTCCAGAAAATTCCAAAAAACCTTTAAAATGAGCATTGTATTGAGGCACAGCCTTTAAAAAGTAGTGACATTCCATGATAAATGTCAGTATACTGAAATCATATGCGCTTTATAGGGTTAAGATGAAAATCCATATACACTAAATATACAAAAGCAAGGAAATTCCCACATTTTTACACTTTATTGTACTAAAGGGTATGCGAGCACAACAGGGCTATGTATTTTACATGTAGAAATTTTTCTTCAGCGCACCTCACACACTTCCTCTACTAATGCATAGATATTTATACTGTAGTGATGTGATAATGAAATTGTTTGGTTGATATGTAGTCATATCCTTAATAAATGACAATAAAAGTGTAAACATTTGGGAATTTCCTTGTTTTTGTACATTTAGTGTATATGAATTTTCATCTTAACCCTATTAAGGGCATATGATTTCAGTATACTGGCATTTATCATGGAATATATACATATATATATTTATATATATGAATATATATAAATATATACACATATGTTTTACTACATATATGGTTGTATATATAAATGCATGCATATGTAAATATATATGTAGCTGCATATATATACATACACATATTACTATATCTATTAGTATAGATATACACGCATATATAAAAATATACATACATAAACATATCTATAAATATATATATATATAGATATAGATATAAATATATACATATATATGCATAATATATATATATATATATATATATATAGATATAAATATATACATATATATGCATACATACATAAATAATTATATATACGCATATATAAATATTTATATATATATATATATGCATATACGCTTAAATGTATATATACATGTATATATACATATAGATATATGTATATATATGTGTGTGTGTATCTATTGACATATATATATATATATATATACTTATTAATAATATTTATATATCTATAAATGTATATATAACTATATATTTTACATACACATATATATACATACAAATATATGTAGGTACCCACATATAGAGAGATGTATATATATATATATATATATATATATTTGTAAATACATGTATAGTTGTATATATATATGCATATATCTATTTTGATATCGATCAGTATAAGTATAAATATATACACACATATATCTATAAATATATACATACATATATCGTTCAATATATATATACATAAATATATATACATATATATGAATACATCTCTTAATATATATATACATAAATATATATGTATATCCATATATATACACCCATCTATGAATATATAATTATTCATAGATATATGTATATATATATATACATATATCTATGAATACATATATCTATATCTATTAATATAAATCTCTCTATATATATATTTATTTATATATATATATACATGTATATGTATATACATATATCTATAACTATAGATGTGTATAAATGTTTATATATATACACGTTCATATACCTATAAATAATTATATATATCTACAATAATTATATATATACATATGTATATATTCATATATTTTTTTTAATTTGTGCATAATATATATATATATATATATGCATATATGTATATATATATACATAATTATTCAGAAATAAATATCATTTTAAAAACACACCATATATACACATGTGTTTCATGCCAAACCACAGGCTTTGTACTTTGATACGAAAGTCGAAGACAGTCGACTACTTCCAGTTTTTAAATTAAGCCCGTTATTAATGTATTGATTTGTGTAGAGACCCACTGCTGCGCGTGTATAGTTAATTTATTCAATAGTTCTTTACGGAAAGAATTTCATCATGAAAAGTATGATAACTCATTATTAACTAATTAGATGCTAGAAGATTTGTTTATAAATGAAAACAATATAACTCAAATATTTCGGCTAAACAGGCTCGTGCGAAGTAATGATATACATTGTTTTTTTCTATTTTTCTTCATTAGAACTCATTTTGAAACAAATTTCATGTTAATAAATTAAAAAAATAAAATCCAATATTTCGGACGAAACAGTTCCTGGTCATTTTATTATTTCTGTGAAATAAATATAAGTCATTATTTTAAATCCAATTCGATGCTAGAAAATTGTATTTTCAATAAATGAAAACAATTTAAATATATGGCCTTACAATAACAAAAGGAGAACAACTATGTCGATATTGATGACACATGCATGTCTTGACAAGAATATTTGATTCATATTGTTTTATTCATTAAAAGATAAACTATAACCACGTGTTTGTTTAAATCAAGAACATTTATTTCAATCTATACTTTCGAAAATTAGAATTATCTTTTTCAAAGCAATTTTTTTCCTTTTTTCATCGTACAATATTATGTGGACTTCTTGATCAGAAAGAACAAATTCGGTATGTCTGTTTGCGCAGCTCCGCTAGTTTCAATCCGTAGAAAGCCTAAATTTAAATAAATGTTTTTTTTTAATTTTAACAAACACATGATTATGGTTTCTCAAAAAATACTTTTACGAAAAAAAGGTCTATAATATGTCTACCCCTTTTTACTGATTATATATATATATATATATATATCTGTAGCAGAATAATTTTGCACCGTGTTTATGCCCACTTACGATGATGTAAACCAAAATACCACCAGATCTCATGTTTAACATTTTTTTTCTAATTTTAATAAGTATCCCTTACATTATTTTGATTCTTGAAAATGTCTCAAATTTAGACTTAAGCTTAAGGGTTCGTAAGGACAATTGAAATTTAGGGAATCCTGCTTAATTTGTGTCTAATGACTATAGACTAAATTCAGTGTTGTGATAGAAATAAAGATTCAAACAAAGCGTATGCTGTTGTAGGAGATGTTATTATGATGGTGTTGATGAGTAAAAGTTTATCAACGATTTGTTGATATTTATAGAGGTTAGTTGTTTAGTCAATGTGGAATCAAAGGCTACGTATAAAAAAGCAGTAAATTATAGAGTTTAAGTAAACGGGATCGTGTGAGTAGGAAAGAATATGAGGGTGGAGAGTAAAGTGAACGGTGAAATGTGGTGTGGCGAAAGAGTTTAATGAAAACTTTATCTGAGTGGCTGGCTGTGGAAACATTTGTGGTCGAAAGGTTATGATTACTATGAAATTGCATTAATAGATAAGGATAAGTTAATATCGTAATTAATATAGGTTTCAGCTTGATGTGATTTACGGATTAGAGCATTAGACTAGTTTCTATTAATCGTATTTGTTGAAATTCATGGGCATATATTCTTTATAAAAGCTTTTTGAGGAGGGCTATGTCTCACCAATATACACATCCCTTCCATCCTAACTAACGCATTAAATGTATTCTGCTTGCGTAATGCAATAACCTTCGCTAAAAAATGAGTTTTCCCGGTTTTCAGTATGATAAAACGTATTTTGCTATTAAATAATACGAATAGTTGTATTTGATACCAAGTTAGCAAAACATATTATTCCGATGATTAGTTACAGGTCTTTTATAAAATATAAATGTTTATATTTCTAATAACATATATATAATATTACTGTTCAAGCAGGTCATATACATACCATATCACCAAACGTTTTTATTTAGAGGAGAATTTTGTGATGTAATTATGTTTTGTTTAAATATACATTCGTCTCGATTTTTTCCAAACAATATTTGATAAAACTGGCCCAAAATTCGTTTAAAGATAGTATTTATTATATCAAACTTTTGCAATATTTTTGGAAACTTTTTTACGTTAAAAGCTTCGTTTGATTCTATTGAGATTTACTACGAAATTGACAAATTTCCAACAGTAAAACCGGAATATATTCGGGAGGACTTGCCAGGATTTTTTTTTAAAAGGCGTAGAATTATGCAAGCGTATTTGACTCACGTTTTCCTCAAAATATACTATCGGTTTTGTTGAGAGTTGCTCTTAAATCAGTAAAATTAACACAATATTGCCAGGATATATTTCAAGAAATTTAGTCTAAAAAATCCAGTGCTTTAAATAAATGAGTTCGAAGTAACAACAAAACCGTTTAAATGTATATATTTCAATTTTTGGCTCGTATATTAACAGTATAACATAAATACACACTTTTTAAATTTATTCATGAGTTGTAGTGTAGAGAAGAATGTTTATGTCTCATTCTAACATTTGAAACGACTTAGTTGCCTTATTCATTAACATGTAAAATATAATGATTGCGGATGAGAGAAGGGTTAGCAGCAGCGGGTATTATGTCCAGGAGTCTGGACGATGAAAAGGCTTGAACATTCATCATATAGAAGATAAGATAGCTATATCGTTGGTAGGAAAACAAGAATAATTCACATAAGAAAAATATTCTTAATAACAAGTACCTACGTACATATATAAAAGGAAGGCCGGGTTCATGTGTGTTTGTAGGTATGCTCGCGTATTTGTGTGCTATAATTGTATCAGTCCACGTGGGTGCGACTGGTCGGGTCGCCATGTTGGATCTTTGGGTCTTCTTGTTTACGACGTAAGCCGTGGCTAACGTCGGGATATTTGCGGGTCGAAAGAGAAGTGTTTGTTGTATATCCGAGAAACGTAAATGAGTAGACAGCAGTGCCGTCTCGTGGCGAAAAGAAAAAACGAAGTCTTTTATAATCATCGGGACTTTTCTCTGTTTTATGGTAGATTGATTCCAATTGGGCACATCAGAAATGAATTTAAATGCTTGCTCAAATCAGCGACCTGCTCAGAAGTCAAGCTGATATTTAAAACATCGTTAATGGCTGCTTCTTTCGGCTGATGCTATTGTTGCCGTGTGTAGTGCTTCTACTACAGTATATTGAATGTTGGTTATTTCACATAATGTAGTATTATTGCTTGATTCCGTGCGGATTTTCTTAGAAACCTTCCAGGACGGTAGCACAAAGGATTATTTGGCGAAGTCCGAAGTGTAGACGTGACAAAAAGCGTGTAAACGTGAGAATGGGGAGTGACAAAAGATGTGGATCACATGAGGAGAAGCCTCATTGAAAATGTTAGGGTCAATTGTGTTTGGAAAAAACGAAGAATGCGACTGCCGAAGGGTAATGTTTTCGAAGAGAAATGTTTTCTAGGAATACTGGTTTTTAGGAGTAATCTTTTCTGGGAGTAATTTTCCTACTCTCACTGTAAAATCTCATTCGAAGTGTTATGTTTTCTTGGAATAATGCTTTTCAAGAGTTATCTTCTTTACGAGTAATGATGCCACTCTCGCTGTAACATTTTCTTCTAAGATTAAATACATAAAGTGCACGTAAATTTTCCGGAGAAGACAAAAGAAGTTATTATATATGAACTATGTGGGTAGAAGTCTTTTTCAGTTTTTTAATATATCCTATTTTAATAAAATGATATACCATATGTATAACAGTTTTCGGGAAATACAATGTAAGTGGTCTTGAATCTCTACGTCTCCCTTCTAATAGAGCTATCGAAGCAGAATCTCCTTAAAACTTCAAATACGTATATCTGATATTAATGACATTTAAAACATGTGTGTAAGCCCCTAATTCAGAGTATGTTCGCAAATTTCAATTTCTCCCGATTATATTAGGGGTGAAACGGGGGAGCAGTAACAAAGAGAAAGTAATATAGTGTTATGAGCATGATAAAAAAGAACCTAGTAAAGTCCCTCATTCAATCCGGAGCCACGTTTCCTGTTCCTGTCAGTTATTCTTATTTTATTTTTAAGTATGTTTAAATATGTATGTTTCTAAGAGCTTCGAAAACATTAAACAGCCCTCCGTTTGTTTTAGATGTGATTGATAATTTGTAGTATTTAAATAATTCGTATTACTCTTCTTATCTTTGTTGTAATATTAACAACACAGACATATAGCATAACAGGTATGATGAAGTAAAATAATAACTTGTCAGAGACGAGCTTCTGGAGAGAAGTATTTAATAATAACTATAAGCGATAATAAGTAATTCTACAAGGTTATAACTAACAAAAGTAAACTAATCTCTATCCTGGATTAAATAAAGAATTATATTTGAAATTCTGTACCGGTTAACGAGTTCGACATAAAGTTCCAAATTTTAACTAAGTGTCCCAACTTCGAGAAAGGCACATAAAGAAGGTTAGAGAGTACAACTATAATAAGCATAGTGATCCTAAAAATCTAAACAGTTCTAAAATTGAACAGTTAACTTTTTCATTTTTTTGTATAATTTGAAAGTTTTGCGTCTATCGAATTAGTAAATTTTTTTTCAAAGAATTGGGTAAATATTTCAGAGGTGAACACATTCCTTTCCTAAAATATCGAACGATGGAAAATAATATTTAGTTAAATTATAACATATACAAGTTTTATTTGTCGTGAATGCTCTAATCATGTTAAGAAGAAAGTTAAACCTTTTACATATTGCAATAAGCCGAGCTTAATAGTAAATGAAATGCTACCTCATATGACTGAAGAAACGGTACCGCTGGAAATGTTATATTGATTTGAAACATTCGTGAAATGAATATTGTATCCTATTAATCCCTGTGCTTACTTTTGTTTTTTAAACCATTATATCAAGAATATACGACCGGTTAAATCATACAGTTGCTAATATATATATATATATATATATATATTGATTTATATATATATATATATATATATATATATATATATTGATTTATAACGGGTTGTTTATAATGGTCGTGTGGGATGATGCATTGGAATTTGCGTTTGAAACATGACTTGTGTTCCGGGGTTCAGGTCCGGCGACTGGTATGAATAATCACCTCTACACTGACGATTTCCGAAAGGAAGAAACATATACGTATGTAGATGAAAACAAATATTAATGATTATATAAATATGTATATATATATATATATATATATATATATATATATAAATTTCGCGTACAACAAAATCGTAGGATAAATGTCAGAGGAAATATATATATATATATATATATATATATATATATATATAAATTTCGCGTACAACAAAATCGTAGGATAAATGTCAGAGGAAATATATATATATATATATATATATATATATATATATAAATTTCGCGTACAACAAAATCGTAGGATAAATGTCAGAGGAAATATATATATATATATATATATATATATATATATATATATATATATATATATATATATATTCTCAAATTCCTGAAAGGTAATAGTAAAAACTATAAAGGAACGAACGTTGATTTTTTTTAGCTTTCCCTAGTGTATAGGCTCTTTTGTTTTGTTTCTCTCCCACCTCATCCTAAAAATGCTTTCCTATTTCTTAATCTCTTGATTCCCTCTATTTTGTTGTATTTACGGTTCGATCCCCACATACTACTGAAGAAAAAGTAAATTTAAAAAAACAGTAAACTTTCTCTTAGAATGAGTTGCAACCTCCTCCAGAATAAAATATGGAAAAATACAGCCGGAGCGACGGTTTATAAATAATTAATCTTGACTAGCTCAAGGCTTGAAACATATAGTACTCTGTTGATTTGTCATGATCTTCTGTAACATTATTAATAAATAAATAGTATGCTCTTATTATTGACTAATTGAGCACCTTTTTTTGATAGATTTCTACCAAACAAAACCACACACACACACACATATATATATATATATATATATATATATATATATATATATATATATATATATATATATATATATTGGATGTATTTTAAAATAGTTAAGAGCTTTCGGACTCGTGAAAGAAAGGTAACAGATAAGACGATTTGTTTCTATTCTTCATTTACGTTTATGCCAGTAGGTTCAAAGATGTTTCAGGGGTCCTCACGTGTGCTTCAGACTGCGACTAACATCCGATTCTCTAAACAATTTCAGTCACTTGACAGATGAAACAATGCTTGCACTTTACCCAGAATGGAGTGTTTTAACATTTGACCTCACATGTCATTCAAAATTGCAGTCGCTGACAATAAGAAAATACTCTCATTTGGAAAAGTTGCAAAACATATATTAGTATTCTCTCTCTCTCTCTCTCTCTCTCTCTCTCTATATATATATATATATATATATATATATATAGTGCGAGAGAGACATCATAAGATACTATATTATGCATATATTATTACTGAAGTATTTATTTCAACAGTGTTCAATACATAAGTAGTGCTTAGTAGGTGTCTCAAATATACTCGGTGCATATGAAATACACAAAGACGTTTGCGTTTCATTATATAAAAATAATTCGCCAGGCTGTATTCTTTCTATGGAATGAAACACAATTATTTCTTTGTAACTCACGTGACATATTTTTCCGAGTTCTTATTTCTTGTAAATTACATAGATTAGAGATAAAAGAAAACAACAGTAAATGTAGAAAGATCTGTTTAATTTTGTAATTACTTTAACTGTCTCAGCACAATTTGGGACGAAATCTAGTTTCTTTCTTTAAAAGTTAGTGTTGGTTATAGGCGAGCGAAACTAAAATAGTTCGATACTTATATATCGTAAATTATAAACTATCTACCACAGGATCATCATGAATTTTTCAATCAACGCCGAGTATAATGTTATTATATATGTAACTACAGGAATGAAAAAATATGTTTCCAAACAGAAGAGTTTTACACATTTTTAAGCCCCATTATGAAGATAAAAACAAAGTATAATGATATTCAACCTTATGACTTGAATCCTTATTAAATAAATTTTGATTTCTCTAAAATATCTAATATTTTAGGCAAATATTTTAACGGTCTTAAGAAGAAAAAGAAATGCAGGTAATATTACTTAATTGGTATTCAATGGGTATGGATGAAATTCAATGCACATCTGAAATATTTTCTTTTTTAAAGGAAATCTTGTGTCATTATGACGCCTTCGTAAACACTTTAAAATACTTGTTTGTTAAAATTTCATAGAGATCAGAAACATCTGATTTTACACAAAGAGATTCTACTTCGCTTTTTCCTCCTTTGCATAAAACTGAATAATTAAACTTAATATAGCCGGCATTATGCACCCTTACACTTAGCATTTGTGTTCCAAAATACATAATTATTTGTCAATTACTTTAAGAGTTAATCCAGTACATACAAATATATAAACATATACACATACCTAACTTTATAACAATAAATATTTTTATCGATGTTTTAAGCCGCGAAACCAGAATCTGCTCGGAATTAACATTTTGCTAAGTAATTATATTTAGATTTACTTAAATAATGTCATTATTTTTCCATATAAGCAGTGAGCGACCTTTTCTAATTTAGTTTTATTTTAATTTGTACGAACGAAAATAGCCTAATGTTTTTATTAGTAAGAAAACATATTTGTTTAAAATGAATTTGGCAGTTTGCCCCTTTTTAAAACTTATCAAACAAAGACACATTCCCCATTTTTAAAGAAAATATTTTGAATAGATAATAATAAATTACGATGTAAAAATACAGTATTAATGTTGAATGAATCCATTGGTTAACAACGTCCGCTTGTATCATGATTTTTAATGTGTTTTTGCTATATGCAGTGTTTTTTTGTAATTTACTATTATTATATAACTTAATTTTAAGAGATAAGTTGTTGAATATTTGTTGTAACTAGATAGTTAGTATCTGATAGTTGAAATAAATAGAACAATGTTTTAATTTTCATTAATGTCGTAAGCTGGCAATTCTTTTTAGTTTACTATTGAAACATGTCTCCATTAAAACGATCTGCCTAACCTGAATAATCATTATTTTGAGATAAACTGGATCGAAATATATTGTGTCGTTTCAAATAACATAGTGAAATGATTGACAAAAAATGGTTCGTCACAATCAAAGTTTGTTAGATACAAAGCTATCGATGACAAACTTCGTGAAAGAGACCGGCTTTACTTTATTATATTTGTGATAAATTGTGTACTGCGTCAGACCGCTATCTCGTGCATATTAAGTGTCTAGTCGATATATTCATCATTGTTTCCAAAATTCTAAAGAAGTCAGTATGCAAGTAAAATAAAAGTGTTGATAGTTTCCTGTGACTTTCTCTATTGCATCCTAATTTCTCGCCTTAGGTTCATCTGAATTCTCTGATGAACACAATATCAAACAATTGATAAGTGTCATCAGTCTCGCCGAATATAATTACTTAACAAAATAAGAATTCACTCATCATTGTGTATTATTGATTAATAGGAAAATGTGTTTCATATTTCATGTCTATTTTTAAGCGTATATGTTTATTTAATACTGAAACAATACTTATTAGGCGTTTATATAATACTGAAACAATATTAGTACGTGTTTATTTAACACTTAAGCAATGTTCATTAAAAGCAAGTCATTATACCGATTAGATAAACACATGCTGCTATATGATAAGTTTGGTCTACATACGCTCTATAAGTATTTATACTTATCATACATGTGAATAAAAGTAATAGACACACACTCATTACATTGTGTCCATGGGTGTAGTAATTGTCAGTTC
>OY744533.1:23057609-23075109 GCA_963556195.1 Sepiola atlantica | reverse complement strand
AGCAATTCGAAAGGACAATGATAACTCAATTATTTCACTTTTCGTTTCTGATTGATTAATTTGGTTTACTATTTTCAGCAATTACATTTAAATGAACACATTTTCCCGGTCATCCACATAGGGGTGAGTGAAGAGCGCCAAAAAATACGTCCGTTTATATTGACGTCGAACAGCCAAGAAGTAGGATCTATCTCGACTCTTCCCCATGTTGCTTCCAGCTATCACCCAACTTACTATACACGTAGTTCTTATTCTATTCTAGAAAATAGGTGGTGCGTCTTTGACGTGAAAATATTTTTCTGTTCTATTTTTAGACGAAACATAAATGTTACCTTCGTTACACACACATCATGCAAGTATATATATATATACCGCCTAATGTTATAATTGCAATTGGGTAAACTTAACGCGAACTTTAAAAAAGGTGGTGAACATAAGAGGTATAAAATATAACAAATGCATTATTCTCTCATGCATTAGAACATGATCATTCCTTTAACTTTAAAAAGGCTAGACTCATTAAATCCATTGTAAATGAATCTCGCCGAAGATTTTTGAATCATCACTCATTATATACTCTGAGACGATTGAACAACGTAAAGGTTTCTACAATTTATATTCTGTTTTCAGCAAACTAATATTAACCAAACAGAACTTTAATTTAGATAAAGCTTGCAATTTAACACCACATCTCTAACAAAACATGATACATAACATCGATAATAATAATTAAAATAAATAAATAAATAAATAAACACAAGCATTCCATGTCATAGACGCACTACATTATTTGAATTGTAATGCTGATGCTTCGTTCGAAAAACAGAACAAAACATTCTTTTTACGTCATAGACAGAGCACGTATTTTAAAATAGTGATTTCTATATATTTGTTCAAATCCGTTATCTTGAGAACGTCTTTAAATAAAGAGGAAACGTTGGAGAATATATGAACACTTTTCGGCTTTCCTTTTTCATAATCCAAATAGATGTGTACACATACTTAACTGTATAAATAAGTATACATATACATACTTAACTTGTATTAAAATGAATAAGAGTGCCGGATCACTTGTGTAAGAGCATACCATGGTAGGTAATATTAATAATACGGAACGTTCGCCTTTTAATTTTTATTTTAATTTAATTTCTTTTTGTTCTTTTATATTTCTTTTTTCTTTTTCTTTAATTTCATTAGATTTTTAGGGATCTACTTTACCATGATATGTTTTAGAATAAATGTGCGTATTTTTTTACTTGCTTTGTTTAGATTAAAACAAGGCGCTGATATATGAAAGTAATCATTAACTTATTTCGTAATGAACATACATATAGAACCGTATTAAAAATGTGAGTTTTTCTTTCATGTTTTGGACTTTCCTTCTGCTGAGCCGTACTATTTTAAAATACACGATTTATATCCTTATATCTTGTTTGTCTGACAGATGACGAAACAGACCGTAATGAAATGAATCTATGCAACAACGAATGAAGACATGCCCAATGCAATCTAATTTTCTATTGTTTATTTATACATGCCTTGGAGAAAAAAAAATCTATTGAGATTAAAGCTTGTAATGTTTGACTAATATATATATATATATATATATATATATATATATATATATATATTTATATTGGTTCAGAAAAATTAACATTCGTACCGTCGGTTTCAAGCACGGAAAGACTTAGCCATCCGGCTCTCTTCAGATTCTGTGGTACTCTGTTTCGGAATTGTGAAGTCACGTGACACTCTCGTTGGGACGCGTTATTTGCTCAGCGTGTTGTGTGTGTTTGTTTGAATTTAAATTTAGCGTCCTGAAAAGATTGAGATTTAAATCCAGAGGAGATTTGATGAGATATGAGAATTTAATATAAGAGAGAATAATTTGAATTCGTATAAACGGCCGTTACCGTTCCTGTATGGTGATGTGCGTTCTTAAAGGAGGAAGAAAAGAAAGAGAAAAAAATAAAAGTGAAAAACGTTAATTAATATCGTGTTTGAATTCTAAAAAAGAATTTGAAAGAATTTGAATGAAGAAATACTAGGATCTAAGGGAGATAACCTAGTTGGAATTTTAAATAGTTTGAGGTTGTTAAATGTATTAGTTAGATTAGTCTAATGACTGATAAATAAATTGTGAAATGAAGATATTATCCTCATAAAGACTAGAAAAGTATTTTAGTGAAGGCCGAAGTTTTTGCTCTTGAAAATATATGTGGATAGGGGTTGATAAGGTGATTGATTATATATATATATATATATATATATATATATATATATATATATATATATATATATATATATATATATATATATATATATATATATATATATTTGTAATTGATGGGAAGCAGAGGGGGGAGTGGCTAGGTTTATGTGACTGGGTCAGCCCAGTTTATGAGCAGTGTGTGTCTCTTATGGATGCATCCTTTAAAGATTTCATCGCGGTTTTTAAACAGGCTGTATTCGGATCAATAATGGCTCTTGAAATATGGTATGTTTCAGCGTTACATTGAGGACATCTGTTTATTGCTGGAGAGAAAGATGGTTTTCTCTCAATTACTTTCCATTTGATGGTGAAGGGTGTATTTTCTTCTTTAAGTTGCTATATTCGGGTCGCGCGTGTCGTATTTGCCTTGTTTTTGTATCTGATGGTGTTTCTGTGTGCGTATCATCTTTGTTTGAAGTTTCCCTGTGTCATTCCAATATATTTCTCTACACTACCGGTATTCTGGTTAGTAACGGTTGCTTCATATATGATTTAATTGATTTTGCAATTCCCCTCTAAGAGGCAGTTGTTTTTGTCTTGGCATGATCAGCCTTGCGTTAGTAATTGTTTTGGGTTCCGCAGAGATAATGTTGCTTATTGAAGGGGCAGTGAAATAGCTGACCTTAACAGAATTTCTGTTAAAAAGTTTGTATAAGTTACTTGTTGGTGGGAAATGTTTGTCGAGTAATTTGAGGAAAAGTTGGCCTACTTTCGTCTTGGTATTGATGGAATAGGGTGGGGAAAACAAAATCACCGATCTCCTTCTATTGCGGGTTCCCCGTGGTTGGTCTCGGGTGGGGGTGTATGAGATCTCTTCTCTGAACCCGCTGTCGCGGAGCGCTTTGTTGTAATATGGTGCTGCTTGGTTGAAAATTTCGGGGCTGGATGAGAGGTTTGAAATTCTTTGGCTAATAATATTGACTAAATTTTTAAAGATAGTGGGGGTGGCAGGATCCCTTGTCTATGTATTGGAGTGTTTCATTGGGTTTGTGGAAAGGTCTGTGTGTATTGTTTTTAAGGTTCACTGTGGTATCTAGGAAATTTACTTGGTCTAAATTTGTTTTAATGGTGATTTTGAACCGAGATTATGGAAGTTGCTTGTTAATTCTTTTCTAAATCTATCTAATGTGTTTCAGTTTAGGTTGCGTGATAGGCAAAGTCCGTCATCTCTATAAAGACCAAAGAAATGGTCTGGGAAATTTATTTGGAGTGTATTTAAAATGAGCAAGCTGACTAAATCGCAGATGTCTGCACTGTCGTAGGCCCCCATTGCAACGTCAAATGGGTCCTCTGGGTTTGATTTTTTTACCCAAGCCCTTCCCTCGAAACAAAAGAAGGGTTTGTCTTGCATGTAGTATTGTATCCCTTTCTAGTTGACTGATATTTGCGTGTGAAAGTGCGAAGGTTAAGGCATTATCTAGGGTGATTTTTGTTATGGATGGGTAGAAGTGTACTATGTCTAATTGTGTGAATGTGCATTTGTGTTTTTCAATTTAGGACTGAATTAGTATTGCCCCACAGACTTAGGTTTGTTTTTTCCTTAATTTTATTAACTATATGTTTAATAATGGATTTGCTTGCTAGTCCTAGTTCGCTTTTAGCTGGGTTGATTAGTCTGCAGGAGGGTTTATTACGGAAGTTTTCTTTGTGGTCTTTTAAGGTAACAAAGGCCTTCCTCTTTTCTAAGTAATTAATTCAAACACGATATTAATTAACGTTTCTCACTTTTATTTTTTTCTCTGTCTTTTCTTTCTCCTTTAAGAATGCACATCACCATACAGGAACGGTAACGGCCGTTTATACAAATTCACATTATTCTCTCTTATATTAAATTCTCATATATCATCAAATCTCCTCCGGTTTTAAATCTCAACCGTTACAGGACGCTAAATTTAAATTCAAACAAACACACATAACACGCTGAGCAAATTACCCGTCCCAACGAGAGTGTCACGTGACTTCACATTTCCGAAACAGAGTACAAACAAAGCTGAAGAGAGCCGGATGGCTAAGTCTTTCCGTGCTTAAAACCGACTGTACGAATGTTGTATTAATTTTTCTGTACCAAAATAAATAAATATTTTGCTCTTAATTTTTAACTTTGCTTTTTAATTAATCGAGCACTCTGCTGGGATTTTTCCTACTAAATTACAAAGAAGTTATATATATATATATATATATATATATATATATATATATACAATTGATGACTTGCCGATTAAGAGTCAATTAAAAAAGGAAAAATGAGCTCATTTGCATATTCTTAAATAATAAAGAAAAACGCTCAGGGTAGCGAAAAATAGGAACGCACTGTAAAAGGCAACAGTCGCTATCGATCCAAAATACAAAAACAATAACAAATGTACGTAGCACCATGAGCGATAAGAAGTCGTGCACAAATGGTTTAGTGGTTACAACGCTAGTCTATGAATTCCAGCACGGTGAGGCATGCTGATGACGGCTTATAGGCTGAAACGTGCGTCCATGTCTAACTTTCGTGCAAGCAAAAAATTAATTTGTAAATTAATTATAAAAATCTGTATACAATAAATTGGTTTATAAATAAATTAATTAATTAAACAAAATATATATTGGAAATATTTTGTTAGTAAGCAATTTTTTCTGTAAGAATAAACACAAACAATAAGTAACACTTACCTTTGGGTCCAATGAATGCACATTCTTCTTTTACATTTTCTTAACGATGTCTGAATTAATTCTTATATATAAAAGATGCCTTACCTAAAAATTAGAACAAACAAAAATCAAATCGTAACATTTAAAAAATAGTTTATAATTAACAAAAATAAGAAAACATTACAAAATTATGAATTTAGTAGTCAAAGCATTAGTAAAGCTATTTACAGATAAGATGCATATATTATGTTATCTATCGCATAGCTTTGTCAGTGATACTCTGTCAGCGCGAGTAATACCTTTAAATAAACGATTAATTTAGTTCACAGTCCTGAGCATAAACACAAATAATACATAAAGCAAAAAATGAGATTTGAACTTGATTGAATTATTTATACAAATTCAGCTTACATTGACCGTTGTGGATCGTTAGTCGAGGAGTTATGACGACACCCGCGACAGGTAGTGCTCCTTTCTAGGGCACAGACTAGACTCCTACGTGTCTTATTTTTCTGTTTATGGATTATATGTTTATTCTCAGATTCGTGGAGTAAATAAAGGTAGATACATAACATATTGTTAGAAATAAATTCCAAGAATTATTAAATAATATAATACATTACCAAGCTTTAAATGTCATATGCAACTTTCGCTTATCATTTTGATAGAAAATAATTGAAAATAAATAGCTTTTGTATGAAGATAAATTAATTGGCTGGTCTTTAATATAATATTGTTAATAGAAGGAAAATAATAGCATTTGCATTGCGATCTCAACGGAACCGCCTCAAGTAAATAGTTGTATCTATGTATTACAGGTTTTATATTAACGCATTTATTTCTTCAAACACAGCGTAACAGATGTGCTTACCACTGGTTACATGACTAAATGTGAAGAGCTGCTTCTAAAGTTTATTCACACCAGCAATACATCCGACAGAGCATGATCTGTATTAACGGCCTGGCTCTGCTTAGTTCCAAGATGTAAAACTTCCTAGAAAATACACCCTCTGGGTGTGTCTAATGTTGATCGCATGAGGCGCCTTTACTAGGAAATGTCGATGGGTCTGTTATTGGCTATTTTTGTACCAATCCCGAGTGAACCGGTAGGGGGCAGTGGCTATTCCGATTTCTAGATTTAGGAAACATCTTACTTTAGAAGGAAGCGAGTAAATAAAAGCTTTTAAAACACACACGGATTGTAAGGCTTACCACTAACGGTGAAAGTAATGATTCGTAATGATTCGCACGTATACTAATGAAAGAAATTCAAATGGAAAATAATGTAATGGGATACTACAATTAAGAATAATACACATTTAAACTATTTGTATTGTAATTGCATTATTAAAAACAGGTATAATTTTATTAATAGGCATTGCCAGTTCACGGAGCGAATAAAATACTTTTTACTTAACTTATTTTTACTATATCCCTTTACTTTTGAAAGAGCCTCGAACCTATTTAAGAATATGCTCTGAGTACATTTATACAAATTTAAATGACTAAGGATTTAGAAAAGTATAATAGATATTTTATATCTTTATGCAAAACGACGTTATAATTATCATAGATATTGATTGATGTTCTCATATTTTTAATTTCTGAAGTTTGAGAAAGATTCCATACTAGAAAATATATTCGTGCTAGTTTCTCTATCTATACGTATGTTATGTCTTCAGCTATTTTTATTTATTATATTGTTTGTGTGGATTATGAAAAACTATTTATCTATTCTGCAGGGCTGGATATAAACGAAGAACACCATAAAGTGAAAAATAAAACTCGCATAGGATTAGAACATGTGTAGGCTTTCTCTGAACTTATGGCCCGTTAGTAAAGTTCTCTAATAAAATGCTGATGTTAAGCGCTCCTTATTCTGCGGTAAAGCTTATATTCAGGCCCATGGACTAAATACATAGTAATTATAAGAATATTTCCCGCATAAACAATAGCATCATAAAAAGCAGCAGCTTCATATATAACATGCTGTCGAACATAGATGTATAATATTAAAAACATGTATATACATATAAATATATATATGAAATATGTCCTAGTGTTATTATATTTTTGTGAACTCCGTGTTATTGTGGATGTTTTCGCTTGCATTTTCATGTATTTGTATGTTTTTGAAAGGGTCATGAAAACTACCCACCTTTGAAATTTCAAATATCGCTCATTTCGATGAGAATTAAAGGATAAACACTGTTTTAGCGGCATTCTCAAAGTTTGACTTTCTTTGAAAACGTTTAAGATATTTAACATTCGCTTCCGTATTTAAAAGCAAATATTTTCGATTTAGATAAAAGTTTAACAATATGTACTTGGCAGCACTTAAGATTGACAGAATATATATTTTATCAGGGAACTTTTAAAAAACTTTTTAAAAACCCAGTCGAGATGGTGTTTAATCTTCGAATTTTGATATGAACACCTTGGAAATTCATATATTTGCATTACATTATAACCATAGTAATCAGGAGAGAAATCATGAAATTATAATTATTCAAATATTTATTATTTAAAAAATTAATTAATATATGTTACATTTTTGCTGGAAAAAGACTCTCACGAATGACAAATATACTTATTTGCAATATGTGTTTACCCTTAAATTCGGTGATTGTCAGTTCACTGTCATGTGACGGGTATATTTCTAGTATCTCTCTTATATATATATATAGATATGTATATATATATATGTATATGTATATATACATATATATATGTATATGTATATACATATATATATGTGTATATATATATATATGTATATACATGTATATACATATGTATATGTATATACATATATATACATGTATGTACATATGTATATGTATATACATATATATATATATACATGTATATACATATGTATATGTATGTTTTATATATATATACTATTATTGTTTTACAGATATAAAGAATCCATAAAATAAATTAATTCGTTATTTCCCTTTATCTTATAGTAAATATATCAAGTTAATTCGATAAACTAATTTGACGAAACTCACAATTAATAATACTTCTAAAATAGATGATAATCAATAAATTTAATAAATCTAGAATATTTAAAATGAGAGATTAATTACTTTACTTTATATTGAAAGTCTTAAAATACGAAAGAAAGATAAAAAAATTAAAATATGAAGATAAAACACACTGAAATATAAGTAAACAATCAAATATAAACTTAATTAAAAAAAATCTTTTTTTAAAATAATTAAAAAATTATTAAATAAAAAAAATATATATATATATTATTAAAACTAACAGTTTATCGAGCACCATACACTTAACAAAAAATACACAAATATTTTTGAACACGAAATCATAAATGTAACATACCCTTAAAATAAGTTTAATTTACATTACTGCGAGATTGTTTTCGCTGCGGTTTTACATCTGGCAGCCGTTTTGTTTAGTAAAATTCTCTACACAGTCGGAGAAAATTTTTCTTATGGTTTAATTATTTTTGACAAAGGGAAGTCTCTTTTCCCGAAATATTAAATACTGATTTCTAATCACCCGGCCATCACACAAACAGCTAAAAACACTCTTGATGTTATGTAAGATTTTAGGAAAAATAAATAGTAAGTCATATTTCGTATTCGATCGACTTGCATCTTACCCAGAATTTGCATTGCCCACAGCCTTTAAAAAACTTACTACTAATATGTATATATATATATATATATGTATGTGTATATATATATGTGTGTATGTATATATTTATATACGTATATATATATATATATGTATATATGTATGTATATATTTATCTATATATTTATGTATATATTTATGTATATAAATATGTATATTTATATATATATGTGTATATATATGTATATATATATGTATATATATATGTATATGTATATATATATGTGTATATATATGTATATGTATGTATATATATACATACATATATGTATGTATATGTATGTATATATATATATATGTATATACATATATATGTATATATATGTGTATGTGTATATGTATATATATATATATGTATATGTATATATATATATGTATATATATGTGTATGTGTATATGTATATATATATATATATATGTATGTATATGTATATATATATATATATATATATATATATATATTGCATGTATTCCCTTATTATTGATTTAATAATACAGTGTACTTATAAAATAAATTTAGGCTGGGAGCAGTGCGGAATAGGTTGTTTTCTTGACTGAGGTAATTTTTAGTTTGTTCAAACCGAGAGTGTCTTTTTAGTAGTTCATCCACACAAAAAAAACAATCTTGTGTCTGACCTTTCTCAAGTGGGGAGTCAACTACTTTGGTACTAATGGCATAAACTGCAACCTATCTATGACTAGTAGAAGCATATAGTTACTAGTTATTCGAAATTCTTATATGTCTTCAGTTTTTGTTTTTAATTATTCAGTCATGGCGACTAGAGTTTTTTATTTATTATTAGAGATCTTAAAAAAGCAACCACTAAAAATGGTTTACCGACGTTTAACATATAATCTTTCGAGACACAGTCTCTCAAAACTGTTTTCATATATCATTGCTTGCAGACTTTCGATTTTCTGTTTCGGATTGGCATATATACAAATATAGCATTTACTTCTTTATTCATGTAGCTGTACAGAATAAATAATCGGTAACAGTGCTTAGTGCGTATTTAAATTGTTTTTTTTATATAAAGTGTGCATTTCCTGAAGCCACCAGATCTATAATGTTACGACGCGCATTCGCCTCTAACTGTCTATCTGCGGCGTCTACAAAAAGGCTCACTCGGATCTGCAGCGATAAGACTTTCGATGAAGTTTATAGTCATTCATGGTAGATGCCACAGGGTTACTAATATAAAATAAATCAACAGTCATGTTTACAATCAAAACACAGACCGTCTTTAGAACTTGTGCTTTCTTCCAATTTTCAGAGTAGAATGAAGAGGAAAAATGCCGAGGGAATTTGATATGATTTTGCAGATGTTACATTCGTAAATTTTCTTTCGCAACAATAGATAAGACAAATATTATCATGAAAAAAAGCATACGCATCACACACAAACATACAGTAATCTTAGACTATATAATAAAGACTAATATGAATTATTTTGTGTAAATACACATTTATATATACACACATTATATATATATATATATATATAAAGTAAAGTCTAAACCTTACCCCATTCAGACATAACACGTTACTAACTAAAACCTTAATATGCTTATCTGTTCCGCAATCCAATTAACCGAATCACTCATGCGTGTTTCCAGCGATTATACTTTCATTTCCTCTTTATTCAAATAATCCAACATTTAATTCAGGTTATCTGCTTCTTCCAAATACACTTTCCAAAGAGAAGTAGCTGCCAATTAACTCACATCTTATTATTTACTAACCCCGCCACAAAAATCACCGGGTATGATGGTTCATGACATAATAATGATACGAACACAGCTGATTTTAGAACACTAACATACTCGCTTTATTATTACTGTTATTCATATTGACTGTTTACTTTTCACGTTCACTTCGAACTTTAGACGTCTGCATCGGTAAACATTTTCAATCATTCTTATAACAGTTACCTAGTTTACTAAACAATAACAACTTAATTAAGACTATTTATTTTAGAATACTCTCAGCGAACGGGGGAACTACTATTTACATTTATATGGTAAAGAGCCTCGACACCTTCCGAACGAAGACCATTGACTTTTATTTATTTATTTACACAAATATTTGTTACTTTGATATTTTTTTACGAATTAATACACTGATTTTTATTTATCTTTTTTTACTTAAGTCAATATTTTATATTTTCTACGCCAAACGCTGAGACACGTTCTGAATATTTGCGAAAAAATAAAATATTGGGTTGGAAGTCAAATATACGGACTGTTATTCGTAGTGAGCACATACACTCTTCCACTATTTATGTCTGTTTCGAGCATTAAAAAAAAATTTTATAAATTTTCTTACAAACTTTCTCTTTGAGATTGTGTGTGCGTGTGTGTGTTTTTTCAACTCAGTTTACTCCGAACAAGGGAAGTTGCTACTGTAGACTGAAGGGGTTACTAGGGGTTAGGGTGAAAGTTTATGGGGAGTCATCCTAAGTGTGGACCTGTGCAGCGAGATGTTTGTTCACTTTACTTTTACATTTCTGCATGTCGATACAATCGGGGGAACAGAGAACAGGAAGAGAGTTCCAAAGACCGGCGGCTTGAGGAAAGAAGTTATTGGAGTAGAAAGCTCTCTGGTATCTGGGGACCTCCAGAGCAAATGGATGGGATTTAGCTGAGTGTCGGGTTGATGGAGAGTATTTACGTAGATGCGGCACCAGAGCAGCAATTTCATCGGAGCACATACCATGGAAGTACTTGTAAAACAAGCAAAAGGAAGCAACATGACGGCGATGGGACAAAGGCTGGAGCTTGGTGGATAGTGCCTTAGTCTAGAAATATTTTGCTTCCCTGACCGAGGGCAGAACATATGACGTGTGGTATCAGAACAGATATTACATATGCTTTTTTTACATGTTTTTTTTAACGCAAATAAGTAGCAGTTGAGCTGTTGGTGTTTAATTGTTTCTTTATGTTTATGTGTTTCTCTTGTTCTTTTTACAGCGAAAATGTTTCGGTGACAAAATTAGGAAATAACATACTGTCATCACATATTAAATTTGGAGTTTCCAGTATCTTAGTGAGTTACAACATTATTTGTTTTAGAAAAGTTGATACTCAGATTTATGGGATATATACATGTGAAAGAAATATAAACCTTTAAAACTTTAAAATGTTTTGAGAGCTTTCGAATAAATGTGTGTTGTGAAAACACAATAATTATGTTTTGGAACAAAAACATTTACTTATACATATTTTATTTAAGTTATGTTTATATAAAGCACTAACAGACTTTACTAATTTTCAGCGGACCTGATACAATGAAACATGTCGTAATCTAGGACAAAAGCTGATTACACTAGCATATTCATTCATTTAAGAAGTGTGTGTGTTCAGATTTTAAACGTAATACTAAATTGGTTTTCACCGGCAGCAATTTTAGTGTTGACCACTGCCCGCCCTAAACTCTGCTCTCGATTCAAATACTCATAATTTGACAATATTTGTCACTTTTTAATTTCTTTTTCTTTTCTTTTTTTAAATTAAAGTTAAATTGCAGTTTACTATATTTTTTTTATTTTCTGTTCCCGGTCAGTGAATAATAAATGCTACTACACTGAGAAAACATGTTTAAATTACACATTTCAGTATTTTAAATCACTATATGATTATTTTTATTTATACAGACATGTATAAAATCCGCGACATCTTTGTCCATGTTTGTATGAATCAAAATAATCATATATATATATAAAAGCTTTATTTTAAATTGATAACTTTTTATAGGCCCGGTTGAAATTCAGTGGATGTTTACTTTACCTGGATTACTATATATATATTATATTATATATATTATATATATATATATTATATTATATATACATATTATATATATTATATTATATATTATATATACATATTATATATTATATATTATATATATATTATATTTTATTTATATTATTTATATATTATATATATATTATATTTTATTCATATTATATTATATTATATTATACGTATATTATATATATATAATATTTTATTCATATTATATTATATTATATGTATATTATATATATATATAATATAATATGAATAAAATATATTATATTTTATTTATATTATATATATATAATATTTTATTCATATTATATTATATTATATGTATATTATATATACATATAATATAATATAAATAAAATATATTATATTATATTTTATATATATATATATATACATATATATATATATACATATAATATAAACAAAATATATTATATTATATTATATATATATATATACATATATATATATATATATATACATATAATATAATATAAACAAAATATATTATATTATATATATATATATATATATATACATATATATATATATACATATATATATATATACATATAATATAATATAAACAAAATATATTATATTATATTATATATATATATATATATACATATATATATATATATATATATATATATATATATACATATAATATAATATAAACAAAATATATTATATTATATTATATATATATATATATATACATATATATATATATATATATATATATATATATATTAAGGCAGTGTACTCGAGCTGAGAGGGGTTGAGTCCGCCAGCTTTAAGATTCCGCTTGCAGACGTCCTTATTGCGGAGAGCGGGGCGTCCAGTACGACTTGTGCCAGTGGAAAAGCTCTCCAAATAACATGTCTTTGGGGATGCGGCCGTCGTTCATGCGGAGCACGTGGCCCAACCAGCTGAGGCGTATAGCTCGCAGCATAGCATACATGCTGGGCAATCCTGCCTTGGCCAGGACGTCGATGTTGGTGACTCGATCCTGCCAGGTGATGCCGAGGAGTCTGCGGAGGCAACGAAAGTGGAAGGCGTTCAGTCTGCGCTCCTGATAAGAGTAGAGTGATCATGCCTCACTGCCATAGAGGAGGGTGCTCAGCACAACTGCCCGGTATACTTGCATCTTTGTGTTGGTTGTCAGCATACCATTTTCCCAAACTCGTTGGGTCAGGCGGGCCATTGCTGTTGCTGCCTTGCCGATCATTGTGTTTAGCTCAGAGTCAAGGGAAAGGCTACCTACGATTTTCTAGCCGAGGTAGGTGAACTCGTCCACAACCATGAGTGTATGTTCACCAATGGAGATGCTTGGAGCATCACTAACGTTCTGGCACATGACCTCTGTTTTCTTTAGACTTATGGACAGTCCAAACTCGTTGCATGCAGCTGCAAAGCAGCCAACAAGACGCTGCATGGCCTCTTCTGAGTGTGCAGCAAGGGCAGCATCATCTGCGAAAAATTGATCTCTGATGAGATCCTTCTGAACCCTCGTTTTGCGATGTTGAATAATCCACCGTTGCTCCTGGTGTGTATGAACACGCCGTCAACAGACTCATCAAAGTCGTACGAGAGGAGCAAGGAAAAGAAAATTCTGAAGAGCGTAGGGGCAAGAACGCATCCCTGTTTGACACCGTTTTTGATCGGGAACGGTTCAGAGCTCGATCCATCAAATTTGACATTCGCTTTCATGCCTTCCTGAAAGGACACGATTAGGCTCAGAAGCTTGGGCGGGCATTCAATCCGCTGAAGGAGGGCAAACAGTCCATCTCGGCTGACCAAGTCAAAAGCTTTAGTCAGGTCGATGAAGACCAGATAGAGAGGCTGCCTCTGCTCGCGACATTTCTCCTGGAGTTGTCTTATGGGAAAAAAAACATGTCTATGATCGATCTGACGGGTCTAAAGCCACACTGTGCCTCTGGGTAGACGCGATCAGCGAGAATTTGCAGTCTATGTAGGAGGACGCGTGCGTAGGCCTTGCCGACAATGCTTAGCAGTGATATACCACGGTAATTGTTGCAGTCGCTTCTTTCTCCTTTGTTCTTGTACAACGTGATGATGTTACCGTAGCGCATGTCTTTAGGCACAGTTCCTTCCTCCCAGCAGTGCAGCAACTTCGGGGTCGGCAAGTTAAATAAAAACGACCAGCGTCTGCTTGAGCCGTGCTTTTACTGCGACCTCCGCGTCACCAATACCTTCTTTCCGACTAAGCCCCATCACAGGGTGTCGTGGAGACATCCCAGGTCTCGCCACTGGCATCAACTAGACTATGTCATTACTCGTAGGTCGCTCCTAGATCAAGTACTGGTTACGCGCAGGTTTCACGGCGCCGACGGTGACACAGACTATTCTCTGGTCGCTAGCAAGATACGCCTCCTCCCCTAACGTGCCCACCGATCAAAGCAGAAGCCCCTGCCTCGCATCAATACAGTCGGAACTGCTATGCCTCAGCTGCGTGAACGCTTCGCCAGGGCCATGGACAAAGCCCTAGAAGACTGTCTAATAAACAGTGTCATGCTGAGGTGGAACCACATCCGAGAAGCTATGTTTCAGACTGTTCTCGGTACTTTCGGCAGGAAAGAAAGGAGGCAAGAAGACTGGTTTGAGGCGGCAGCTGTTGAGATCAAACCTGCCATAGCTGCAAAGCGTGATGCCCTCTTCGCCTACAAGAGAGATCCATCCGCTAGGACGTTTGCGGCACTCCGTACTGCTCAGAGCGATGCACAGAGGATTGCCAGATGCTGTGCAAATGATTACTGGCTTCATCTCTGCCAGAACATCTAGATTTCTGCCGATCTGGGAAACGTGCGTGGAATGTATGAGGGGATGAAAAAGGTTTTCGGTCCAAATGTCATCAAGACCACCTCACTCAAGTCAGCTGAAGGCCTGGTCATTACTGACCGATGCTAACAGATGGAAAGGTGGGTTGAGTACTATCGGGAACTTTATCGAAGGAGACCACTGTCACTGACTCAGCACTCGCGAAAACAAAATCACTTCCCAAAATGGACGAGCTGGATTCCCCACCCACCATGGAAGAGCCATAAACTCCCTAGCCAGCGATAACATCCAACCTGAAGTAGTAAAGTTGGCAAAGGGTAGCTACCTCCTTGAGAACCTATATGGACTCTTAAACCGCTAAAGTTAGCGAACCTTCATCCGGAACATCATGAGTGCAGCTGAGGAGAGAAGAACCACCCGATGGAAGGAGAAGCGATCACGCAGAGCTCAAAAGATAGGAGTCGCCCCATCACATGCTCACTGTTAAAAAACAGAAATATTAGAGAAAAAAAAGACTACACATGCTGTTGCAGCCCTCGCTACAAATTATGACCAAGACCACGACGCGCATCCACCATGATCTCCCGAGATCGATAAAGCCAACATATATATATATATATATATATATATATATATATATATATATTTATATATAAATGATAATTTATTTCATTGTGACTACAAAATTGATTTTGTTTCACGAGAGCGGTTTGTGTGGCTCCCGTTCTTCAGGTCTTAACATAAAATGTTGTTGTCAAAGTGAAATAAATTATCATTTATATTTATATTTCTGCCCTATATTTTTATTGAGCACTCTCATGAATCCGGTTCAACTCCCCTGGGATTATACCCTGTGGATCTATACCATACTCGGATTATATATATATATATATGTATATATATATATATTTGTATATATATATATATGTATATATATATATATGTATATATGTATATATATATGTATATATATATATATATGTATATATGTATGTATATATATATGTATGTATATATATATATGTATATATATATATGTATATATATATATGTATATATATATGTATATATATATATATATATATGTATATATATATGTATATATATATATATGTATATATATATATATGTATATATATATATATATGTATATATATATATGTATATATATATATGTGTATATATATATGTATATATATATATATATATATATATATATATATATATATATATGGACACTCCTAACCAAAAATGTAAGACCCCTTGAAAGTCTTTTAAAATATTATTTGAAAGATACATTTAAATGTTTTCCCACTTAAGGTTACTAATATTACAACTTAAAATGTTAGAGAAACAAAAAGCTACATTCCAAACATTTTATTGAGACATTTACATTTTTATTAAATTAAGCATGTTATACTTGATCAACATCATAAGACCAGATGTAGAAATTGTAAGGTCTATGATAATTCCAATGGTATTAGTTCAGGTAGAGATTTGCAATCACTGCGTAAATGGATCACCATGCTTAAAACAAGGACACTTACTGAAGTTGAACGTGCTCGAATTCTAGATTTCCAGGAGCAAGGTTTGTCACAGCGAGCGATCGCAGCGAATGTAAATCGCAGTAAAACTTTCTAAGGAACAGTGAGAATTATGTAATAACAAAAGCACTTGGTACGCCCCACAAACATTTCTCCTGGATTGATTATAGGAATAAGACGGATTGTTATTAAATACAGTGGAATTTCTCTAGTCAAATTAAGGTAGTCACGGATGCTGATTACAGTCCAGTAATCATCAGACGACACTTACGACAAAAAGGCATGGTAAATAAAGAGTGTACACTAATTATTCAGCTGCTTCCGCGTCACAAGGTGAACCGCTTAGAGTTTGGTCGTGAATACCAAATATGGGACGTTGCATTGGAAGACAGTCCTGTTTTCTGATGAGAAACAATTCAATCTAGATAGTCCTGATGGCTTCCAACGATATTCGCATAACAAAAACATGCTCCTGAAATTGCTCCGCACGTCATAGTGGAACACACCATTTCTTTCACCTCCGAACCAGAACACAGCCACATCCTTAACTTCCTTGACATCACTCTTCATAACACCCCTAATGGCCTGGACTTCTGAGTCTTTAGGAAAACTACTAACAAAAATGACCTCATACATTTTGACTCTGACCACAACAAAAATATAAAATCCGGAATGATCATTGGATCGTTTCTCAGAGTTCTGAGAATTTGCAGCCCCGCCAATCTCTACAATGAAGAATCCTATTTCAAAAAAACCTACC
>OY744533.1:23042609-23052609 GCA_963556195.1 Sepiola atlantica | reverse complement strand
AGTCACTCTACAGAAAATATTAGCCATCTTGAATGTTGACTGCGAGATAAGCTATCTTCATACTTATTAGCTATTTTGAATTGACTGTTAATGAGAATAGATGAAAGATAATCGACTATTTAATCTGCCACGATTTAGTAGCTTTAGTTATGTAGCGTTTTCGGGGTTGGCATACTATCGTACTCTAATTTTCTTTTTAATTTACTTATTTCTTCGGATCTATTTTTTATTTCTCATGCAATTTATTACACAATGCATAGTGTTATGTTTAATGTCAAAAATATAATGTATTTTATCTCAACTCAAGCAACGCCGGGTAGACACCACTAGTATTAAAAATATATATTTGATAAAAGTACTGATTTTATTAAAATATTCTTATTTTTATTTGACTATACATGAGCATATTGTTCGTCAAGTCTAACGATGAGTCCAAAAATGGTTATTCTGTTAAACCTGTATATATTTTCGATTACCTTGTTACCATTGTTATCACCCGCAAATATAGCCATTACAGTGACAATAACAGAGCATATATCCAATGATACATTTTCCATTGCGAGAGAGAGAGAGAGAGAGAGAGCAATTTATATAATGGCAAAGATAGTGAAACACAAAAATCGCTTTTTTAAAACACTACTGATACAGTTTCACATATTAATGCATGTTGCATAGTTGGATTATCAGCGATCACTACATATATTCCTGACCCGTTTTAGAATGTGGTGTCTTGATTTATTTAGTATATTATTCTAATCTTTGATCTTAATGTCACAGAGTTTCTGCCGATCTGAACTCCGACTTTTTTAGGCGTATTTTTTCGAACTGTTGAATCTTTCTGTCGACCAGAACCCTCCCGACTGCAACGAATAAATGCGTTGAGTAAGACTGAGTTCGAATAGATAGTATTCTGGAGGTTAAAGCTCCAATACTCACTATGAACGATACTATCTAAGAATTAAATAACACTTAGTTACTTAAGATGTCTACCTTGTTATGGCTGATAGAAGAAGAACCTTCGATTAAAGAGTGGACTACATAAAAAGGGTTTACTTTAGGATTCAACGTTCCGAGTTCTGAATTCAATATAACTATTCCTAATTTAGACAAAAAGACCCATAAAAGGTCGCAGGTTACCTTACGAAACGCTGTGAATGAAACAAACAAGCTGAGAATATTATTTTTCTGAATTTTTAATAATTTGTATGATTTAGATTATTACACGGACTACTACTCCCATCTTCAGTGGTATTCTCAGTTGTCCAAATAATCAAAATTATACAAGCTGAAAATAGTAATCGAAATGATACACATTTAAATGATAAACGCTTCGTAGATGTTTCACTTGCGAAAATCACTATCGTCAGGACAGACACGAGGATGTTTTAGATTTACTTTTTATAACGCCTCAAACGGAAGTTCATCAAACGGGAAACAGTATTTATCACACTGCGGGAAAATCTGTCTACGTTCACCGATTCATCGTCGACAGAAACGGCTGTTCGTTTATTTGATATTTAAGTAGTTGTTTTATTGAATAGTGACGTCCCTAGCAGTGTTAGCAGTAGCCGTCATCAACGTGTCGTTTTAACAGCAGAAGTTGTTTACTTTCTTCTGTCGTTGTAATGATAGCAGCCGTATTCCTCTCTTACCTGATAGTTGTAACAATAGAACGCCGATAATATCCTTGTTCATGTCGACATGCTCTCCGATATCTTTTGCTTTTACTATGCTACAAAATTACACATTTCCATCAGCGACTTCCCGAGGACACAGTTCTCACAAAGCCGACAGAACACTCAGAGATCACTGGTAAAAGAGAAATACTGTTTCTTTCTTTTTTGTCAAGTTTCATTTTGGACTTATTTCAATTACGTCATATCCTGATGATCTCTACCTTAACTTCTAATGGAAATTGCTATTTTTTTTGCTTCGACTAAGGTTGCGTGGAATTTTCCCTGTTTAATATTATTTTACACACCGAGACAAATATCGCTATATATGTGTTTAGCAACAATTCGGTATACATATAGGTGACGGGTGTATTATTGTAGGCGCATTCTTTCCCCAATTGTATTAGTGTAAATCAATATAGTAGATTTGATAGGATATGAACTAGGCATAGTCGAATCGATAGTCAGATAGCGTATTTATGAAATCGATCACACGCACAGGCTATCTCAACAGATGTGAACCCTCGTGTTACAACCAAATGGTGTACGCCAAAGTAAAACGGAAAATATAGCTTGGAGGATGAACTTAACATAATATGAATTAATAAAGTATGTGATTAAATCAGTTGAAAAGCCCATACAAGTGCATTGGGGTTTCGTCGTTGTATTTCGAAGCGATAGGAGATGCTTAATCTGCAGATCATGAATTCGCACTTACAGATTATGCCGACGATTAAAATTAACGAACGAAATACACGGAACCCTGTTGCAGCGTTACCGTCTGATACAGACAGAATCTGATTGAATAAAACGTGGTTGACATCTCCACTGTATTTACACAATAACGATGGAAAATAATGGTGGTTTCTTGTTAAAATGAAACACTAAGATATAAACTACGTTTTACCTATTAAATATTCACTTGCTTTCAGTACGTAACTATGACGTATTATTTATTATTTGTTAAATAAATGTTGTCTTCAGTTCTGATCAAATCCGGTTTGAACATGTGCTGAGGGTCGACGACAACACCGTCGTGAATCTCGCTTTTAAATTAGAAGTCGTCGAGAAGCGACTGAGAGGAAGGCCGATGGTGAGATGGGCAGACGCCCCTCACAATGATATGTGTAAAACCGGCCTTAACCCGAACCAAGCCTTTTATCGTACTGAGTGGAGATAAAAATCCATTGTGAGTGACCCCGTTGTATAACACAACAGAAAAGATGAAGACTAACAGTTCTAACGATTTAAGTATTTTATTTACGTCCTATCCAGAAGGTAGGACACAAGTCAAAGTATTTTTATTAACCTCCTCTTCAGGAGGTTAGAAACAAAGTCAGGTGTGGAAAGCCAGCGCACTAGCATTAGCACCTCTGGTCAACAAAAATGCTTGAGCAGCTCCGTCGGCATTCCCCGGTAGGGGCGCCTCGGACGATTAACAATAAACTAACCCCATATCTTAGAGAAGGTAAATCATGGGAGGGTGGACTTCCTGAAACTGAACAGAACCATACCAACAGCAAAAAAGTCGAACTGATATCAAGGATGTATTCCCGACTAGAAAGAACACACCTTGCTAACTTGTGCAAACTTTCAGTATTCACTTGCCTTCAGTCCTGATCAAATCGAAATGTATATGTGGAGCTTTTTGAGTATCAATAGCAAATCACCACACTGTGCATGTATATTTGCATTATAGTTCATGGATATTATTAAAAAGATAATATACAAATTATACGGTAATAATTATGTTGACACACCAGACTAGAACTAGATGGTTGAATATTTGGGAATACAAGATTCAGTATGTACACACATGTACCTGCTGCGATATTCACCCTTGGCAGATTGAACTAGCTTCCTCCTAAGGGGGGGGGGGAGTTTCTAGGGAATCTACAAGCGATCCCAGTCGCATGTATTTCCCGGTTAGGGAAGTTGACGATATCAGCTTTTGGCTGTTTGTAAGGGAGGTGTCGCCGTCCTCCAACACAATGCGCCTGGTCTTGCCAAATGGTCATCCATCTTGTACTGGCCCTGGTCAACGTCGCTTAACTTCGGTGATTTAACGAAACCGGTGTGCCAACGTGATTATGCCGTAGCATTATGCTGTATGTGAGATAATATCTTCACAGGGTCCTCTCTGCAAAAACTAACGTCGTTGATGGATTGCGGAATGAAAATCGCAGATGAAGGTTATCCTCTATACAATGTCTACATTTTTCTATGTGAGAATATCTGAAGTTTTAGGGCACAAACTACATGTACAGAAGAAGAGTCAACAACTTTAATATCTAATATGGCTTCGAAGCGCAAAGACGATGCCCCAATGAACATGCATAAGTGTTCTAAATATTTAGATCACTGACTCGGTTTTGGATAGGAGCAAAGTGTAGTATCTGTTCTAATACTACACTTAATCTTTTCTGTCCTTGGTCAATACACGAAAAACTCTTCTAAACTGAAGCAATTTATAGTTTGTGGAGCTGGGCTTTCCACCATATTAAAAACAGACCTTTTATCTAAATGTGTCCTCATACGATATCAAGTAAATAGGAACTCGTTATCACATCAGTAATTAGTATTATTTCAAGTTTTTCTTCCTAGCGATATTTTGTGTCATGCTTTGGCTTATGCCATTTGGTTGTCAAACTCTAGGCTACATTTGTTGAGATCGCGTTAAAAGTCGCATATGGCACTTTTTTTTTACTCATTTCCACGCATCCGGCTAATATATATTCTTAAGCCTTATAATGCTGGAAATCTTTTGAGAAACTAAGACATATTCATTAGATGCAGAGGAGAATGTATAGAAAAGGTTGTGTCCGGCTTACAGTGTAAATATGATATATAAATTGACCGTCTAAAATGAAGTGAGAATAATTGATTCTTTGTCGGGTTTCATGAGAGTAACTATATAATCCTGGAACTCATGAGCAAATTAGACAAACGGGTACAAAAGGTCTTCCTATTCTTTCTTCTTCTCTTTCCTCTCTCTTTTTCTACTTCTCAATTCTCTTCATCACTTCTTTCTCTTTTCCTCTTTCTTCATCATTTTCTTTATATTCCACCTTGTGTTCTTCTTTCTCACACCCACTCTTTCCCCATCTTCATCTCTCCTCCTCAGACTCCCCTTTACTTTCTCAGTCTTTATTCTTCTTTCTACTAATACATCTTTTGTTCCTATTCAAACTTCACTGATTAATATTCCAAATGAAAAAGATCACGTCAATGTAAAGAGCGAGTTTCCTTAGATATGTCTAACCATCTATATGGATCTTTTGTTACAATTCAGTTTTCTTATACCTTTATCGTGGCTAAATTCAGAGATTGGGATGTGTATGTTGTGCTGTTAATAGCAACGCGGACTTACAACAAGATTCGAATCGCAATAGTTCCATAGCACCGCTTTAAATAATGGATGCTTCTACGTTGTTCCTTCTGTAAGAATATAAAATAATGGGGGGGGGGAAGCCACTGTAAACAACAGAAACAAACAGGTCTAACTTACTGTCCCCTCAAAGTAAACACCCATCGACAAGCAGGAAAATCACACCCCGTTACTGTATATATCCCCAGATGCCAGACGAATTTCTACTATAATAGCTTTTTTTCCTCGAACCGCTTGCCTTTGGTATTCCAACCTGCTCCCCGTTTCCCTGACTGTACCAACACGCAAAAATGTAAATGTAATGTGAGCAAGCATCCTGCTGCTAAACTCCCAACTTACTATTCCCCGATGTGATCTCTCAAGTTTGGTAGAAAAATAGCCGAGAACAGACCCGACGTTATTCCTCAATAGATGTCTTTCAGCCAGTACTAGCAATACCACCCAACCGCCGAAGGAGGGTGTAATACCTGGGAGAACGCCTCTCATCAGATCACTCTTGTTATTTCATTATCAAGATAACAGAGAACCGTGTGCTATCAAGCAAGCTCCTTGTTTATTAGAATGATTGTCGAGATAAATGTCAGCTGGTATAAAATACGCTGTTGGAACAAGGATAACTGAATATAGATTAAAATGAGAGCAGAAGAGCCGCTTATAAAACCTTTATTTTTGTAACCTCTTCAAGTATTGATCGCTAGATGCACTATTATCATCGTCCTCTAAGTATCGATTACATGCGGAAAGACTGTTTACAATTATCAGGGTACACGCGTTGCCGCACGTTGCGATACAATCACATATCAATACGAAATTGATATTAGTATCGATATGAATAGGAGATATGTCTTGCTTTTCCACTTGATTAGAATTATATGATTGGAAACAAGATTAAACATTCTTTATCGATTATCATTTTCTATTTCTCAGGCGTTTATTTCTTATCTAGTTCATACGTGATGGCGACTCTCTATCCATTAGTCATGTCTTCAATTAAACCGTTTCTTTCTGTTTTTCTCGCTCTAATATATATATATATATATATATATATATATATATATATATATATATATGAGAGAGAGAGATGGATATATCTGGGTTTTTTTCAGGACTGTACACTGCCTGACTCTGTCTCTGAAAGCTTAGATAGAGCACTCTCACTCGACTCGAATGCCAAAATACATGTATTTAGGGATTTCAATGCCCACCACCGCAACTGGTTGGGATTCTCCAGCGTTACTGATGCAGCTGGGAACTCTACTCTTAATTTCCGCTCAGCTCACGACCTTTCACAGGCTGTAACTTTTCCGACCCGCCTTCCTGATCGTGCGGACCAGCAAGCCTCACTCCTCGACCTGTTTTTTACCTCACTACCCGAGGCTTGTGTGGCGAATTGCAACAGGCCGCTTGAGAACTCTGATCACGTGGTGGTTATGATACTTATAACCTGAAAAACTCGTCTAAAAGCTGATGAGCCGTTGCTCAAAACAACGAGAGACTCTGAGCAGGCTGATTTTGAAACCGTCAGGGATCAGATCAGCGACACCCTATGTGTTCAAACCCTCGCACTCCCTGCTGATCAGTGTGCAAATGAGCTAACCGAATGGGCTAAAGCAGACATTGATGCTTATGTCCCTACGAGTAAATTCTTCAGCAAACCCCGCTCTTCTCAATAGTTCACTTCAGAATGTGCAGCTACTATTGCTGAGAGGCATTAGTCATTCCGAAAATTCGGCCGCCATAAGTCAACTGCAAACAGACAAACATTTGTATAGGCAAGAAATTATTGCAAAGTAGTAATAGATGAAGCAAAGAAGAGGTATACAGAGAACACCAAAAAACGCATTCAGTCAAAGAAACTAAGTACTCGTGATTTCTGAAAAATCTACAATAGTGTGATGAACAATGAACTTTCGACAATTTCTCCGCTATCAAATCACCACGATGTTATTTGCACGGGAACTGATAAGGCTGAACTACTTGCCCAGCGTTTCGTCCTAAACACTATTTTGGACTCAGCAAACCACTCCCTCTATAAATTCCTATTGTAGACTGAAGCCACATTTGAGAACCTGGTCATCACCCCATCTCAATTCAGAAACATCATAAAAAGCATTGACACCTCCAAAATCTGTGGGCCTGATCTTATACAAGTAATAGTAATAAAGAAATGCTCTGCGGAGCTGGCTCCTGTCATCTCGAAACTATACAACAAATGCCTTACTAAATCTTGTTTCCCTGAAAGTTGGAAAATTGCCTCTGTGATACCAGTCTTCAAGAATTCTGTAAATAGAAGTGATCCTCTTTACTACTGTCAAATCAGTCTACTCCCGATCGTTGCTAAAATCTTTGAATTATTAAGTAATCTAGCGATAGTCCGGCACCTAGTTACTGCTAAACTACTTTCTGATCATCAATACGGATTCAGACAAGCACGATCTACTGTAGATATTCGAACGGTCATCTCTGAACGCATATATCATACACTGGATAAGACAGGTGAAGCTAGTGCGGTAGCGCCTAATATATCCAATGTCTTTGTCAAGGTGTGGCATGAAAGGCTTTTCCTAAACTGCACTCATATGGTATTACTGGGTAAATATGTACTATAATTAAATCCTTCCTAACAAAAAAGCAGGTCCAGGTTGCCCTCGATGGCAGTTCTTCTAAGCAACATGACAAATGCTCGTGTACCCCACGGATCCATCCTTGGATTTCTACTGTTCCTGATTTATTAAAATGACCCCCCTTATTTCATTAAGACTGAGAAAGGAATATTTTCTGACGACACTACGCTCTACCCATGTTATGTAAGCAAAACCGACGCGCACATATCTGAGCCAATGGCTGAATCCTAAGAAAATTACCTCCAGTCTATAGTGGAATGGGGTAAAAAATAAATGGTAGCTTTTAAGACCGCAAAGCTACAAAAAAACCTCTCTACCATTGTCATGACAAAAACACCTTACCTGAGAGTTCATGATTCAAAAACTTATCGGCCTAACTTTCACAGATAACATTAATTAGAATAAATACATTGAGAACATTGCCAATGCGTCTGCAAAGAAGATCGGCTCCCTCTATCGTGCCAGTAAACTTCTCACACTTGACATTACCCTATATATCTACAAAGCCGCCATCCGCCCATGCATGGAGTATTGCCTCTCCCTCTAAGACAAGGTCCAAAAAAGAGTCGCAAACTTGATAGGTCCATAATATCAACGAGGTTGCAGCTCCTGTCGCATCGCCGCAATCTTGCTTCCTTGTACCTGATGATAAGCTTGCTGCTCTGGTACCCCTACGACACACATTCACCAGACCAACCCGACAATCTGCCAAATTGCAACTATGTCCTTGTGACGTCCCCAGATGCCGAAAAGCTTTCTACGCCAAAAACTTCTTTCCTCGTGCTGCTGGACTCAAGAACACCCTCCATGTTTTCCCGACGTTACTTACATGCAAAAATTTAAAACTAATTGAAACAGAAATCTCGTTGCGCAACTCCCAATTTAGGTTAATCACCCAAAATCTTCTCACCTTTTCTCAGTAGCCCCTTATGTCATCAGTAAAAGCCTTCCTTGTTTTGGGTTAACTATGTTTAAAAAGATATCTCTCTCTCTCTCTCTCTCTCTCTCTCTCTCTCTCTCTCTCTATATATATATATATATATATATATATATATATATATATATATATATAAATAACTACATATATATAAATATATAAATATAAAATATATACATAAATATGTAACCACATATATAGAAATATAGAAATATATATAGAAATATATAATTACATATATATAAATATATAAATATATATATATATATATATTTATATTTATATATATATATATAAATATATACATAAATATATAACTATAAATATATAAATATATATATATATATTTATATATATATAAATATATACAAAAACATATAACTATAAATATATAAATATACATATATATATATGTATATAAATAACTATATACATAAATATATAACTATAAATATATAAATATACATATATATATATATATATATTTATATATATGTATATAAATATCTATATAAATAAATAAATATATATATATATATACAAATATATATATATATATATAAATATATGTATATATACATATATATATAAATATATATATATATACAAATATATATATATATACATATATATAAATATATATATACAAATATATATAAATATATATATACAAATATATATATATATATATACATAAATATATACAAATATATATATATATATATATATATATATATAAATATATATAGATACAAATATATATATATATATATATATAAATATATATATACAAATATATATATATATATAAATATATATATACAAATATATATATACAAATATATATATATATATAAATGTATATATATACAAATATATATATATATATACAAATATATATATATATAAATATATATATATACAAATATACATATACAAATATATATATATATACAAATATATATATATAAATATATATATATAAATATATATATATATATATATATATACAAATATATCTATATAAATATATATATATACAAATACATATATATATATATAAATATATATATATATCAATATATATATAAATTTATATAAATATATATATCAATATATATATATATAAATAAATGTATATATATATACAAATATATATGTACATATACAAATATATATATATATATTAATATATATATATATATACATCTATAAATATAAATATATGCATATGAATAAATATATACATATATACTATATATATATATATATATAAGATATGAAAATATATTAATGGCAATATATATATATATATATATATATATATATATATATGATATATATATTTCCATAGCTTACTACATTGCCTTTCTAACGT
>OY744533.1:22972422-23037409 GCA_963556195.1 Sepiola atlantica | reverse complement strand
CCCGCAGTTAGGTCGTAACAATATATATATATATATATATATATATATATATATATGTATATATATATATATGTATATATATATATGTATATATATATATGTATATATATATATGTATATATATATATAACTATGATCAAGCAAGGACGTGTTTTCATAGAACACAGTAAAAATATACGAGGGACTGTTTTTACCTACCGAATTATGTGTGTCTCAGGGAAATGATACATAGACTCTCTGAGGCAATCTCAAATCACTTGTGGAAAAAATCATAAAAAATTGCCAGCACCTAACTCGATTGTAGATTAACATGAAGAAAAGATGACGAACATCTGCTGTCTATTTTGAGCACAGTCGTCAAATAACAACAACGTGCTAGCGTTTTTGAATTTTGAGATAAGAATTGATAATTTGTATAATTTGTATTACTCGGAATACTTTGTATAATTTGGATTATTCGGAATACTATTCACATATTCAGTATTATTCTCACAACAATTTGGCGGATGTAACCTCCGACCTTCTTCAGCTGTATCTTGTCAAACTCGGGAATCTGTCTGTCTTAAGATGGTCGAAGGTTACATCTGCGGCACGTAGTGAGAATAACACTCAAGATGAGAACAGTAGTCTGAATAATCCAAATATACGAATTCATATACTCGCCACTCACATCAGTTACACCGGTCGTGGATTCAAGTTTCCTTTCGTTTCTAAACTCATTAAACTAGACAGAAATTATCGTAGACTGGGGCAAGTTAATTTTCCCCGAGTCAAGAAAACCCCTATTTTGTGTAGCTATATTTTTTCCACATAAAAGAACAAAGCTCGTGTAGTACGTTGCCCCCGTGGGGATGTTAATATACGAGGCACGTTCGTTTGCCGCAGTTGTGGTTGATTAAAAAAAAAATGTCACTCCTCAACGACCAAACCAGTACTTTAAAAGGCGGATGCCAAACCTGCTATTAGATTTGGCACACATCAAGTAAATGTCTTTAAAAAAACGGATTGTTATCAAGAGTAAGCTTTGAAGTGTGTTCTTTTTCCACTGGGATAGATAGAACTTAGTCACCTCATTTACTGTGATATTTTCCTTGATTATCGAACTTTTGTGCGCGTATAGAAATCGTGGTTAAAACATCCGATCGCGTTTGAAAGTAAGGTTGAACTCACAGACTATTCGCACGCATGCGCAGGTTTACGACAAGGGATACACAAATTAATGATTTTGACATTGCTTTATCAGTGAGTCAATATTTCAATACATTCGAATGATTTCTTTGATGATTTGATAGAAAATCAATCGCATTTATTACTTATTCATACATAGCTCCATGATCAAACGGAAAATATGCCCACGATTATATACGAGTGGCCATCCCCGAATCTGTTTAAACTCAGAAACATTGACCAGACCATTTATCCTTTAGAAGCTCCCACTTTTTTAGCGTTTCAATAATCATTCTCAGTCATAAGTGCATACTATCATCTTTAATCTATTAAACAGTGTATTATTTATGTTTATAATTATTTAAAATCTAATATTGCAATTTGTGTTATAATGTTGATGTATTTTTAGTGATATTTCGGTCTCGAACCGCATGAACGCGTGTCAAATTATATTTTATCCGTAAAAATTTATTTGAGTTGGATTTATTGAACATAATCTATGATTTAAACGAAGGCTTGATATTTCCACTAGTATAGGAGCATATGTAATCATTCCGACCAGATTTGAATTCGCTTTGCTACAATCATAGTAGACGCATGTAACCACATGAACATTCGCTCTTCCAAATTTGGGCGTTGGGTGTTATCACTCAAACAGATTTAGCGATCGCCATTACCTCATGTAGGCATGACGCTCATTTTTTTGTACATTGTCTTAATCGGTTCGTAGCATTAGACCTAATGTATTAAACGTATCGTTGTCCGGTTACAACACACAACTAACAGAACCGGGTATTGTCAAATAACTGACGATGAGCTTCCCCTTTCATTCCTGGACAATATTACATTAAACTGTTCGTTTCTATATAAAATCAACGCAGATCGAACACTGTTGTCACATCTGGTGAGGGGCTGCTCAGCGTACATTTCTTGCCTTGACAGAGTGCAAAAAAAAACTTCGAAACCTAATAGGCGATGCTATTTTCCCCATACTACCTCTTTCTTATAGAAGAGACGTTGCTAGTCTTTCTATACTCTTTCTTTATTTTCATGGCAGCTGCTCGACTGAAATCTTATCTATGGTCCCGCCCTCTGTAAAACATTTACACCAAAAATTCTAGCTACAACCACTGTCAATCATTTTCTTTTCTCCCTATCTGTGCTTAAAACTACACGAAAGTTCCATGAGCAAAATTTCTATTCTTGAACTACCCGTCTGTGGAACGCAATGCCGCGGTGCTGCTTCAAGTCCAATGTAAACACATTCTTGTTGAGCCCTTCTGCTAACGAATACAAATTGTGTCAAACTTCCGTCATCATTATTAATCATCTCAGTGTTGTATCAACGTCCATCTGACACTCTGAAACCCACATCCTCGAGTGGCCTTTGGGCCTTGGTAAGTGGTTAATCTTTAGTAAGAAATAGAGCGAACGGATCAATTAGCTTAATCGACGCAGTATATAATACTCAAGTGGTATATCTCTTTTACGGTAGGTTAACATGGCCTGATAATTACTCGCTATTCTTTCATTACCGGCGGGACTATTTTTATTAGCTTGTCTGATTAAACGGATAATTTGCGCGCATCGTTGAAGAAAGGGATGTGTCGGTGTCTGTGCTTCCGGGGACCCGTGCTGCACGGATACACATGCGTTATTTTCTCCCAATGTCATCTGTGACTGTCTATTCAGATATCGACTTGTATCGGATGCCATAGGGCCATATTTATTTACTGACTAGATCTATTTTTGATCGGCAAACAGCCGCTTGTTTAAGTTATTGCAAAGTTTAACATCCCTCAATGTGGCTGTGAAAAACGCCGTTTTAGTCTAACCATCAACTTGTTCAGCTGCCTCTACTGTTCTTTCAATCTGACGTCTCGTTACTTCAAGTCGTTTCTTCTATTGATGTACTGACGACTACCAGTTATCTTGTATCTCATGTTGTCAAGCATTTGACCTAATCAGTTCATAATCCGAGCACACAAATGTGCGTCCTTCTTTCCTGACAAGGCACTGGTATTCTATTCGTCCATCCCAGGACAAACATAACACTTTCAATGTGCCCATCACTCATCCAACTTTGATGTGACGTCTACAAGGAAGCAACATCGACCGGGGAAAGCGACCAGACCAACCGAGCATATTCCCAGACTTTAATGATGTCTTCGTTTTTACCACCCAGGTTTGATTAATAAACCGAGTATACACTCGTGTCTACAACAACGTTAGACAGGTAGTTTATCCAATCCATGCAGCTCTACATTTACACTTACGACCTTTTTACATAAGTAATATTTGCTTGCTTAGCGTATTATGTCAGACGTTATTCGATTGGCTAATCGACATACATTCTTCCAATCGCTGCGTTTTTAAAAAATACAGACTTTGAACGTTATTTGATCCAATTACAAATGAAATCATTATTTAATACAATTATGTAATACCCTTGCCGATTTTTATTTGAAATTGCTATTTTTGTAGATTTTAGAAAGTCAAACATTTTCAAATGATTCCGTAACTTATAATTCTATACTAATTATAACGGAACGCTAAATATTCTGAAATAGAAACGGTGGTTTAATTTTATTATAGAAAATAACGCTGTGGGGGGGAGAGAGAGAGAGAGAGAGAGAGAGAGAGAGAGAGAGAGAGAACGAATAACATCAAATGAAAACAGAAATTCTAACAAAAAAATCTAATTCTTACATTGGATAATAAAGTACATATATAAGGAAAAAAGATAGGCTTTGTTTCGAAATCGGATGCTTTTAAAATTGTATGTTTTATTGAAAAGATGATTCAAATAAATTAAATTCACTGTTTGTAAAATCTGAAAAGATAGTTCATTTCACGATTTAAAAAAAAATACAATAATAAATGCGCAACTAAATAAATGCAATTATGAGCATAATGATGATTTATTTCACCCACATTAAGAATTATATTTTCCTAGTGTAATAAACAATCAACAAAAAAAATCAGGTATTAACACTTACATTCCCGTCCTCTACAGTTGGAGAGAAACGAATATGTTAGTCTTGCTTTAATCTAAACCAAGGCTTTAAAATTGGGTGATTAGCCCCACTTCCTCTTCTCTGCTAGTCTTCGGTAATTTTCAATCAGTGTTTTCCCGCCTTATATTGTTGCACACGATCGATCCTGATCAACTGATCAAGTAAGTACGACATTCACATATTTTGTGAATATATGGATGTTATATATGATTGTATTTTTACAATCAAATATTTCGAAAAAGATTCAGTTAGGTAAACACTCTATTTTCCTTCTTTTGAAAGACTTGTTAACTTATATTTGAGACTTACCATTGTTATCGTTGTTTTTATAAAGCATACACGTGGGGTTAATCACCATCACTGACCTTGTTTGCATTTTGGGGTAACCTGCACGTTTTATTTTTTTTTTTTTATCAGAATGGTGCGAAATTACATGAAGAGGGAGCCGTACAATAAAAGAAGACACACTGATTTCCATCAAAGCTGTGCAGAGTGGTAAGATGGGCTACAAAAAGTCAGCGCCAATCTTAAGAAAGCCTCACTATAAAATACTTTTTTGAAGAAAATGTCTTTAATGTCTGAAGTAAAATTACAGCAGACAAAGAGGAAGACAGTGACCAGAGTGTATTGAGATAATCTGACATTCACAGAATTCGAGAAGAAGAAAGCCAATCAAAAAGAAGTTGGATCTGCAGGAAAGGGAAAAGTAAGGGAAAGGGAACATATTAGAAGACACCAGTGAAGACTCAGAGTCAGAATTAAGAGATGACGGACATGAAGACGGGTGACTACTAAAATGCTCGGTGCTTGACGACAGTGAGGAAGAAAACGATGATCTCCCCCAAATTAGAAACAGAAAAAAACCTTTTCCAAGACTTTTCGTTCATAACAATATGTTCGTGAACAATTCCATTATTGATTAATATTTAATTTTCATTAAAAAAATATTCCATTTTTTATCTGACTTAATAACCTTTAGTATTGATTACATTTTATATACATTTTACATATTAACATTTGCTGGAATAGAGGAGTATTAGAAGGTTATCACAATGCAAGAAATGGAAAAAATGTCGGCGTTGAGAAGTAAGACGAAAACAAGTGACTTTGATTATATATATTTTTAAACAAACTTTTTTAATAATTTTTTCTTTCTATATATCAAATCCTACTTGATTAGGCAAGACTTAAACACTGATGTAGTCTGTGTGACCGAGTTCCATAATATATTTCGAGGAAGACCTCTTTATCAAATAGTAGGTGTTTAAATCTCGAAAAACGTGTGAATGTCAATATTGCGTATAACGCAGTAAATATTAATATCCGCATCAAATGTATAAAAAGGAACTAAAACTATAACTGATTTTTTAAAAATATTTTTTTAATGATTTTAATTACTTATTAAATTTATTTATTTATTTATGTATTTTTTTCTCTGAATATTTAATTTTTTTAATTTTAATTTTTTTTTCATTTGAACCAACCGATGAAGTGCCATTTATTTTTTTTTTCCAATATTTATTTAATATATTTTTTATATGTACTGTTGTTATCTTATTTATATGTTTTGATTTATACCATCTAATACTCCTCTCTCTCTCTATATATATATATAGATATTTCTTTCTTCCTCTGCTGATTCAATAATGTTACTACATGTAGTGATATGTACATTTGTGCATAATTGATTGTTCCAATTGTTTATTCTATATTTTCTTTATTACTTTCGACTGTTAATAAAGAGAATGAGAGACTGGCACAAGCGTGAATGATAGGTACTTTATAAAATGAGCGTGAGTCAACAATATACACTTAGAGGGTGAGTGTGATAGATATACAGTAGCTAAAGTGTAACGTCGCTTGGTGAGTTAATTGCAAATTAAGGCTAATTAGAACTCGTCAGGTGAGACATTTGTCAAACACAACTCAATTTCAAAACGATGGAATATTGTAGCGGGCATTGTGTTCTATTAAACATATAGGACAAAATAGGTACGGAAACAAACATCGATTAAGTCAGCTTCAGTATAATATATACCCCATTTACAAAGATGGCAACATTCAATTACAAAATAATGTGTTGTGTCGTAGGGATATCTGTGCAAAGTCTGATTACAATAATGTTGACATTAATGAAATATTAACATCAAAATAATGTTGACATTAATGAAATGTCAACAACAAAATGCAAGTTAATATCATTCTAATTTGAAAAATAAAAAAGTAATTATTTACTGAGGTGTTTATCGTAATGTTTTAAAAGTCGAATGAAAAAATAATGAAATATGTATGTAAATAAACATGAGTTTTATTTTATCGTGACGTCATTACCGACTTACAAATCGACAGAAACGGGGGCATTATCGTACTTATTACTTACAGTGAAGCTCGTTTTAAAAAGCGATGCAAAATACGTTAATTACAAGTATAAGGGGCATTGCTTGTCCTCAGAATATGCCATGGCCCAATACATAACAGTAGAGTGCTGAATAGTTAAATAAAGCATGTATCATAGAAGGGATTCAAAGTTAGAACTCAGTTGCAGTCGAAACATTACAGAAGAAATAGTAGAGGAATGGGGCCCAAAATGGCTAGTATTATATATATATATATTCAAACCCCACTAACTTCTCTCTCTTGAAAAGGATGAAACACGAATTTCTAATAGGTCCAACTCTGTCTGCTAAGTTTCAGGCTCTATCGCATTTCCGTAGAGTTGCATCCCTGTGCATGTGTTACAATTAGTTCCACGGAATGTGCTCCGATGAACTTACTGCACTTGTACCTCTAAAGCAAAACTTCCCCTGATCCATCCGACTAGCTGTTAAGTCCCACACCTTTACTGTAGAGGTTCTAATACACCGGAAGATTTTCTACTCTGATATCTACTTTCCTCAGACAGCTTGCTTCTGGAATTTCTTTCCTGCTCCCCGAGTACCATCATGTAGGTATATAAATGTAATTTAGACAAACGTATTGCTGCCAAAGTGCTCGCCCAAGATGCACTTCTATAAATATGACCTCCACTACAATAGCCCGTAACGTTTTAGTTGCAATATGCTTTGTTGGGAAATGAAGTAAGTAAAATAAACAATTTTCTTATGTCTTGCTGTAGCGATATTCAACTGCAGTGAGTAAAACTAGTGTAAAATCCGTATGTCAAGGTTAAATTAAACAGATGGATGAAAGAGGCGATTAGAAGTGAATAATAAGTGTTATGGTTATACGTCAGGATATTACGTCAGGGGCAAGACAGTCTGAAATGAGACGTGGCAAATAAGACAAAATGATCTATGTTTTTAGTGGTCAACGAACTGATTGCATTCGGTCGCCTTTTTCGTAACTCTGTTTTCGTTCGTCCGCCCTTTAAGGGGGAGGACGATAAGAATATGTACATTTAAACTGCTGTATGTCACCATTGAGCAAAAATTGTATACGAATTATGTTTTAATGTTGCAGTTACCAGAGAATACGAGATGTCGGCTGCAATCATCACAGCTGTTGAAGAAGAAAACGAATAACTCTGTAGAACACCATAGTGATTACGACTACTGCCACCACTGTTGAGATACGTCATTATCTATTGAGTCACGACAATATGTTGACGTGACGTACATCTGTTTCTGTCGACGAAGTAAACGGTATACAATTTGTGAAGATCGAAGAATTGTCGACCAAATGTTACACAGCTTGATCGGGATATAAAGATAGCTAAAAACAACTAGTGGATAAGGGAAAATAGATATCCATAGTTATGTGACATAGAAAAGCCGCAACTCGTTTGTGCAGTGTAGATGAATTGTACATTTGCGCCCGTAAAGAATTGTGAAGGTATACAAATAGAATTGTTTAAAGTACACCCAGAGAGTTAGAAAATAAAGTAGCCAACACCTTAAATTTGACAAGCTTTCTCGAATAAGCTTCAGATCCGTTAATTGAGAAAAAAATTAAACACACTTTATCAAAAACTGCTGCTATATAAAACTATATTTATGTTATACAAGTAAAACCCTTGTTGCCATGGTTGCTGCCCTTTATTTACAGCATTTATTTATTTACATTCATCGCCTTCTCTCCTCTCACCAATTTCCGTCCTATTTGCTAATCCTCCCACCATCTAATATATTCAATCTGCAATTACGCAAGACTGCAAGATTTTTAGTATAATATAGATTTAAACTAAAACTGCTGATTGTGTTCTTCATGTATGAAAATGTTACCGCTTCCAGTCAATGAGAAGTAGCGGTAAACCTGATCCACGACTAAAAGAGGGGGAAACATCCATAGCCATATAGTATATTTTAGCTTATATTCTTCTACTTTTCGTATGAATTAGCATGGTAAAAGATTTGATCGGCTCTGTTATCATTGTAATTTTTTTCTCACTTTATTTTCAAGAATCAAGTATTTGCGGGAGGGACAACGTAAAGGTTGCCTACGGCCATACTAAAAGTAGTTTGATGGAATCGACATGATTCGAATTTTGAACGCACAGTATCTCAGTCCACGTCGGTATCTACTTCAACACACCACCTCTCTGTGACTACTAGCTTCGCGCGATGTGTTTCGCATAAGACTAATCGAAACTAGAACAAGTATTGAGGATGGTGGTGTCTATAAAGTTTCCGCTAAAGAGATCATACCAAACGTGTACGAAACACGGTGAATAAGCAATGAATCGTCGCTGAATTTATTACGTAAATAACACTTTTGAATTAATGTGGAAAGTTGAGTTTCCATTCTCATTAATATTCACATACATATTGCACGCGTCACGGTTTTGCACAATTTCCATGAATTTCCATAATTGAGAGTAATAAATCGAATAATCGATCAGCTTTATAGAATACAGACAAATTAAAAGCGTATTGAGAAATCAATAAAAAGGTTCGTTTCACATGATTGAACGATCTTTAGTAACGTTTTTAGAACGATCTTATTCCATTTTCATATGTAGGAAATAACGTTTACAATATTTGTATTTCAACCGATCGCTGTGGAAACGAGTGGAGTGATTGGCTCTGCGACTTCCTCGGCAGCCTTGGTCTATTAATGACGCGCAACACCGGAGACAATCGCGAATTCTCTTGGCTTTACGAACGCCTCTCTATCGCCAGTATTCGTAGAAACGCCTTGAGTCTGCTCTCGGCCATCCGGACATTCGAAGAAAACTATGGACTGTGATACAATTATATATAAAGAATCAGGAGTTTTCGCTATTGATTAAAAACAATTAACCAAACTTTATTTTTTAGAGCTTATAAATGGTACCCATTTACTGAACAACAGACTTGCAGCTGAAAGACTTTTGCTCGATTAACTCAAAAAAATTAAGTGATTAACTTATTTTGCCCAAATTTTGAAATGAAAGCATTATTAAATTTGTATGCAACAATGTAATTGTAAAAATGTAAAAATTGTAAAAAAATGCAATATAATTTTTTTTTAAATTAAAAAAAAATGTTTCTTGACATATCGATGCACAAGTTTTATTAAATGTGTTAATTATTCTAATAGGGCAAAATACCACCAGAATGGCGAATTTTAATATAAGTCCTGCGGGTGCTAGGTGCGATGGTGGTGACAATTTTATTTACTCACTTTAATATACATGAGTGAATCTAAACCGTCATCCCAATACCTCTTTATGTCGAGTTTGGTGCAATTATATCTAATAGTTCGAGAAAATATAAGTATTGTCATTATTATTTTTAACGCAATACACTACATAATAATAATTCTTTTAGTATTAATATTAAAAGCAATGCTAAGTATTGTTTCTTACTAATGTGGAATCTTCATACTAGTCTGTAGCAGTGACCCCTTACCAAAGTCGTGTTTCTTAGAGTCTGAGTTATAACAAAAATCCCTGGATCTCCAATACTTTTCGATTCGTTCGCTCACCATTGTAAATCATTTGCGTTCTCACAACATTCGTTCAAAATTAAGTTCTTGCTGGTAACAGCCGATGATTTTCTCTGGTATTCGAACGTCTATAAAGATCATGAAAATTCAAGTACTCTTCGTGCTTTAATTATAAATTAATAAATAAATAAATAAATAATCATCATCATTACCAACACCTCCTCCTCCTCGTCCTCCTCCTCGCTAGCAGCTCTCACACATGTCATAATCAACGGCTACCCACTGACAATAACTGGTGGTGTTCCCTGAAATAAAAATCTAGAAAGTCTCCCAAGATTTAGAGTAATGTCTACTGCTTTCGATAAAAATTACAAATAAGTTTGCATTATCACAGCAGTCGCTTACCATTGATTAATCGCTGGCAACGACTATTGGTCTTCTCTGCTGTTTGGGTGGCAGGTTGCTTCTCCAAAGTTCAAGTATACTTTGCACCTTCCCAGTGTGGGTCTGGTTAGTGCTCTCCGTCATCGGTCTTTGCATCCTCCTTGTCCCTTCACGACAATTTTCTCTAGCATCAGCAGGAGCTGGTGCAATCACATTTTGGGGGTGGGTAATTTATTACATGTCTTGTAGTTTATGTCCCCTTGAGTTGTGTTGGTGTTATTTTTATGTGTTGGTGTGTTTTCTATTGTAACTTCCCTGTGACTGGTTAGCTTAGGAGTGTATGTGTGTTGGTTTCTGCATTCGAGGCTTTTTCGTAAGATTTCAGTTACTTTCGTTATTGATTTTGGCTAAGCTATTTTCATCATTGAAATAATAATAATAATCATCATTATAATTATGATGATGATGATCATCATCATTAACTATAAGTTCTTACTGGAGTTATTATTAGTGATCGTTCACTGACACAAAGAGTTGGTATTACCTGGAATTTGAGAGACAATAAATTACATAACATTTCCACTTGCAAATCACTTTGAGTTCTCGTAACAACCATTCACTATTATAATATCGCAGCGTTCTTTGGAAGTCCACTTGGAATTCTAGTAATCTCCGTGACATTCTAGTGGTGTTATGGGTTGTGCGCTCCCTGTTTATTTATCTTTTCATTTTTCCAGACACTTTACAACCATTTCTTGAGCTACCATCTGATTGGGCGCCTCATGAAAGGATGCTTTTTTTCTCATGTCTCACAAGAGATGCTCAGTTTTAGCAGGATGTAAATTAAAAACTATTACACTCTATTGAAGCTTATACATGCCTATTGCTTTTAGTGTTTACATCCATCCTCTTAGTAACAGTATCCTACCGCTGTGATACACGCAGCATATCAATGATGCTTGACATGTAATTTAGTAGTATTTTCCTAGTATTTTTTGAACTACACATGACCAAATCATAAAAATAATATTTCTATATTCTCCCAAATTTAAAAAGATAATACGTGCATGGTTTACTACTCGATATAAACACCCTTATATTTTAATAAATATAATGCAACATTTATCCAATACATTGCTGCTGCAAATAAATCTTAGAGCGTTTTCATCGTTATCCAACGATAACTCATATATCTGTCAATCGACGAATTTCGCCCTCAATACATGTTCATTGTACGACCGATATTTGAGTATGCAGTTCAGGCTTGCATTCTTCACCGAAAACGCGTACACCGTCCTTCCTAACTTACGAGTAGTGTGTTATGCAAGTGAATCTACTTTATTAGAACAGCGAAAGTTTTCTGATCCTGATAAACAACGTAAGGAACGAGTAAGTTCGTCTACCTCTTGATGTTGTGTTTACTCCGACACTATGCTGGGGTCTTAGCGGTCATATGCACAAGCGGTACTTTCGACTGTTTTGCCATAACATGCGAAAAGCAGTTTACTCTGTCTGCATCGCTGCTCCATGAAAAGTAATTCGTTAGGATAATGCCCAGCAGCTCAACAACAACGTATCCAAGAAAACCTTGATTAACTGTTTTGAGGATGTATATACTTATGATAACTTTCTCTTCTTACAACTTACTCTTTTTTACATAAAATTACGCATTTTCCCTATATTATTGGACAATATTTTTTATGGAAATCGATTCCGACAAAAGATGAACCAACTTGATGTAAGGACCTAACAAGAACATCTGATAAACGCAAAGCCATGAAATGCCTTTAAAAGAATAAGGCTATAGGTAGGAAAAACACAGTCAACAGGAAGAGAGTTCCACAAGCCTGCGGTTCTTGGATAGAAGCTACTGGAATAAGACGCTGTATTAGAATTAGGTTTTAAAATAGCGAATAGATAGAGACAACTCGACCAACAAGTCAAACGAGTTGGAATTTTAAAAAAGCAGGGAATAGATCCAACAATTTCAAAGAACACAAGTCATAATAGTATTTATAGAAAAGACTGAGACTAGCAACATCACGTTTGTTAGAGATATAGTGCAGAGAAAGAGAAAGAGCAAGTGCAATCAAATTACATTTGCTTTGCTTTAATGTTCAGCTGGCTGAATAATCGAAAATCACTTAATTATGAAGTAGAAAATGCAAATCGTTGACAGGGTCTGTACCCGCTTACTAAACCAAACCACGCATGAGTCGAGTGCTCGAAGAGGATTGTGTTTCATGTAAGTGTATGTCATGTTATAAGAAACATATATATTTTAAAAAGGGGGTGCAGACCTCCTTTGGAAAACGTTTTTTGAATTGTATTATAGAATTTTCAAAAAAAACAAAACAAGAAACGTTATTTTTTATATATGAATAAAAAAATTTTTTTTTCATAAATATATGTCTGAGACTTTCGCTGTTATACAGCATTTTCCAAGAGTTACTTTTGTCTTTTTTCTTTTTGTCTTCATCCTGCTAAGTTTAGAAATCGCACGTATATCACCTTGTGGGTCCAAAAGAGTATTCTCGTCTGTTCTTGTTGACGGATTAGAAGTAGGTGAAATTGTAGATGTGTTAGGCGCGGTTACGCAGATTTGAATTGAAAAAGCGGTTCACACATCCTAAAAAACTTTTCCAAAGCATGTGTGAACAACCTTTGCCAATTAAACTCTGCGTAACATATTGTTCTAGTTGTTTAAAGTTACATATTACATAGATTACATCTTACACTAAGTAAAAGATAACCGCAGGGAAAGTGTTTAGAAAACAAAATCTGTAACTCCCTTTCGATAAATCGCATTAAGTTGTTAACCGGAAGTTATTTTATTGTTTCAGAAGACAGTGTACCTAAAGTAAAATCACCAATCAAACAAATAAAATAGAGTGAACACGATTCTGAAATCAGTTATTTAATGTCTGGCAACGACTATTGGTCTTATCAGTTATTTAATTTCTCTGTAAAATGTGTTTGTTTTTGTTTTGTTTTTAAAAAGAAAATCACCTCATCCTTTATTTAAATAAATAAAACACGGAATAATACACACATAGTGATTACATAATTGTTAAATCAATTATTTTTTAAATTAAACAATTTTCAATGACTACGACCAAAGAACATATTTGTTCGTACTAATACTGTAACATTTATATCAACTATCAACAATACGACTATTCGTACTATTATTACTACAACAACAACTACTACCACGATACACACATAGTTGTACTGCTATAATAACATCAACAACTACTACCAGTAACGTGCTGACTATTCGTACTTATATTACTACTACCACCATCGTTACTATTACTACTACTTGATTCAGTAAATGTGTACCTTAAAACATCATTTCTAATAAGATTTAAAATACGTTTTAATAAAAAAACATCAAAGTAAATATATCATTTTTGAGCAACTCGTACCATACATCTCCGCGAATGTGTTGTTTACATGTTATTAATCAGATAATGTGTGGCCATCTCTCTCTCTCTCTTTCTTTTTAACACTCGCTCTCTTTAAATGCTTCCAAATTCCTTTCAAATGTCTAAATAATTCGGGCAGCACTTTTGTGCTCGTCATTGTCCGCTATCAACTACAATCAAATAATTATCTCACGTGACGCAAATTAACCAATCAATGGCCGTAATTACAAATTGGAGAAGAATTGTCTGCTTAAATATTAAACAAATTTAAAAAACGGTGTTTTTTACGTCTGCTCTGAATATTTGCCTATTTTAGAATATTTTTTATTTTTGTTGAAAAGTTGTTTCTTTACATTTCAAAATAGAATAAATGTTAAAAAGTGGTATCTGCTCTGATACTATACTTAATCTTTTCTGCCCTCGGTCAGTTAAGAAATCCTTCTATACTGCGGCAATTGTAATATTGATTCTGGCCTTAGTATGGTTATTTTTAGACGGCAATGGCGTCTTTTGAGATTTCCAAAAGCACTTTGACAATTAATATAAAATAGTTATAAAAGTTATTTCTCCTCTCACTGACCAAAAACAGAAAAGATAAAGTATAATATAAGAACACATAATACACTTGTGCGTTAATTCTATTTTTAATAGAAAAATAAATAAATAAAAATCTACTTAAAAGTAAAAAAAAATTAAATTGGTAATTATTCAGTGCAAAAATAAAAATAAACACCGGTTTCAATTTTTAAATGTGGAACGCAGACAATGTTTCATTAATTTAAAATGGTTGCCATTGATGGGTTAATTTGTCTAAAGTTACAATAAAAACATTGTAATTAAGTGAATTTTGCTGAGTTGATATAAATATTTATTTTCTTTAAATGGATATAATTCGATTGCATATTAAATGTGTAAATACTTGATGTATGTGTTTGCCAACATTTCTGTATTTTTTAAGAAAACAGATATGTATATATTATCAATCTACGTATGATTTTCTTGTATATATATATATATGTGTGTTTTTCCCGGCTGAAAGTAATGAATGTTATGTCATCTATAAATAGATTATCTGTACTTTATGTTAATAAAAAAATAATAGACGTATATGCGCGGAAGACTGTTTTACTACTAATGAAAGTAAGAAATGTGTATTTAAATTCAAATGTTAGATTTAACTTAAAACTATTTAACACGTGGACACACGTGTTGGTCATCAAAAGATACGTTCTATATGCCTTGTTCAAATAATAAACTAATAAAAATGTCGAAAAGAAGAAATTATTTTAAATATGGCTGGTTTCTACTTATTCATGAAAGTTAAATATTCATTTAATCAAAAAGCACATTTTTGAATAAAGCCACAAGGCTGTCTGATATATTACAAATTACATTAAAACATGCTAGTATGTTTTTCATAATGCTATTTTTTTTATCTAATCTGCAAAAATCACTTATAGCCGGAAAACATATATATATATATATATGGCCATTGACAGTTTCTTATTTGACAATCGATATTGTTCTGTAAAATAAGATCTCCCCCAAGGCCCTTAAGATAAGGAAATGACAATATTTCACAAAAAATGAGTCATAAATCTGTTATGTCTCTTAGGTACAACCAAAAATTAGCGATGGAGATATTTTCCAATTCATATATATATATATATATATATATATATATATATATATATATATATATATATATATATATATATATATATGGGAGTGCGAGTGTGTGTGTGAGCGTGAGGTGGAGTGAAAAACTAAAAATCATAGAGAATTCAAGAAGAGCAAAATGGACAAAGAGTAAGAAGAATAGACTTACATAACAGAAAATTACAAAAAGACATGTTCAGGTATTTGTGATTTTCTGTGTTCTATATAAATGTATATGTATATTTATCCTTGTCCATTGTAATTTGCTTTTTCTAATTTGTGTACATTATATATATATATATATATATATATATATATATATATATATATATATATATATATAGAGAGAGAGAGAGAGAGAGAGAGACATCAAGGAAAATGGAAATACCTGATAGAGAGAGTACCCATCAGACCTCTACTGGAAGTGTGCGGGGAATACTGAAACCTTACAGAGGCTAATTGTCATTCAATTGCCTAAAAATGCCCAATGGGCGTTGCCATTCAGAAATCAAGGTTGAACAACTATTGCAATAATGCAAAATCATTTTCCAAATTTACGAAAGAGATGGAATATGTAACTTTTAAAAGACGTGTTGTCACTCAGACTCTTGCAACACCACTTTTTATTGCTCGCGAGCGATCTCTGATAATTACTCGTGTGACAACTCCTAGTTAGTAAATAATAATAATACTAATAATACTAATACTAATAATAATGATAATAATAATAATAATAATAATGTATAAAACACAGGAAAACAGTAAATGTAGACGGTGCGAACAAAGAGACGAAACACTAAATCATATAAGTGAATGCAGCAAACTAGCCCACACACAATACAAGAACAGGCATGACTGTGGTGAGTTAGGAGGTACACTGGGAACTATGCAAACGACTGAATTTCAAACTCGCCGACAACTAGTACAAACATAAACAAGAGACAGTAATAGGAAACGAAAAACACTAAATTCTCAGGAATATGTAGGTGCAAACAAGTAAACTCATACAAGCAAAGAGATAGTGTGTGATAATAGTCGAAAAGAAGGAAAAATCCTGCCAAATCGTAGATTTACCAGCAGACAACTGGGTGAAGATCAAAGTAACAGACATATGAACGAAATACAAATAATTCACCAGAGAATTACAATGGATATGGAGTTATAAGAAAGTCAATATAATACCAATAGTAGTAGGAGTACTAGCAACATTTTGGAAAAAAATAGAAAAAAAGACTAAGATAAATTCAAATCAATGAGAAGACTGATATGATATAATTCACGGCAATTATGAAAACAGCTGACATCTTCAGGAAAATCTTTGAATGTAAAACCGACCCACATAAGCCAAAAATGCTAACCAGTCGCATGGAAGTTGCAATAGGTGGAAAACAAAAAGACAGAAAGAACACCACCACATGAAACAAAAGAAACAGAAGCTGAAATAAATTTCATAAACTACCCCCCCCCCCCAACCCAAAGCGATGGCAGCACCCTCGGTTGATACAACACAAAATAGGCGTAACGAGTCAAGGTGGATGGGCAGACTGAGTAGAGAGAACACTAACAAGACCTACAGTGGAAAAGTACGGAGAGGACTAGTACGTTCGGTAGGCTTACTACAATCCAAATCCCAGCGTATGTTGTGATAACGCAAAGTCATTTTCAATAGATATCGAAATAGGTGGAGAATACTTGAAAATTTATCTAGTCTAGTGGAGTATCAAGCTAAGTTCTGTTACTTGCGGTAACATTACTTGGAGAAGGTACACCTTTCCTCGTATGAGCCAGTGTATAGCCGTGCTTAAGTGAACTTATTTGGGCTTCGAATACTATGTTATTTTGAATATTTAGTAAGGCTTTACTTGTAGGAGGAAGTCAGGTTGTTCTGACAAACCCTTGTACAGAGAGACCGAATACACTCGAGGATAGTGTCCAGTAGGTAATTACAACTCTTCACAGATGTGGCAGCAGTTGAGTGGAGTAAGACTTATTTCACATGCTGAAGTCGATATTATAACATTTGGTGGAAGGGTAAGCACCTTATATTAAAAAAAAACTTATTGATATAAAAAAATAGGTCATAAAGAACAATGCTGATCATAAAAACCAGTCAATACATTGAATATTGTGTGTTTATTCTGTTATTGCGACTTTTAACACGAACAGAAATTTCGCTCCAACTTAAATTTTAAATCTGAAGATGATAAGCTAGTAGACAAATGAAACCCGTTTGGTCATACATTCAGCTATACTTAGATTGTTTGAATCAGGAAAATATGAGTTTACAAAGCTAGTTAAACGTGAATAAAAGCACAACATACAAAATGTGTCTCTTTCTGTTCGCAATATTTGTTCTCTCTTTTTCTTTCGGTCTACAGCTACGGATTAAATAATATTACTAGTCTGATGATATTCCCTTTCATTTATAATGGACTATTCAATTTTTTTTCTTTGTTTGTTTAAGTGTTTTTAACCTGACAGCCAAAAAGGGAGTGAGAGTGATAGATACAATATAATATTTGAGCGGGGAGAACACATATACTGAAAGACGGTGAAAGTGATAGATATAAACTTTTTGATAGATTACTTGCTAATTGCGGCTAAATACACTAATTAACATGTTTTTTTGCAAATGTAACTCAATCCTGAAACTGCGAATTATATTAACATGTATTTTGTGGGATTATATATATATATATATATATATATATATATAAAGTAATCCAACAAAAGATATAAGAGTCAACTAATATCTTATAATTAGTGAAACATCCGGATAAAAACTGAAGCTCAATATACTGGATTGAGCATTAATATCATAATATAAAATGAAATAATAAAATAAGGTGCCATTCAAATTTTATTATAATTTAAAGTTCAAACAAAGTATCTAAACGTTCTTAACTCATGAGTTTTCAAAGATAATTCTTCTCCTCGGAGGACCATTACCGCAGTGATATTACTGCAGATAAAAAAATTACACTTTGAAAATACATAAAAATATATACACAAATACATAAAAATATATAACATCAAATATACCAACCCCAAAAAATACTTTTTTGTTAAATCTATATACTGCATCCAAGTCAAACAATTCAAAAACATATTGAGGAAAGGTATCCAGGAGGTTGACTGAAGATTGATCCAGGTAATGAGTGACAGTCCAAAAAACGAAAAATTGAAAAAATTGAACAAGTTATCCAGTTGTGAGATGCGTCCACAATCGAAGCAGTGCAAAAATGCATCCAATGTTTATGTTAATTATTACAACGATAAATACATCAAATCAAATAAAAAGTTCAGTAAACTCACTATGTGTAGAAAATGATACTGTTCAAAATTTTGAACGGACATTCTCACTCTCAATTACTTAATAGTTTTTCAAATTTTGAATTTTGGCTTTTCCACTGCCAACTTATCCATCTATGTAATTCCTCTGTTGATAAGATTTTAATTTTTGAAAAGCCTTGTCTTAAGGAAAGAATAATAAACATGTTTTTTTACCGAGTACACCTTGCATCGAACAATCGAAGTTTAAATAAATTTGTCATTCGTACATGTTTATTCCTCTTCTTTCATCTATCTTTATATATATATATATATATATATATATATATATATATATGGAAAAAGCTACAAGAAAACAATCGTTGATTTATTCAGCTTTAGTATAATGTTAGATTTCATAATTGGAATATTGTTTCCTTTTGTTTTCAGAAATAATTGTATAGTCTTAACAGTCTATATGAAACTAGGTCGCAACCAGGATTTACTAATACGCGGAAAATTGAAACAGCCTATTTTGTTCGCGAAATCTTAGGCTTTCCGATGCATGATTAGACATTCACGCTGATCTGCCGCGTATATAATTAAAATCCCAAGGTCTTTCTATCTTGAATATTAATATGTTGACTTTAAGCGTACACTCTATATATTTTAATATTCTATGTGTGTTTGGTTGTTTTCTTACGGCATATCGATTTTCTATGTCATTTCATGCCGAACTCAGTCGTAAAAGTGTGTATGCCTCAAGTTTTTTATACCTTCAAGTGTTTGTAGATTGAACGGTAATGTGAAATTCTGTCATTTACAATGGTGGAAAACTGTGACGTCAGTACTTTGACATTAGCGATAATAGAAAAATATGTACCCTGTCTAATGTAGGCCGGCAAATAATTTGTTTTCTGATTCCTTAATGACATCACCCGGAAATCTTTTTTTTATGAATTAATTAAAACAAATTGTTTCCGGTTATTTTATTACAAAAAGTTTTTGTTTCCGTCATTTTTCATTAAGTTAGCGTAACTAGACAATTTATTAATAAACTGTTAATTTCGTACTGTTAGATATATTTCTCCGGTTATATACTCTATTAGATACGACATTCATAAAAGGTGTAAGTTTGTAAAATACATCGAAAACACTGATTTTATTATTTAAAAAAAAAATTGAAAAATCAGATTATCGTTTGTTAAATTGTATCTTTATAAAATAGTTAAAATCTGGTTATCATAAAAAACTGCAAAAACACCGATTATATTATTTGTTAAGTAATTACTATTTAAACCAGAAACTCTGAAAAAAATGTAGCGTTTGTCAGTTATACTTACAAATCCATTCATAAAAACACACAAATGTTATTTTCACAATAAAAATGAAAAATTAATATATTATTTTTCAGCGCAAAAATCAGAAAACATATTTCTATTTGCGGGCCTAAATAATCCAAGGTGGAAAAATGCTCGCGTCACATTGACTACATTTCAACATTACCGATTAAGAGGGGTTGCAGGCATACGTTATCTAACTAATATGTTTGTAAGCGATATCTGTGAAAAATATTAGCAAACAATATAAAGTTGTATATATCAGTGTGAATTTTATTGTATGTGCCACCCTTTCTGTTACATATAATACTAGCAAAAACTACCCGCCCTCAAGGCAGAACTCATTCTAGCCGAAGCCTTACAAGAAACAATGTTTTTTCACATTTTGGTAATTAAAAAAAAAACAACAACACAAATGTTTTGTTATGGTGTTATGTGATTTTTTCTAATGGTGAGATTTGATTTTGTTTAAGTATACAAATGAATTCCTATAAAGAATTAAACGATAAAGCAGAGCGATTGTCAAGAATAATCAAGACTAAAAACAGGGGTGAAAAAACAAAAGCATTTTCTCCGACATCATCTAATAAATAGAGTTAAATAATGTAATTTCTTGTTTTCGTTTTCTTTCCACAATATTTAAATTTGTAATTACTTGTTTAGTTACTTTCTTGATAAATTATTTTGTTTTAATTAATTAATTCGAACCTTTTGGAATTTTATAGTTTTTCATATAATAAGGAAATACGATATTTTTTATTATTGTTATTATTATTATTATTATTATTATTATTATTATTATTAGGAGTAGTATGCTTATCAGTCTTGTTTTCAAGGACAATATTACGAATAGCATGCTACCTTTTCAAGCAATCTATAATATTCTGCTTTATAGTTTTTCATATTATAAGGAAATACGATATTTTTTATTATTATTATTAGTAGTAGTAGTATGATTATCAGTGTTGTTTTCAAGAACAATATTACGAATAGTTGTTCATATTATAAGGCATGCTACCTTTTTCAAGCAATCTATCATATTCTGCTTTATAGCTGTTCATATTATAAGGAAATACGATATTTTTATTATTATTAGTAGTAGTAGTAGTAGTGTTGTTTTCAAGAACAATATTACTAATAGCATGCTACCTTTTCTAGCAATCTATCATATTCTACTTTATAGTTTTTCATATTATAAGGAAATACGATATTTTTATTATTATAAGTAGTAGTAGTCTTGTTTTCAAGAACAATATAACTATAATATTCTGCTTTATTGGTTTTCATATTATAAGGAAATACGATATTTTTATTATTAGTAGTAGTAGTAGTAGTCTTGTTTTCAAGGAAAATATTACGAATAGCATGCTACCTTTTAAAGCAATCTATCATATTCTGCTTTATAGTTTTTCATATTATAAGGAAATACGATATTTTTATTATTATTATTAGTAGTAGTAGTCTTGTTTTCAAGGACAATATCACGAATAGCATGCTACCTTTTCAATCAATCTATAATATTCTGCTTTATAGTTTTTCATATTATAAGGAAACACGATATTTTTATTATTATTATTAGTAGTAGTAGTCTTGTTTTCAAGGAAAATATTACGAATAGCATGTTACCTTTTCAAGCAATCTATCATATTCTGCTTTATAGTTTTTCATATTATAAGGAAATACGATATTTTTATTATTATTATCATTAGTATTTGTCTTGTTTTCAAGGAAAATATCACGAATAGCATGCTACCTTTTCAAGCAATCTATCATATTTTGCTTTATAGTTTTTCATATTATAAGGAAATACGATATTTTTTATTATTATTATTAGTAGTAGTAGTCTTGTTTTCAAGACCAATATTACGAATAGCATGCTACCTTTTCAAGCAATCTATAATATTCTGCTTTATAGTTTTTCATATTATAAGGAAACGATATTTTTATTATTATTAGTAGTAGTCTAGTTTTCAAGGACAATATTACGAATAGCATGCTACCTTTTCAAGCAATCTATAACATTCTTCTTTGTAGTTTTTCATATTATAAGGAAATACGATATTTGTATTAGTAGTATTAGTAGTATTAGTAATCTTGTTTTCAAGGACAATATTACGAATAGCATGCTACCTTTACAAGCAATCTATACTATTTTGCTTTATAGTTTTTCATATTATAAGGAAATACGATATTTTATTATTATTAGTAGTAGTAGTAGTAGTCTTGTTTTCAAGGACAATATTACGAATAGCATGCTACCTTTTCAAGCAATCTATCATATTCTGATTTATAGTTTTTCATATCATAAGGAAATACGATATTTTTATTATTATTATTAGTAGTAGTAGTAGTCTTGTTGTAAAGAACAATATTACGAATAGCATGCTACCTTTTCAAGCAATTTTTCATATTCTGCTTTATAGTTTTTCATATTATAAGGAAACACGATATTTTTATTATTATTATTAGTAGTAGTAGTCTTGTTTTAAAGAACAATATTACGAATAACATGCTACCTTTTCAAGCAATCTATAATATTCTGCTTAACGTTAATTTCCTCTTGATATACATAATTTCGAAAAGCGTTACTACATAAAACAGCATTTGATTCGAAGAATGTTTACTTGAAAGAAACCTAGATATTCTATTAGAAATATTTGTAATTATTAGTTTAATGATAGATTTGAAGTAATTTGATTTATTGTGCACATTCTATAAAGATGTATAGGTTTTTGTAATGGTAAACTTATGGTTGTAAATATTTAATGTTATATCTAAACAAGAATTCAAGGAGATAATTCTATGGTTAATATATATCAATAGTGATTTATATATATATATATATATATATATATATGTATATATATGTATATGTATATATATATATATGTATATGTATATATATATATATGTATATATATATATGTATATGTATATATATATATGTATATGTATGTATATATATATATATATGTATGTATATGTATATATATATATGTATATGTATATATATATATGTATATATATATATGTATATATATATGTATATGTATGTATATATGTATATATATATACATATATATATGTATATATATATATATATGTATATGTATATATATATGTATATATATATATATATATATATATATATATATATATATATATATAGTTGCTATAACAAACGTGCATATTAAATAGTTGGACATTTCAGGGAAATACAATAAATAACACGCCACTTTCAGCGGGAGTCAGAAATGCAGATTTCCTATCTCGTCGGCATCGGGTTTTTCGTGAATTGTTATGATGATTGCTTTGCTCACGCAGGCATCAATAATTAAGTGGCACTCAAGTCTTCTGTCATTTCGCTAGAATTCCTTTTCAAATTCGGACGATGAAAGCTACGATGTATTGTTCGTCATAATCTCTTTTCTATCCAATACATTTCATTTGGCGTTAAATATCAATCACTCATAAAAATTATACAGGAAATAAATCGCATGAAAATATTCAGCTTATAATTACACATTTTTGCGTAGACTTCTGTACACACTAAATAATGGTTCCCTGAATATACGTGAATTCAAACGCTCGCAACACATATACACATACATACATACACACATACATATATATATATATATATATATATATATATATATATATATATATATATATATATATATATACTAATAGAATACACCTCCCAAGAAGGATATAAGAAATAAATATAGTTTTACATTTTTATTTTGTTCTTGATTTGTTTTTGTTGTTGTTGTTTGTATGTTGTACGATTTTGCTGATGCCCGTCTAAATGCTAAAGTTTACCAAAAGAATAATGTGCCGACGTTACTCACTCGGTTGCCTAGAGTACGTATTCCACAATTCATTATATAAGATAAATAGTTTAAGAATTAACCATGCACATATGTATTATTAACAGTCACGCGCGTTTAACAATCTTTAAAAAAACTTTTATGTAATATAACTAAAACTTTTATTTAGAGCAATTCTTTTCTCGATTACATTTTTTTGTATCTAACCTATTTTCAAACTTTTGGATGGCGGAAGCAAGTTTGGATTTGATCAACATCAAAATTGCAAAGTTTACAAAAAAATGATGTGCCCATGTTTCTCACTGCGTTGCCGAAAATATATATTCTAAAATTCATAGTTTTCTGTTTATAATTTTTTAAAATAATAACATTATATATATATATATATGTGTCTTCCTTAGATGGTAATGTTTGCAAAAAGAATAGTGTGCCTATGTAAATCATCGTGTTGCCTAGAATATATATCCCCAAATTTATAATGATCCGTTCAATAGTTTAGAATATTGACATGTACATTAATGTTTTCGAGCCGATATCCCGAAAGTACAAACGTTGGTGTCTGCAGTTATGTATGTATACTCGGATAAGTTTAGCATTGCAGCGATATGGAGTACCATTGATTAGAGTATTGATTTACTCCTCTCCAGGAGTTAGGCACAAGGCCAGTTTTTATCTTACTCCCACAAGTAAGATGTGACCCAAAGTCAGGTCGGGAAAATGGGGTTTAAAAATTGCCTGGGCAGCCCCGTCGGCATTCCCCGGTAGGGGCGCCTCAGGCAGTAAGCAATAATCTTACTCCTCCCCAAAGAGGGGAGGCGAAGCCTGGGGGGGACCTCTTAGAACTGCACAGGACAGACCCATAGATCGGCGTAAATCAAGCCCCGAAGGCCAAGACAATACACTTTGATTATGACCAAAAGGCCAAGAAATAGAGTAGAACGGATCGAACAACGGAGTGGCGTGTACATCAGAAAGCGATTGGGACTATCAGGAATGTGTTAGAACTCGGCAATATTTGAAATAGAGAAACAGCTAAATTTGCCTATCGCAACAATTGTTGAGTACACGGTGTCAAATGTAAGAGCAGTCATGATTCACAGTTTCTCAAACAACCAATAAATTAAAGACGACCACTTGAAGTAAAAACTAGGATGAAGTGGAGGACAGAAGAAGCGACCATGACAGCGATAAACATGTTAGACCACCCGGATACTAATGATGCTCTACATGATAAAACGACTGCCCTGTATATGCAGAATTTTAGTACTTTCTGCCTGAAAAAAAAATTGAGACTGAGTAGAGATTCTGTGATTAGTGTGATAAGGAATGAAGAACAGAGAAAATGATATCAACACGTGTTGCAGTGTCATCGACAAGGCCAGTCTTTGCTCTGAAAAAGTAATGTAATGAACCGGAAAATTAGATGCAAAAAGATATGGGCTTAGAAGTGAGCAGCAACGATGCAATGCATTCCCCAGTGAATCTTGTTTGGTGGGGAGTAGACAATAGTGACAACTACTGGTGTGTTAAAGAGAACGTCTGAAGCATATTCTATCCTATTGTAATTATGCACTGAGTTGGTACACATCGAGGCATAATCAAGTCTTAAAAGTTGGTACACATCGAGGCATAACCAAGTCTTAAAAGTTGGTACACATCGAGGCATAACCAAGTCTTAAAAGTTGGTACACATCGAGGCATAACCAAGTCTTAAAAGTTGGTACACATCGAGGCATAACCAAGTCTTAAAAGTCGGTACACATTGAGGCATAACCAAGTCTTAAATGTAACAGTAAAGCTACTACATGCATAGAGAAGTGTAATGAAGGAAAAGTACGAAAAAAGAAAGGATTAAGAAGATGAACTTCAGTAAAGCTGGAACAATATGGATGGAGAAAAGTCATTAAAAGATACAGTTAACCGATGAAAGATTGCTAGGAAAATAGAACTTGGCAGAAGACCTCCGAAACACCTTGCTCTTCCCAGTGGTCTTTACACAGCAGAGACCAAACCTTGAAGTGTGAAGTGAGCACAATAAAGTGATAAAGTTAAAAATAGTGTAACAGATCACAAGATAGAATTCATCCGTCACACCTCATATGGCAATATTAGATTGTGTGACAAACCCCATCCGTCAAATGTCTCTCTTGGCCATGACACCCTGTGTAATGGTAGCATCTGTTAGATGAGTTCTTTTTTCGTTTGCTTCAGCATCCCGCTGTCAGATGACAAACTCGGTTTAGGAAAACCATGCTAGCGTTTCGTCGTCTACAGGAGCTATGCCGGCTTCTCCGTTAGGTGTGCGGTGTTTCAGACATGACTCGATCATGTGGTCGACTCTCTGTTTTTAAGGGTGACAACAGTTGCAGACAGCTGAGTCCCTGAGTCCCTATACTTTCATGGTCGCGGCGAAACGGCCGATACCGGTCCTGAGGCTGCTGAGCATTGTCCACTACCGGCGAGAGAGGTCCATGTCCGGTAGTGCATCTGTGCAATTTTGATTGATCTGCTGTCTGCCATTCCTCCGTCCAGTGACGTTTGAGCAAGATTCGTTTTGCGATGTCATTAGATGTTGAGAGCGAGTTCGTGGAAGGTGTCTCTGTTAGGAGTTTGTAGAGGAAGTGATCCCCATCGATGGTGGTTTTGTCGGGACAGTTCAACGACAGCTGCTTTACGGCGTAGATACACCGAACCATCATCGTGGCCACCTCCGAGAGTACCTGCTAAAAACAGCGAAACTCATGACTTTACACCGCCTTCAGCGACCCAAACGTAAAATGAGTTGTTACTGTAAGAATTAATAATGCCTATACATACATGTATTAAATAATAGATGCTAAATACGACAGTGTAAACGTTCTTGTTAAAGGATACCCGTGTATTGCGTTAGCGCATACCGTATAAAAACACGGTTAATATTATCTACGGACTGGAACAAAGAAACAGAAAACAACTCGGAAAGGATACATATGCCCAAGAATATGAACAGCTTGAAGGTGAAGGCGTGGTTTGCATATAAATTAGCTTCCTTGAAAATAAATTAATATACTATCTTAAGAAACTCAAGTGAGTTATCCGTTTTTTTATTAAATCATTTTCATAGATTAGTGTAAAAAGCGGCATATTGCACACACACATATATATATATATATATATATATATATATATGTGTGTGTATATAAAATTAAAAATCAAAAAATCAACCCGTATTTGATTAAAAACTGTTTAATACATAGTTATACAAATAAGGCATACAAGCAGATTTATCCATGTCAATGCGATCTACCATATATACATTATTTCAAAAGAGTATAGTGTGTGTTTATTTAAATGAAAGTGAGGCTTGACTCAAATATAGGCGTAATAAATTAAAAAAAAACACTTTCACATTTATTCATTGAGATACATAAGATATGGTTGATATAAAAATACATGCATTCATTTACGTTTTCTGTCTAAATCGTAGCAGGTCATTAACGATTACTTTGAGAGTAGTTTTTTTATAATTTATTTAATTAATACAATTAAATAACCAAGGAATAAATATTAATGAAGTATTCCTAGTAAGATAATCTGAACAATTACTAAATTAGACAAGAAAAGAATTAAGGCAAATGTATTAAACGATCAGGAAACTAATGTCCATGAACAACACACCACACCAGGCATATGATACTGACCGACTTTATATAACGAGAAAAGAATGGGAACAAGGAGTACTATGTATTGAAGACTGCGATAGACAAAAGTATATATATATATATGTGTGTATATATATATATATATATATATATATATATATATATAGTCATTCACATACAGACTGTTTCACAGCTCATCAGTGCGGTTAGACCAGTTAGTGCCTCAAGCCCGGATCGAAACGCAACCGTCGAGCTGACAGTCGGCGATGTTAACCCCTACGCCATCATGCGACACTGACTGAATGTAAGTTGTATCTCAATGTAAGCATTGCAATTGCCTGAGCTCGAATTAGTGTTTACCTAATGAGCATTGCCTTTTTTACGCTAATGGCAGTTGGCGATACCCTTACAAACATAAGCTCTACCCGGGGGGGGGAGCTTTATATAGTCATCCACATACAGACTGTTTCGCTGTTTCACAGCTCATCAGTGCGGCTAGACCAGTTAGTACCTCAAGCCGGGATCGAAACACAACCGTCGAGCTGACAGTCGGCGATGTTAACCCTACGCCATCATATTGTTACTATAGCAGATGTGCATATTAAATAGTTTGACATTTCAGGAAAATACAATAAATAACACGCCACTTTTAGCGGAAGTCAGAAATGCAGATTTCCTATCTCGTCGGCATCGGGTTTTTCGATACTCTCTTTTTTCTCGCTACATCATCTTTCCTCCTTTCCCTCCACAACTACAGATTAAATATTATTACTACTTTAGTGCATAATGGACTATTCCAATCTAATAGTTTTTCGAATATTAATAGCGAGAGAGAGAGAGAGAGAGAGAGAGAGAAAGAGAGAGAAATACTGACGAAAGCGAGAGTAGTATATACCGTATAAGAAGATCGGGAGATTTAACAATATAGAATAAGAGAAGGTGAATGTGATAGATGGATTAGCAGGAGGTAATTATGACTAATTTTAATGGAATCCCAAAATTGAGTTATACTATAGCATGTATTGTGAGTGATTAAAATATATAAGAAAAAAGTATTGGAGAAATAAACGTTGATTAACTTAGCTTTGTTATAACAATACCCCATACTTTGTATCGTTATTACTATTGATAGTAATCAAAATAGTATTAATTGTCGTGGTATTTTAATTGTGACACTTTTACGATACATTTGGCTTCTTGAGTTATGATATGCGAAATTTACTGAAATTCTATCCAATAAATTTGGAACCTATAAATGTTTATTATTATCACCAGTAAAATATGTTAGAGAAAGCAATAATCATGGAATATGATGAAGCAACTGTAATAATATGCGTTTTGGATAATAACATATCAGTAGCTATGAAAGATATGGCGAGCAAATGCAACCAAAGATTAGTAGTACGGAGAGAATTAATTGAGGAATTAATTGTCAAGGTGATAACGAAGCGTGCATTGATCCGAAAGTTTATGATAAAACTCCAGCAATAATGATGTGGTTTAAAATCTGATTTAGTAATAAAAATTCAGTTGTTCGCTCTAAAACGTCACGCTACAAAACTCCATTTCTAATCCAAGCGTTCATAAAGCCATGTTCATAAGAAAATCAGCATTTTTTAATGAATTTTAATCGGACCATTAATTCTCTCAACTAATATTTCTTTCCAAAACAATATTTTTAGTGATATTTGTTAGGTGAGCCGACGCATCTCTATACGAGGTTCTATTCGTCGGTAGCACGGTTGTATCTTGGTCAGTCAGATTCCGGTTTTCAATAGCGCTTCTTATCGCTATACGCACCAAATGAATGGACGCATCTTAATTTAAACACAACCAAGCATTCCTATAATATCACACACTCTTCTCGACCAGCATCCAGTTTCTGTCACCTTCACGCTCGTACACTTATCTTGCGGCCCTGGCTGATAGCTTCCACGTTGGTTAATGTGGCGTCGCCGAATTTCTGGCTGTACGTACAGGATGCAAGCGCTGATTAAGTTCACCGGCTTGAAGAAAACCGATTGAGTTCAAACGTCTTCGTCGACTGGACAGTACATTCCACACGTTGTGTGTGTTTACTTGGGAAATACGGCCCGACGTTGCACGGGGTGGGGGTCTCAGCAACTAGTGCAAAAATTATACATGTGAAAAACAAAATAAACGGTAAATAAAAGAGACAGTCCGGGTATTCAGAACACGATAATATTCTTAGTGTTTATTTAAAGACAAGAATATGTATTTTTTTCACAAAAACTGGTATTACGGGAATTCAATATTGTTTTCTTAAGTAAACGTAGTTTTATGTCCCTGTTTCTAGATGTAACTTAGAGATTTTCAACTTCAACTTTGTAATAATACGAGACTCTGTCTATAGATTGGTCGCTCTATCAGTCCTTATATTGTAAATAGCATAGTTAGATGCGTACTAACACCTCTGTAAGTGAGACTGTTATTGCATCGACCTTAAGGTAGAAATATCAATACCATCGATTAGCTTGCATTTTGAATAGTCACATTTTAAGTTCGGAATCAACGGGGGGATTGAAACCATTCAAAGCAACCTTCATAGTGTGGTGACAACGACCTACCACAGGTAAATATACATGGAATTATCCTACATTCACATTATTAGTAATATTGAACATATATTAAACAAATGAAAAGGAACTGAGACTGATTGAGTAAATTGCTTTGAGAAGCGTCAAAATCTGATTTTCATCACAGATAATAAAAAATGGATGACTCATATCCAATGGGTTGCTTGAATTGGTTTCAATATGGTTGGCTCATTCTACCAATTTGAATGTGTTTGACTCTTGAATGAATCCTTTAACCATATATACACGTATACATGCGTATAAAGATCGAGTACTGCATGGGAGATTCCGCTCAAAGCACTTTTTTGTTGCTTTAACAGCGTTTAAAATCAATTCCGCAATATAATGGGAGTTGCTCTCTTCTGTCCTCTACGGTCTTTTTCTCATCGAAACGTTTATAATATTACTCAATTTTCTCTTTATTTCTATGGAACGTGCCCGACGTTGCTTCAATCTCCGCTTTTTTTGTTGTAAAACATCTACAACAAGAACTTGTATTCTACAATAACTGTAAAGAAACTTCTTTTCTTTCATTGTATATATAACGTCAAACAAAACTCTATGGACATAGCTTTATTTCAATAACCTGTTATCTGTGTAATACATTTCTACCAGATTATTTCCCTGATGGCTACATAATTGGAATTTTCAAGTCAATAACTATTTTTCATAGAATTTCGTCAATCCTTTAATAATATCCATCCTTATTCAACTGCCAATCACTCATTTTTTTGTAAACTGTATAGCCGAGTGATTTAAGCCTTGATAAGTTATGGATTATTAGTTAAGGAAAAATAATATACATTTTTTTTAAATACGTCCACGTGTCTTAAACTGCAGTTATTGGACATAGGTCTGTAAATAGAGTGTACAAAACATTTCCAGATATAGTTAAATTAAGTGAAAATATTTTTTTAATTAGAAGGCAAGTTAGATGTTGGGCTGACGTTAAACAAAAGTTGCTTCATGGGTGGAAATGTGTGGCAAATAACCAGGATATGTCTTAGGTGTTCGAGGTCATGGCAAAACCCTGAGTTTAACCGCGAAGATGCAGTTCTATCTAGATCACTGTTTCTAGCAGTACGCTGAATCTTCCTCCTGGGACAATCACACCAAGAGAGGCAGTTGGGGCTGCAATGTAGTGTGAAACACATTTAAAGTTTCCATACTTCACGCAAAGCAAACTATTCATGATTAAATTATGAATAATAAATAGCTTCTTTTTTTTCCTGAATTGGAATGACTAAAAAGGTTATAAATACAGCCACTGACGTAGCATAACTACTTTCCAACTTACGGATTAAAAATGCAATAAGAATTGAAAACGAACGCATAGCTATGCTATCAAGCTAAGAGTCCGAACGTTTGTTTTGCGCTCACACCAAACACATAGAAGACATGTAGAGAGGACCTATGGTTACCACAACTTTATCACCCAGCACAGTCACAAAACTAGTAATCAACTATGTTACATGGTTTAATGTTCGGCTAAGGTGTGTATACACGGCACTTATTTCAATCTTGTCATGTTCAGATTTCTAATTATACTAAATATGTCAGATGGTGGGAGTCTTTTTTATGTAACTGTTGTAAACTGCTTCCAAAATTTAGTACGTAGTTTCCTGTTTTAAAAGCGTGATTTCGAAACTGCTAGTCTTGCTTATGGCAGCAAGACTAGCAGTTTCGAAATCACGATGTGGTGAGTAATATATGTAATGCTCATAATTGATTATTTACGTATCTGAGACTTTTCTATTGGCGGGAGTGAACACACAAAACATAATATTTAACGTTCTTTTTCTTTTCCTATTTAACACCTGTTGACCGAGAACCTCAGATACAATCATAAGTCGCCATAGCACTAACCCTGTTGTTTGCAAATGTTTTTAGTATTTCATGAACAGATCTACCTCCTACACAAATACATATACAAAACAACACCCACATGTATATACACACTCACCTAGGTTTTACCTTAATATATATATATATATATATATATATATATATACATAAAGTATGTCTATATATATTACTTAAATGCTATGTTTCTAGAGTAAAATGTTGCACCACTACACCACGCAAAACGATGTGGAGGCAGCATTGTGTGTAATATATTAAATAAGGATGTATAGATGCATCACAGCAAACAGAAACATATGTGTATGCTGTCTAAGTAAATCTTTTCAAACGAAATCTTACATACTTTTAGAAGATTTGACAAAAATGTACTGATAAAGCAGACAGAAATATATGTGTATGCTGTCTAAGTAAATCTTTTCAAACGAAACCTTACATACTTTTAGAAGATTTGACAAAAATGTACTGATAAAGCAGACAGAAATATATGTGTATGCTGTCTAAGTAAATCTTTTCAAACGAAACCTTACATACTTTTAGAAGATTTGACAAAAATGTACTGATAAAGCAGACAGAAATATATGTGTATGCTGTCTAAGAAAATCTTTTCAAACGAAACCTTATATACTTTTAGAAGATTTGACAAAAATGTACTGATAAAGCAGACATAAATATATGTGTATGCTGTCTAAGAAAATCTTTTCAAACGAAACCTTACATACTTTTAGAAGATTTGACAAAAATGTACTGATAAAGCAGACAGAAATATAGCATATTTTTTCTCACGTGGCGAAATGTTCCGAAAACAAAAATACTATCGGAAATATATGTTAGCACTTAACAACAATCCACTAACGGTTTGCATGCTTCATATAATATATATTTGCTGCTTAACCGATCTTGTAAGCCTAGTTTGGTTAAGTTATTCTGCATGCAATAAGTCATGTTCTGCACACGATTGTACAATACCCCCCCATTACCAAACTATAACTCGTAACTTGGTTTAAAACCAGAGTTGATGAAATGGCTGAGAAATTTAAATTATATTGCCACAAAATAATCTTGCCTCTATCAGACAATGACTGTTTTTCTTGCTATATACATTTCATCAAACATAAAAAGTTGGTTCTAGAGCTGTTATATTAAAGAACAAATATTAAACAGACACTAAAAATAAATCATCATGATAAGCACTTTATTCAAAGAGATAAACAAAAGCACTTTCTAAGATGCTTGCTTGTACAACAGATACATTATAAATCGTTATCATAGCTTCATAATTGTTTTGAAAAACAACTCTACCTGATTGGTTTATTGCGAACTCTGCGGAATTGGGTGATCGAATCATAAATCAATGACAACCTTTATTTAAAACAGTAAATGAAATCAATGCACATCATAATGATTCGAGACTGCTTCAAAAGCTTGTCCATAAATATAATGAAGAGTGTGAACGTTTATTGCTACACATAGAAGTAAGGTGGCCGTCATCATGAAACTTCCGGAGACGTTTCTATTAAATGTTTGATACATTTGTAGAACTTTTCAAAGACTCTTACTCTGGCCTCTCCGACGATCTTAACAACATAAAGGCTGACGTACTTTATTTTAAAGATATATTCACAAAATTCAATTCAATTAATTTAGAATTGCAAGGAAATTATGCCACTTTTAGCAAAGTCCATCTTTCTGTCTCCGTGTAAGTAATGCAAGAGAAAAGTATCTCATCATGAACTGTACCCGTTTCTAAGCTACTCTGAATAAAGGGAATATCATATCAGATAATGATCTTCAAATATATTATGCTCACATGAAAGAGTTGTTCAGAATTTTATGATCCTTCATTGACTAACAAACAAAACTAGGTAACCAATCCATTCTTTGATGTCAATATTGAGAAAACAGTAGAGATATGGGAAGAATTTAATTCTATCTCAAGCAACATTAAACTAAGACCGAGGTTTATTAAATTATATCAAGATGTTTGGTTACAAAATAACTAACCAACTTCTATCCAGTAGTATGGAATAAGATGAAACTATATGTTATTGCCTTCTCAGCGGAATATTTCGTAGAACGGAGATTCAGTGCAGTGTTCTCCAAACAAAAGAACACACTTCTCTTTACGGAAAGTGGTGATATACGAGGTCCAGCCTGATATTGAGAAGCTATATCCATACAAAAAGTAAACCAAATATTTACAACTACCCCATTGAGCTAACTTGTTACAACGTATCAAAGAGAGTCAGCTATTTTCTGTCAGTGAGAATATTGCGAACCGTCTGTTGGTAATGTAACCTCGCTATTGAGATGCTCTATTCGCTTAACGTCTCGTTAATCTGTCACGCTTCAGTTTACATAAGATTTTTATGGCTATATATGATGGGGTGAATAGGTTCATTTAGAGTTGTTAGTTATTATGGAAAATTGATAATATGTAAGCCCCCCCCCCTAAAGCAGGAGGTAGTATCCTGACGACAGAAGAGATTCTACAATACACCTAGCTATTATACAATTTCTCAAATTGAAGGCTTAAGCTTAGGGGGTATGAAGAAGAAATAACAATTTAGGGAATCTTTCTAAATTGTTGACTATAGATCAAATTCAATGCAAATCTGATGCATGTAAATTTTCAAATGAAGGGTGGTTCCCATATAATGCAAAATAATGCTTGAAAACAATTGTAATTTGTGTAATATGTATAAATTGAGGTTTGCTACATATTGTTAACATTTTACAAAACTCGATACCTCTGAATTTTAAAAATAGTTGTCTACTTCTTGTTACCTCTTTTTTATAAAACTAAATTAAACTAAATATAGCACACGTTTTTACCCCTTGCACTTAGCAGCTGTGATCCAAAATTCATAATTATAGGTGAAATAGTTTAGGAATGAATCCTGCACATACAAATAAATAAATATATAAATATATCTATCATTGTATATATAGAAGAAGAACACCGGTGTGTCTTGTCTTTCTTTGACATTTTGTCTAGATATATTTCGGCCGCTGACATTTTACCTAAAGTAAAACGTACTTCCATGCCTCAAAGTATTTCGATTGTGTACATTAATAACAGATTCTGCTTAGGTCAGCGAAAGTGAAAGTTTTATTTTAATTTTTCGAAACATGAATTATCTTATACAGTAAGAATTGTCCCCTCAGGTTGCCTTGACTTTTTGTATTCCTACTTCACGTATTAAGAAGGGACAGGTTTTCACTGAATTCGAGATTCTGTATTTACAGCTTAAGATAGACTTACCATCTTCATGTGAGTATGCAGCAGTGCTTGATCTTACCCATGCATTTGTGGAGAGGTTTATTATATCGGATTCCTTTTTGTGGCGGAATAAGTACTTCAATAGCCTTAACGTGGTTAAGTGTAACAAGGAAATTTACATCACTTAATCTGACAATGGCTCAGGAATTGTTATTTTCGAGTATATCGACCATATCTAGAAAATAACAAGCATACATCGCAATGTCGGTAGAGTTTAGAATCGACGGGAACATATATCGCCAAATTGATAGGGTATAATGAGTTATCCTTTAAGTCCAGTGTCCAATATTTGTGTTCGATTTCAAGAGCAGCTTTAGTTACAACCGTTGCCGAAGTCATTATACTATTTCGGACAATATTGTTTCTATAAATAAATCAATCATGAAGGTGAATGAGTTTCTCTGGCAATTGAACATACTTGACATGTTGGTTTTACTTATATTCACACCAAACAAGGCACACTGTCTCTGAGAAGTAAGGGGCTACTGTGAATGGAGGCTCATATTTATAGACGCATACTAAGTAGTAGTTGTGCAATGAGATGTTTTTTTTTACATTACATTTACATTTCTGCATGTTTTTACAGTTGGGGAAACAGGGAGAAAGGAGGGAATTTCAAAGACAAGCAATTCGAGGAAAGAGGCTATTAGAGTAAAAATCTTTCCGACATCTGGGGAACGACAGTGATTTTTTCTGATTGTCGAGTTGGTTGTGAGTTTTTATGTTTAGTGAGGCACAAGAACATTAATCAGTTCGTCTGAGCATATAAGTTAGAAAACTGGTAAGATGAGCACAGGGATGCAACATTGCAGCCATGCAACAAGTGTTTGAGCTTGGTAGACAATGATTAGACTATTAGATTAGAGGTTATTGGATTAGACTATTGGATTAGAGGCTATTATTTTACCTTGTCTAAGAGAAAGAGACTAGCGATTGGTTCAACGGCCAAGATTTGGAAACAATGCTCCCTGCATAGGCGAATCGTGGCTTTGTATGTATATAGAATACAAGCGGGTGTGAGAAGTTGTCTGGCCTGAGAGACAGCTCACCTTCTTTGCAGCAGACTTGGAAGTATCTTCTATGTATTTGCTTAAAATGTTGTTAGCTGTCAATATTAGCCCGAGGAGTTTCAATTGTAGACTCTCAGGAAAGGTTGCTATTAGCCATGGCAATCTTAGTTTGAAAATGTTACAGATAATTGTTAAAGGAAATAAGATTTGTCTTAGTAGCATGAAATATAACTATTTATTTTTGGCCCCATTCCGCTAGAGACTAAAAGTCAATTTCTGAGAATTCCATCATTGTCTTGGATATGTGTGGTTTAAATGTTCCCTACGTGTCGAGAATAACGCGTGCGGTAACCAGCAAATATACTCATCTCGGACGCAATTGTATCAGAAAGTTTGTTTATTAAAATCAAAAATAATAAACGTCCAAGAATCCAGCATTTGGGCACACCCGCATTAATAACATTGTGTTCAAATGTACGGACATCGAAGACAATCTGGATCTTTCTTTTGGCTAAGAAGGATCTGATTATATTAAATATTCGTCCAGTAATCCCGTGCGAATTAATGTTCATTAGACGACGTTCATGCCAGACCTTGTCAGAGGGCTTTTTATATATCAAGTGCTACTGCCCTTGCTTAACCTGCTCTATCCACCGTATAGCTGTATGCGTTCAGTGAACGGGCTTGCTTACATCCATACTGTTGAGCTAAACGAATTTTAGAATTACACGTAGGTGGACTATTGCTAGATGTATTAATGATTCAAATATATTAGTGAAGATCGGGAAGAGACGAACTAAGCGACAATTTTGCGGATCATTTTTCTTCACCAGAATTCTTGAACACTGGTACAACTGAGGTAGTTTTCCAGCTATGAAGGAAGTAAGATTCGGTAAGACATTTGTTATAGAGTTTGGAGAGGACAGCGACAAGCTTAGAAGAGCATTTTATTACTATAGCAGGCTAAAGATCAGGCACATATGCTTTGGAGGTGTACATATTAATGATATCCATGACATGTGGAAGGGATAATGATCGGATCATCTAGTGTCACTTCTGTCCAGCATATGAAATTCGAGAAGGTAGTCGTTTATGAAGTCTAAGGTTGAGTTTATGGCAAACGGCTGGACAAGTCAAAACAAACAAATAAAAATATGCAGGTATAAAAGTAACTAAAAGAGAAAAAAATGAATATTTGTTTTGCTTAGAACGAAAGCCAAGAACTAGAACTCCTTCCCGATTGCGACTAGATGTGAAACGTGGGCTGGAAATAGCTAAAACTCTATTTAACAATCTCCTACGTCATTTAATTATCTTAACTAAGACAAATGAAATCCTAAGTCATAAGCCAGGCTCCAGGCAGACTTATTCTACACTACACTAATATAAATAAACATTACTAATTGAAAATTAAGAGTCAACGGCAGGCGATTGACTTTGATGTTTTTAAACAGTATATAAATGAATACTGTTGCTTGTATTATCGTAAAGGCTGAAACACATTAAGATTATTTTGTAAATAGATGGGGTTGTGCTAAACGAATCGAAGCGGGTCAAATTTATACCAAATATTTATCGGTTTTAATTTTTTTTACAACATTTATTTTCAGAAGAAAACGGAAATTAATATATAAACAGTAAATATTCATAATTGTAACCCCCCTCGCTTAATAATATGATGCAAGCAAGAACAGGCGAAAGGTAAAATCACGAACAAAATCATTTAAATTTGAAAACACGTATTGAAATAATAATAATAATAATAATAATAATAATAATAATAATAATAATAATAATAATAATAATAATAATAATAATAATAATAATAATAATAATAATAATAATAATAATATAGAAGTATTATTAATTTTGATATTTATGTCAAAAAAGCAAACAATGTTTAAAGGATTCGTCAAAATATTTTAAAAAGAATGTGATTCGGAATTCTGACTAAACTGCATTTAAAATTGGACAATTAGAATCTACGAAAAATAGACCATATTAGAAGAGGTATGACGTAAGATAAGTATGATACAAACGGAGCAATAAATAAAAACAGTAGATCCAGTGAGACGGAGTTTAAGAAACGAAACCTTAATGAACGACGTCAGAGTTGACACAAACGTTTTGGAACTTCTTGGCGTCTTGCGTGTGAAATATACGAAAACATTAGTCTTTATACTTGTACAAATCATTTCCGTTGTTTCATTGTGTCAAGGGAAATAACTTTGCCATCAACAAGTAAAACAATCCGAATCTGGTTACCGCCCTTAACCTTAAGTGAGATTTATTAGACAGGATAAGTGAAATGCTACTCCCATAGCTGTACGGTTTAATCTACGTTAAGGAAATCTAATAAAACATCAGAACATTTTTTTCAAAGGTAATGTAATTAAACAAAAACATGTTTCTTTAAATATTTTTAAGTTCATAATTTTAATTATTGTATTTTTTTTCCCTAATTTTTTCCTAAAATTTAAACTCAGAAACTATGTTAGTTTATTTAGTTGGAAAAACTATCAGATAATTACATATTACCTTAATTATTATATATATAATATTTTGTTGATAATTTAAAAAAATTAAACATATAGACTATACAATGTCTTAATATTTATATTTAATTAATATTTACAAATAATAGAATTAATTGTGATGTTATAAATGAATTAGTTGTCCTGAAAAAGTAATGCTTCTTAGTGCAAATAAATTCAATCTTAGTACAACTTGTTTTTTTTTTAATTTTAAAAGTTTTTAGGTGTAGTATGCGTGCCAAACGCGCTTGGAATATCGACAGTGCCTCCAAACTATTTTGGATAGAGAGAATTGCTGTGTAATTAATGACAAACGACGTATTGAAATCAGCCACACTATAGCAATACATTGAGGAGAGAAACTAGTAACCGCGGACAAATTTTAATCTCTGAAGCGTGTAATTTCTGTGCAGGGGTGAAAGTTGAAAATAGTAGCAGTCTATAACAGAACTGACGAAAGTAAAACCAGTTGTCAAGTAAATCCCTCAGAGCTTTCATCAAAAGTAAAATTGCTCCAAACATCTACCCCATCTATACTTATACGTATATGTATCTAAAACATAGACACTTAACAATGGAATAAGAGAGGATAATTCAGGGGTTTTGATATGAAGTACAGTAAAATCAAGAATATCACTAACAGGGAAAATGCAAGAAATTACGTTGTCATAGGGAGTATAAATAACGCCATTGGCCCACACCATAAACTGATGCCAATCGTCCATATAGAGAAAGCTTAATTGGTTTAGCCACACTGTGAGATCGAGTAGATTGATGAAGGGAGTCCTTCAAAGCACAGTGAAAGGTGCACGGAAGATTGGTTGTCACAAAGAAAAGGGGTAGTGAGCAACATTACAAAATGGACCAGTTGCTCATTTGAAGCGTGTATGAAAGTGCCTGAAAACCCAAAAGATTGACAGAGAATAGCGTTGTATTCGTCAGCAGTGTCCAAATAAATAACGAGAAGTGAGTGAGTGTGAGTGATATGTTACCACGCAAGAAACTTACCAGGTTAATGGCTAAGCCGTGTAACCCTTCCTAGATGAATTGAGTCTCAAAAAATTGCATATCTGATTCGAGGTTAATGTTAAATTAAACTGAGCCCTCTCAGTAAAAACAGACACAAGACAAACAAGCATATCACTGTTTACCACGAGAACTTTCCAATTCTCGAAATAACTCGCCCGTCGGTGTGTCATGATGTTGAAGTAAGCTTGGAAAGCCATGAGATATAACGTTACGGATCTGTTTAGTAAGATATGTGTTTTGTGTCGAGATATGTCGTACCTTCGCCGAAGGAAAATTAATCAAAATACGAGATATCTCAGAAAAATATCAGGAACCAATCAAAGTATCGCATGGATGACTACGAAAGCAATGGCTAAACACATATGCAGAATTCTAATATAAAAGATCCGAATCATAGACGAATAAACATATTGTAGAAGAAATGTGAAGGAAGCTGCACACATTATGTCCAGTTGACTCAATCGACCAATGACGTCTTAAGAAACGCAGCGTGTTGGCGCGATCCGATAAGAAAATCTTTTTGTCATATTGAAGCTAAGTGGAGACACGTGTATTTCCTAAATAGTCCAATGTCGCGCCACACCAGGCACTATTGTGGGTTGCCTTAGCTATTCGAGCGCCTTTAAATCCTCCTTCAAGAGAACGTTTCCTGTTTGCACTCGGCCTGCCAATCCAGAAGAATATCTGATAAAACCTTTTGATGTCTTTTATATATCCACGAAATTTGGCAATCATTTATAATGTTCATCATTCTAAAGCTGTGTTAATCAACGTTTGTCTCCTTAAAGCCTTTTTCTTTATATATTTTTAATAAAATATTCATTAGTTCTGGGATTGAGTTGTATTTGAAAGATCTCATTCAATCTTTCTAATTAGCCGTAATTGGTAATTAACTGAAAATTCGCCTGCTTATCACTTTTCTATCTATGTATTCCTCTCGTTTTCTCATTCTATGGTGATTCAACCATACTCTAATAATTGATCATGCCTCTGTGGGCATTTACAATAACAGTGTCTATCTTTTTTCAGTGTCGCTTTTTAATTGCTGTATATTCCGATGTAATGCACATATTCTGTTCGTGCACATCGTAAACACGTATGTAAATTAGATATACAAATAATATTTCTCTTTATATCTATATCATCCTTTTATATAATATAGAAGTTAAGATACATATTATTTTTGTTATGCATGAATATATATAAGTAGTGTATAGTTTGTAAACGAAAGTTACTATTTAACACATAGATGAGACCTGACAGGTATTTTAACTCAGGATTACAATGGATGTAGTATTAGCTATAACTAAAGGGGTGTCTCCACACCTTCTAAATCTTTTAAAGTGGGACTTTGTCACTGGATGAAGGTTTTGTAACACCTAGGACGGGTTGATGGATAGCTTGTGTAGTGGATAGGCAGAATATAAAGTCGTAAAAACTGGTACAGATTGATTTCGTCATGTTCGGGTGACTCAGGCAGTTTAATGTAGAGCGAGTGCAATTTATTCTTAACCCATAGATTGGGACCCTGAGAGGTATTACAACTCTGAGCCAGAAAGAACCAGTGAGTAATGCTAACTAAACGTAACTGGAAATATAAATTAATGCACAGAACCACCTATTATAAAAGAATTACAGTTTCTATTTTCTTTACACCAGTTGAATAAGTACACTATTCTTTTATTAGCTCATTTTAGATAATTATGAACATAATTTAAGTCCCTTACTCTTATTATTTGCAACTCTTATATATAATGTAACGTCGATTGTATCCCATACTTTCATTATTAATAGGTTTTGTTACAACAATCTACAAAAAATGTTGTTTAGTTTCTAATTTGCACCAAATATTGTTCAGTGCTGGTAAAAACAAAAAAAATATGTTCAATCAATTTCCCTGGATTTTATATTGAATCCATATTTTATTTTATTAGTCATGAATAATGAAAAGTGGAGCAGTCCTACTACCGCCATTAAAATGACTGTGTGCTAATTCAATAACAGATCATTTGTTCGATATTCACCCTTGTACAAGAGAAAAAAGACATCTTAGTTTTATCTTTTAGCTGTTTTGTATTCTTTCTTCTGCTGATTTTAGCAGACTGACATTTTACTCTAAAGAGAGAAACAGAGAAAATCCGTGTGTGTGTGTGCGAGTGAGAGAGAACAATAGAGAGATATAGGAAGAAATAAAGAGAGAAAGAGGAGGATAGCAGAAAGACAAAAGACAGTCTGGTTTATGTATTTATTAGCGTTACCATTTCGTACTTGGTTTCGTGAATCAATTGGGTGCCGCGCTGCATTTAAAGACAGAGGTTATGAGTTCGAATTTGAACCTCAGCATAATCGTGTTATTCTGATTCTCTTTTCAAATGAACAAATATGTAAAATTAAAATATTTAGCAGATTTTTAAAATGTGTTCTTTTACTTTTTTCTGTAATTACCGTAATCTACGCAGATGAGGAGATCGGGAGGCGCTGGATAGGGCTGCTATGGTTTTATGAAGTTATCCGTCTGATTTGAATTCAAAAGAATCTGACGATAATTATAAAATAAGATTCGTACTTTCAATAAAAAGAAGCGCACTATATTTTAATCATTTAGATTCTTAAAAATAAAGTCCTGATCTTGGATGTTTTATTCATCGAAGGCTCAGCCAATATAATTTTAGTCAGGGTTTTCTGATCGAACTTGCGCATCTATTTTCCGAACAGGAAAAACATATTTATCTCTAGCACTATTAGATGGAGTTTGATTGCCCTAAATTATTAAGTCAATTAGAGTGTAAGGGAGACAACTCGATTTGCACTTTCGTTTGTTTGCTGTATATGTGTCCCCTTTTGAAGACAAGTTGTCAATAGAAACAAGTTGTCAATAGAGACAAGTTGTATGAAAAGGGTTTTTTCTTTTGTTTATTTCATATTCGATACAACAATGTTTTAATACAATTTTGTTCTTAATTGCGTTTATGTGCCGTTAGTGTACGTCAGCTAAACAGTCCCTGTGTGTTGACTAAATGAATCTCGGTCTAATGCGTAAAATTCCAGTGCAGTGTGCTCTCTCTCTCTCTCTCTCAAACACACCCTATCTCTTTCTGAAACTAATATTTAATTTCTATTTATCGTTTTACCCAAGTTATATACACTCTTTTACATCATAGATCATGAGGTTGATCTTCAATCCAATTCAAATATAATTTTTAATAGATTAATAGAAAATAAAATATATTATTCATTCACTGGGTGCGTCACGAGAAAAAACACATATACACACCTACGTACAGCGATGACACAATTTTCTTAATAGAAATATTGTCGATCAAACGGCACAGCTATCTCCTAGGAAACTAAACATTTGAAAAAAAAAATGATATTGAGTTGTTTTTTTAATTAGCATTTTAAAATTATAGATAACGTAGATATCTCCATTAATGAAAGTCTTGTTCAATCCGAAAGGTTTTATTGATTTTCTGGACGCTCCCCTCCCTTCAAGAAAACCGATCACTGTCATCGACATTCTCTTATGTCTTCATCCCGGAAACGTGATTCAATTTACAAATGTGATTGTTGAGTGTTCACTTCGTCGATATTTCCACGCTTGTGAAACGAGTCTGTATTATTTGGTTTTCGGATAAGATTAAGCCACCCTCCCTTCTTCCACAGATATCGATGCGAGCAAAGACTATTGATTATAAAGTTGACTTCTCTTGTTCAGTATGTGGTATTTGCTTTATAGATAATATGACCTAAATCTTCTCAAAGGCATGAATCAACTTATTCCCTGCCGAACTATTCGACCATGAATACAAAGGAGAGCTACGAGCCTTCACATTTGAGAAAGGCATTGTTAGATACGCTATCCAGTAATGACTTAGAGGGTGTAGATGACATTATAAAGCAGAACTATTTCTATTTAAATCAAATTCATTCGGGGCTTATTGAAGCATCCCTATTTGTCCTTAGACTAGTAGTACATCCTACAATAATATATCTTTATAACATCTTAGGTAAACAGCAACTTAGTAGCTTTATAGCATGTAAATGTTTATTATTAATACTAGTAAATATATGCTCCCTCTAGTCGCATATTTTGCTAGGCTGCCGCGTCAGAAATGAACGCTCACCCGTAAACCAAGGGAGCCCAAGTCATATTTCTTGGCTGGTTAGACATTGATTTTCTTTGTTTCCGACCAAGAATAGTTTTAGTTAAAAATAAATTTCGACCCCAAATTTTTTTTACCGGCCACCATGAATAGAAATTTTTTATTTATAAAATAAAAAGAAATGTTGTGCCCCCCCCAATTCTTTTTTTAACTTACCCCATACTTAGAAATATTTTTAGTTAAGACTAATAATATTTTTAGTTAAAAATAAATTTCGACCCCAAATTTTTTTTTACCCGCCACCTTATATAGAATTTTTTTATTTATAAAATGAAAAAAAAATGTTGTGCCCCCCCCCCAATTTTTTTTTACCTTCCCCCATACTTAGAAATATTTTTAGTTAAGAAAAGAAAACAAATGTTGTGTTACTTTTTTGTTGACAAAAGAAGAAATGAGAAGAAAATCACATCTTTTATTTAAATAAATTAAACACGGAATAATAAAAACAGTTTGTAAATAAAAGCTTTACGGCATAAAAGGTAAAGCCAAAAATCCTAACCCCACTTAAGGCCGTAAAAAATGAACATATTGGAAAGTTTTCAAATCGGAGAAAAGGTGTACCTAAAATAAAACAGTAAAAATCAAGTACAGCGAACATGATAAGTTATTTAAATGCTCTCGAGAAAAAGTTTACCTAAATTAAATTCATTAGGATGTGTGTGTTTTTTTAAATAGTAATTTTTAAATCAATTATTATTTAAATTAAACAATTTGATTCGGTGAATTTGTTATAATCAACAATTTTTAAACTAAATACAACGAACACTATTATTCAAATCTGAAAAGAAGGTGTACTAAAAATTAAAAAAATCGGTACTCTTGTACTGTAGGACCCGCGCTTACTTTGACCATGACCCTAACCCCAACTATAAACCCTAACCCTAATCCCGACCCTTACCCTAAGGACGGGGTCAAAGTTAGCGCGGGTCCTACAGTAAAAAAGCACCACAAAATCAAATAAATTGAACACGATTAGTTATTTAAATGCTATCGGAAGGAAAGTTTACGTAAATGAAATTCGTTAGAATGTGTGTGTGTGTTTGTTTGTTAAATGACTGTTTTTTAATTAAACAATTTGATTCTAAAATCAATTATATTGTTTTCCAGTACAATGTGTAAATTTCTTTGTTGACAGAAAAGAAAAAACAATCACATCTTTTAAGTAAAACACGGAATAATAAAAACAGTGTGTAAATAAAAGCTTTACAGCGTAAAAGGTGAAACCGAAATCATAAACAAAAGAAGAAAATGATAATATTGGAAAGTTTTCAAATCGGAAGAAATGTGTACCTGAAATAAAACTATTAAAAGATCAAATACAGTAAACACAAATAGATTTTTTAAATGCTCTCAAAAAAAGTTTTCCTAAACTAAAGTCATTATAGTGTGTGTGTGCTGAAAATCAATTATTATTTTAATTAAACAATTTGATTCAATAAATGTGTGGTTTAAAACATAATGGCTAATAAGATTAAGAAAATAAACAAACTCAGAACGTTTTAATTTTAAAAAATCAGAGTAGAAGTAACACGGTAAATGCCAGCGTTTTGTTTACATTTTAAATAACGCGCCGTCTTGCGTCCATACTGATTAATCAGAGGGAGGTAACCGTTACAATGGAGTTACGCTGGCTGTTCAATCAGTTTCGCAGTGGATAGATTAACTACGTAACTTATTTCATATATTTATATATATAAATAATAAAAGAAATAATTATGATTTATAAGTAATATTGTTAGCGAGCAAAATAGCGTAAATACATGTGGACATCTGAAGAAAACAATCATGAGTGTATATTTGCGAATACTAATTTATTAGAAGTTTAAAAGCAATTAATTATGTAAATTGAGAAATGCGCATAGTGTTTGCGGTGGTTTTTGTAGTAGTATATAAAGGAGCTGACAGACTAAGTAAATAGTAACATTACTCTGATGGAGTTTGGAATTCAGACAGACAGACCACAGACATACAGATACATAATCTCCATTATTAATAGATAAATATTATTATTTACTTCATAGAAGTTCTCACACGCGTTATTGTTAGAGATCGCTCGCTGGCAACAGCTCGTAGTGTTTCCTGGTGTCCGAATGACAACAATAGTTCCTCGAGTTCTAGTATTCCTTGTTTCTTTCGATCACCGTCACATATTAATTTTCGTTATTGCAACAGCCGTTTATCATTAAATGCCTTTTGAAAACGACCGTTGACTTTACTTATTATTTGAGTAACAAAGTAGTTGTCTTAATGGTGCTCTCTTTCCTCGGTCTTTAAATCATATTGGGCTCCTTTTGTGTGGTGCCAACGAATGTTGGCGACACCGTGTTTATTATTATTACTATCATTATTATTAGCAGTAGTATTAGTATTAGTAGTAGTAGAAGTAGTAGTAATAGCAGTAGAAGTAGTAGTACTACTACTAACAAGTTTGTGTGACTCAATGAGATACACGTTGCATTCAGATGATTCTTCATTCCAAATTGACCTTGTCTTATCGCTGCAATGATGAATACTCGTGCTTGTTTTACAAGTACTTTAATGAAATGTGTTCCGTGAAACTTGCTGCTCTAGTGCGTCCTCCGCGTAAATACACTCGACCAACCTGACTCATAGCAAACCCCCATTTATTCACTGTGGAGATCCCTAGATTCCGGAGAGCTTTCTACTCTAATAGCTTCTTTCCTCGAGCTGCCGGCTTTTGGAACTCCCTCACTACTCCCTGTTTTCCAGACTGTACTGTCACGCAGAACTTTAAAACTAATGTGAACAAACATCTAGCCGCACAACTGCTAATCTAAGATGACCCTTAACTTTCACCCTAATTCCCAGTAGCCCATTACGTCTACAGCGGCAACTCTCCTTATTTAGACTGAACTCATTTTTTAAAAAAATACCCAATATCATTGAAGAATTTAAGTGTGTATTAATATTATTATTACTAGCATTTTGATTCGCTGTGTCAAATGCGGGATTTTTCAACTTTTCAGGTAATTGATACCAGTACATTTTAGTATGCTTAATGTTCACAAAGTTTACAAATTCCTGTCTTGTACCCTATAAGTTATGAAGAGGCAGATATGGTTAATTGAATAAACATAAATAAGACATCAAACCAATAACATGTTGCTGGAGGTGAATATGTCTTCTATTTGTTAATTCTTCTCAACATGAGAAAATAAAAATATGAGAATATAAAACTATATATTTGAGAACTCTGACGTAGTTTTGGTTACAGCCATGCGGAAACAAAATGTACATCATATTTTTATTATACATTTAATAACGATGTTTTATTATGAGAACTCTATTTAGTTAGAGAATATTATTTGTAAATGTTAGGCAGCTCGCTAAAGATAATGTATTTTTTAAATTAGTTGCTCCATGAACTAGAAATGTTATTCATTTAGCCCCACGGACGGAATATTGCGTTAATGTTAATACTTTACTTTTTGAACTGAAAATGTTATAAGGTACTTAACCTATTGCAAGGAATATTACGTTGAATAAAACGTATTTCATTAACTCCATAAATTAGCAATTAAATCATCTTACATTAATAAAATTAAAATACAACATTTACATTTATATTATTATTAATTTTTTTACCAGGTCCCATTTTTATTCAAACTTTTCTTATTTTACTGGCCATTCAGAACGTACGATTAAATTCACCTTAGTGGTATGACGTCACATCCGTCTCACGGTGACTAAAAAAAGTTGAATAAATGTGTGATTGGAATGTAAAACTCATTATTTAGCCTCAAGCCACTTAGAAACATACCTAATGCTGGTTTTACAGCGTAACGTGAACTTAAACACCCGCTTGGCAAAACGATCACGGGGCATAAGTTAAGCGACTAGTAAAAGTGGTACGAATGTAGGATCTTAGATGTAGTGTTTTTATTACAGAAGCCAGCATTTTGAATTGTCACTCATCAAAGTGCTAACAACATCATCAATCCTGATACCTGAGGTTAACGTTATTTATAATTTAGTAATTATATATGTCTATATACAAAAACAGATCAGACAGTTTTTAGACTGCATATTTTCGTCTGACAACGTAAACATGGGACTAAGTCTTATATAGGCCTTTGTTCTTTATTTTGTATGAAATATTCCCGAAATTATGCCATGCAAACACTGATAAGTTAAACAAATTATTTTACTGATCAGGCTGAGATTCCACATGGTAATTATTTGTACGAAGAACATATGATCTATGCAACAGATGTGGAAATATCTGAAGTTAATATTTTGTAAAAATCAAAATCTCGACGTATCGCCAAGGTAATTGTTGTGACCCTGTTTAGGGACCGAAATGAAGACATGGAACACGGGGTTAGCTGGACAATATATATTGAATAAAATATATGTACAAGTAACAAGAGAAGTTGTATATCAGTCCTGACTGCCATGGTAGACTGCAATTCAATCCAATTACTACGAGAAGTCTAAATGCTTCCAGTCTTTTATTAGGAATGAACGGGTCCACTGTGCGTTATATAGGTACGGCACCATAACAGTAATATAAGAAGTGTGACTTCATTGGTAATATGAGCCATACAGCGAGTATATTCGATGGACAGAACCGAAGTTGTCCCAGAAAGTTTGAATTTCAACGTTTCCGTAACCATGACCTCAACGTGTGGACTACTAATTTCTAAATTAAATCCGTTCTAAAAAGACTGTTACAGATGTTCTTACAAAGTTTAGTAACGATTAGCCAAACAAAGTGATCACAAACAAAATTGATCGAAAAGATAACCCGATGGGCGGAGGAAAATATAAGAATATTTTACAAATAGTTATAATTTTCCTATTTAGATATATGTTGTTTGAAGTTTTGTATGTAATATTCATATAGAAGAGTCATAGAAGGCTATCACAATGTAAGTAATAAAAATATGTCTGTGTTGAGGAGGACAAAAGCCAAGTGGTCTTGTTGTTTTTAAATTTATAGTAAACCTTCTTTGTTCAATCAAAACTTCTACACGGGAATCATATGTGTGTGAGAGTTATCCATAATTTATATCGCGGTAAAAAAAGGTATTTATGAAACTGTCGGTGTTTCAAATCTATTGACACTCGTGGGAACTGGTAATATTGTTATCTTTGTGGTGATACCGCAATTAATACCAGCGCGGCCTGCAGAAAATATATATGTATATATATATATATATGTATGCAAAGGTCTGAGTACCTTGGTCGAACAGACTCGACTAGTCTTCTATCTGTGCTCGCTTCTAGGTACATATTGTCTTAACTTTCATTTAATTACGAGACCGTTTCTGTTTGTAGATTTAATATGGCGACTGTTTGCAGATTCTTGTCTGACTCTGTAAACCGGTTTCGCGCATCCCGACCGTCTTTAATTATTACTTTTCTGCAGTGATGAGAGCAATAAGCTTGAAACTCTGGCGTCTGTAGGTGTTAATCATTTAAATGTATATATATATATATATATATATATATATATATATATATATATATATATATATATATATATATATGAACAGACGGGATGTAATGAACAAACTATTGGTTTCATATTCGGTCCCAAGATGAAGACCATTGATTCTAAAGCGAGAGGGTTAGTCATCGGTATTAAAATGTTTTAACCTATTACTACTGGTCACTGAGGATTAACAATTCTATTGCTTTAGATTCAGAGCACCTATTGAGAAGAATGCATATTAAAGTAAACGTGTGCTTATAATATCTGTATTTATTGAAATAAGTGTGTGTTACTATGTTTTGGGTTATTGAGCACTCTGATCATTTTTTATTAAATTATTTTTCATACATTTTTGCATAATTTACTATTATTATTACTTTATATGTATATATACATACATATATATACATAAATATATATATATACATAAATATATATATATACATATATATATAAATATATATATATATATACATAAATATATATATATATATATATATATATACATAAATATATATATACATAAATATATATATATATATACATAAATATATATATATATACATAAATATATATATATATATATATACATATATATATATATATACATATATATATATATACATACATATTTATTTATTTATTATGTATCTAATATTATTTTTATTTTCGATACGGTTAGAAAATATTTTTGTTATTTTTCTCTGGTCACACAACACGTATTTATCGAGTATCTTTACAACCTATTTGTCGGAGTTAACTTGCCATCAGAGATGTGTACATAAAATCATCTCGACCAATTATTCCTTCATGGCGTTTTTAAATGTTTCAGAAAATAAAGCCTGAATTCATAGTTCTCATTAATTTCCCGTACATGTATGAAAGAAAGTGTAAAGATCTGGACGGCATTTTAACTTTTTTACAATAATATTTGTACTAAACTTGGTGGCATGGAACAACCCATGCAGGATAACAGATGCGCAAAACTATATATCAAATATCGAATAGGTATATGTAGATTTTAAATATAGGATGGATGGAAAATATCGAATAATATCTGTATATAAACATATTGAATATATATTAAGTATTTAATATATGTAAAATAGTGAAAACGTATTTTCATTCAGTCGAGCTTTTGTCTACTATCGTATTAACTCTCTTACGCCATATCACACTCTCTCCCATCACACTAGGTAGTAGTTCATCGATGCAGTGTGTGTCCTATTCTTTTTGCTTGACGTAAGTTATGTGCGGCCTCCCCACTAAATTACATTTTTTTCTTCACATCTACACAAAACATCGCTGACGATTTTACCCTTGGTTCTAAAGCTATTACCATAACGGGATGGCGCGGAACCAGATGCGACGAATAACCGACAGATTGTCCGTTTCTTGGAATTTACTGCGCTTCAGCTCGTTCTGTGAATCTCTCGTTTTACCAAGATATGTGTATCGGTAGATAAATCATAATTAATGTATACCTATTCAGAATGTTGTTTTGGACGGAGAAATATCTATAAAAAAAGAAACACAAATCGAGACAGATGAAATCAACAAACTAACAACAGATTCACTCACACTATTCTCCACTCTATAAATTATGTTCAGTTTCGTCTGTCGAGGTAACCCATTAAGAACAATTGTTTTTTTTTCTCAGAGGGCAAAATATAGATGTCAGTATCTTTATGTCTGGCTATGGGAATACGAAGATATATGTTGAAAAATAAGTAGTTAAAAATGAGTGTGACCGTACAGATACAGAATCAAACCGAATCGAACTCATGTGGATGTCTGGTATTTCGCCTTTGTTTATCGAAAGGCGTTTTACGAGTGAGATTTAGTTTCAAAGATAACAGGAAGGAGGAGGATATAAGGGTGATCAGGAGGCGATTTAAGGTTATAGAAGTAAGTATTAATAGGGAGAAAAATGGAAATCAATATGGGAAAGAATTACAGAGAGAAAAGTTTCACCGGCCGAGGTATTAAAGTACTAGCCATAAATAAGCAGTCAGCGACCGACTGGACAAGGAAAATATTCAGTGTAGCAAAGGTAAAACGGTGTTACTGCTTTGTCCGTTGTTGGGTATAAGTCAGGGAGGTTGGGATGGACACACGTCGAAATTATTGATTGCACATTTGAAAATGTTGAATTGACTTTGTGTTTTTATTTGAAAAGGCTTTAAAAATATGACCTTGTTGTAGCACTGCAGTTGAAGAATTCGTTGATTCCAAAAGGTTTCTGTAACGGTCGCTCGTGACAATGACATGTAACAGTAATGGCAACTTTTGGCTAGGAGCAAAGTATATGTTCTGATACTGTACTTCATCTTTGCTGGCTACGGTCAGTGAATGAAGAAAACCTTCTTGACTGAGGCAATATTAATATTTGTTCTCATCTAGTACCCCTTTATTGGAGAGTTGAGTGTTCTCACATTAAAACCGACCTGGTGTTTAACTCTGCCCTCGTGAGGATGCAAGTAAATTGGAACAGTAGTAGTAATTTGTCTTAGCCGTCATAGAGTTTTGATCTTGTTCTCTTTAATGTTCTGCAGTAGTCGTCTTTTAGTAGCTGAAATAATTAATTAAAGTAATTAAATACAATAACTCAATTATTTCTTCTGGGTTGCATGTTATTCTCTTGCTTATTTTTTTACAGTAAGTACATCTAGACAAGTGTGTAGTATCCATTACTCCTCGGCAATCCCTACATAGATGTTGGCGAAAGGCCACCAAACTGTGTCTGTTTTATTCGGCGTTGTACATACAAAAGGTTAAATGTTTCTCGCTTGTTTGGCATGTAAACGTTCTTTCATGTCAACCCTTCCTGCCATATAAGTGTAACATTAACGTCTAAGGAAACATTCCTCACAAAATGTAATTATTTTTTCTTCGTCATACTCAGAAACCTACATCTAATTATTGCTAGTGCGTGTCTGAATATCTGTGTTTTTTTAATCATCCCTAATCTAATTCATTTTTTGTCTCCGATATTGTAACTTTTGAAAACCTCAGATGATATAAAAACATATGTCTCAAAATGAGTGGGTAGTTTTGTTTCACGTAATATGAACATGTTTTGAGCGGGTTAAAACTGAATATACCCATTTTTTATAAAACGTTGTAACGTTTCAAGTTGTAACTATCTTTAAATATTTCTAAATAATTTTGTTTTGGGGCTTATATTTTCTAAATACACACTATGTATATTTTATATTAAATTTAACTCGGGAATAGTACGCTAATAGTTATTAACACACCGTGTGCGGGAATATCTGTGAATACTCTTAAGCTATGACACCACACACTCACAAAAGCTCCCATATGATGACCTCTCTAGCAGATGTACCTTACCGAAGTGAAAACAACGGTTATTTAGACGTGTTTCTTTATCTTTTCGATACATGTTGTTATACTACAGTTTCCCATAACTTTACACAGTCTTTTGTTTTATAAGTAAAGCTGCACTAGTTTGAAATTAGAGGACATACAAAGCACAATGGGGCCCTACGGTCCTCCTCTCAATGTTATATCTGGCTATAACAGGTGTAGATTGCCCTATGTCCGTACTCAAGCGGTTGGTCATTACCTGCTGTGCCCATTATTCTTATGATCTTGATAGTATTGAAATGATTTCATCCTATGTAAGAATGTACATATATCTGATTAGTTGTGTTTAATCATATAACATCCAGCAATTTGGAATTAGAATTTTCATGAACAAAGTTTATTTTCAAGAATTCTTCCTCTGTGAAACACATTTCTATGGGATTTCCTCCCTACAGACTACAGCATGGCTGTATACAAATCAACTGTAATCAAATACTTGTAACAAAGCGTCTTCAAAAGTAATCAAATCTTGTTAATTCTATTCATAAGTTACAATCTTCTCATAATATTCTTCATCATTTTACCATCCCATTAACAGTTATCATCGAATGGATTTTAGCCCTTATATGTAGTGACGTATTTGTCACAGACGCAGTTTAACGTCATTGGGAGTAAAATGTTACTTACAATCCTGGTGTATAGGGGATGTTGAAGTCCTCAATTAAACACCCGCAATAACTGGAAGTTATCCCCAGTAAAGAAACATTGATTTATAGTTAAGTAAATAAAGCCCGTTTTAGGGTAATATGGTAGTATTGATCAACGCGTTATCAAGTTGTTTCAGATGGTCACATATATTCCTTTCACCCATCTTCTTTAATGGCTTCTACAGCAAACAAAGACAGCTTTTATAGGTTCTCCCAAATTCCGTATACATTCTCTATAGCGTTAACATCATGGAGATTTATAAGCCATTCCATTATCGTCGACTGTTTTCGGGGGTCAGAACCGAAAAAGAAAGTTGGACATGACAAGCTGAAACATTAAATAGAACCCACATTAATTAAAACGTATCAGTGTTGTAGTCTTGAACAATACATCTCCATAAGCACAAAACACACAAGAAAACGAAAACGCAAAACAAATACATACGAATCAAAATGATGCATATTATTCTAACGTACGACGTTATCTTGTTGGGTTTTCAAAGTCAGACTCACATAGCATTTTTGCTGTACATCAAACTTTGATTTTGACTCGCCAATTTTAATTTGCTTTTGTTGTACTGTATTATTGGTAATGAATTATCGTACTTCGCTGCACTTTCTTTCAAAATTTACTTAGTCCAGCCCAACTAATTCGTAATTAAATACATTTTTAAATAACTAGATAAAAAAAGTCATTGGACCATTTTACCGAATTTGATTTAGTTGTGAGTTTATGTTGTCTTCTAATAAACATTGTAACTTCATACGTGTAATAATGTGGCTGCATATATATATATATATGAAAGTTTCATATATATATATGAAAGTTTCACATTTTACAACGATTCGGATTACCATTTTTCATTGAGTTTTGGTTCGTTGCTTTTTGGCTTTGGATCTGTCTACTTGAAAACAGGAAGAACTAAGTTTTCTTAAGATGGCTAATTTTATCTGATCCCCCTCAAAGGACTAAGGACTTGGGTGAAATCTTCGCCGTTGAATTTTCATGCAGATTCTTCTGGATTTACCAATTACATTTGAACCGCATACAACTTGGGTCTCCGTGTTTGGTGACTTCCATTTGCATTGAAACATTTTCATTTACACACCCGTTTGAACTTTTAAAACCTTTTAAAAATAACTTTTTTAAAAAAGCTTTTTCCAAATTTTGAATATTGACTGTTCTTATCTGTCAACTTATCAATCACTACTTCTTCTGATGATAAGATTTTAATCTTCGAAAAGCCGTGCTTAAGGAATGCAATTGAAAGAGAAGAAGAATAAATATTTTTATTTACTAAATGCTCCTTTTTCTGAACAACTGAAGATATTGATCTGCTTCCATTTACAGGTCTAACTATTTTCCATTGACTCACCTTATATAGATATATATATATATATATATATATATATATATATATATATATATATATATATATATATATATATATATGTGTGTGTGTGTGTGTGTTTATATATAAATATGTTATATACTGACTGAATTAATTACCGTTATTTTCAATTAGCCCTTTTCTTATGTTTTAATCACAGAAAGTATGAGTTAATATTCTTTGGCATGAAGATATAGTTCTGTTTCAATAAGCCTCAGCTTTGTTTGTGTTAATTAACCGCAATTGACCAATAACTCATCACGTGACTAATTTATGATAACGTTTCTATCCATCAACCTCACCTTCTATCATTATATCTCATTTGATATTCTGCTCTTCTTGTTTAATACAATATATATCATTCTCGCTTCCATATAAACAAAACGGAATATCGACAGATGCAGTTATAGTATAAAACCGTGAGTCGTCGACAGAAAGAAAGCGCTAGAATTAAAGTGTAGACAGTAAAAAGATACTCGTTTTTGAATTTCATTATTATTCATATATTATACGAGCTTTGTAATCTCACTGTTCGGTACTTAAATAAACTATTCCTAGCTCAATGGATCACTCAACTGTGCACATGCATTCCTAATATATATATATATATATATATATATATATATATATATATATATATATAGAGAGAGAGAGAGAGAGATATATATATATATATACATATATATACATACTATATATACATACATATATATATATTATATATACATATACTATATATATACATACTATATATATACATACATATATAAATATACTATATATACATACATATATATATATACTATATATACATACATATATATACTATATATACATACTATATATATACTATATATACATACTATATATATACTATATATACATACTATATATATATACATCTTTATATATATATATATATATATATATATATATATATATATACATACAGATCAATATCTTCAGTTGTTCAGAACAAGGCGCATTTAGTAAATAAAAATATTTATTCTTCTTCTCTTTCAATTGCATTCCTTAAGCACGGGTTTTCAAAGATTAAAATCTTATCATCAGAAGAAGTAGTGATTGATAAGTTGACAGATAAGAACAGTCAATATTCAAAATTTGGAAAAGGTGTGTGTAAGTTATTAACCTTCATATACTATATATACATATATACATATATTATATATACATATATATATATATATATTATGTATGCATATATATATATATTATATACATATATATATTATATATACATACTATATATATATTATATACATATATATATTATATATACATACTATATATATACTATATATACATATATATACTATATATATATACATATATACACATATATATACTATATATATATATTCATACATACCTATATTCATATACCTATATACATATGTATACATATACATAATTAAACATGTATACACATATATACATGTATATATACACATATATACACACATATATGTATATATATATACACATATATACACACATATATGTATATATATACACATATATACACACATATATGTATATATATATATATACACACATATATGTATATATATACACATATATACATATGTATAATTATATACACATATACATACATATACATATATACACATATACATACATATACATATATATATATATATATATATATATATATATATATATATATATATAAATGGTTAAGTGGACATTTATATTTGCATATTTTAGTAGAAACACTCTCGAATTGTTAACATTACATCTTGTCAAAACGAAAAAAATCTGAAGACAAATACAAACGAAGAAACAAGATATAGAAAAATCTAACAGATAAAATTAGAAAAACCTTAGCTTCAAATTAGCCCGTTTAATTGTCCAATCTATCTATGGATTTATAATAACGATATCGTTACACTATATTTTAAGAATCACTTAGTCCGGACCAGACTATTTTTAATATGACGCATTTTTAAATGATCAGCTAAAAATAAAAATCAGCAAATAGTAGAACTCATGTTTTATATAAAAAAATATAATAGGATGTGTCTTCCTAAGAACTACAATTTTATTTGTTTGTCGGAAACCACTTAAAAATGTGCAAACCAATAAAAATTTAAAAGAACCAACATGAATTTAATATATACCAGGCAATGCCGGGTGTATACATGCAGTTCTAAATTAAGATAATACGTCGTATTTATGTATGTTTTTTCCACTTCGTTATATTTCTCAGCTATGTAACTAGAGAGTTGGACTGCAAAGTGTAAAACGTTATAGATATGTCGGCAATGATCGGGGCGACATCCCATTTTTATTCAAGTCACTAGGATCAACTTCATACGTTTACAAATAGAAGATCAATTGAAGGTTGCGGCAAGTTATAAGTTAATGAACGATGGCGGTTAATGAGTGGGATAGATATGTCTATTAATTCATGAAAAATATGATGAGAGGATTGAAAATGGTGAATGGAATTAACAAAAGCGGAATTCTTATAAGAGCGGGTTTTTGCAAATATTCGTTGCCAGTGGATTTGAACACGAGCATGTTGTAAATTCGTCATATTCAAATGTAATATCGACAGATAATTGTCATGAATTAAATGAATTAATCTAGCTTTTACTATCAATAATTTTACACAACCTTTAATATTCTATCATAGTATTTTATATATGGACACTCAAGATGTATTTGATGCTTTCATTAAAGTGTATTTTGGCGTACTGAAAGCTTGATATGTGAACTGTATAAAAGTGAATGCCTAAATGTTTTCAAATATCTTAAAATGTTATATACTCGACGAAATTATAAAGTTAAAAGAATTCAATACTTTAAACATCATAGACATTTAAAAAATGTTTTAAGACGCTGACGTATACTAATATACTTTACTATCGCATACGTGTAATATAATGTATTTACGCCGTTATATATATATATATATATATATATATATATAAAATATTTGTTATTGTTTATTATCTATGTACGTATACGTTTCGTCCCTTTTCAATCAGGACTCATCAGCATAGAGATATGACTATTTACTAGCGGTCGTAAGATATATATATATATATCATAATTCAGTTGAAAAAACAATAAAGTGTTCGATTTTAGGTTATACAATACCTTATATAAATTATATGTCAGTGTCTGCTGGGTGTATCGGAGTTACAACGATTTGGTTATTCCTGGATCTTAAGCAAAATCTGGCTGATTCAAACTCATCAACTCATCAGGACCATTCTGTTTCCGAAAAGAATTATTGAAAAAAGGGACAAACACATAACCCCAGCTTCAACTAGTCGGTGTTCATTCCAGATAGAGCATAACTAGATCAGTGAAATCAGATTACACGCAAAGGACTTTTCATACAATTATTTATTAGAAGTTGTGTTTGTATGCTATCACAATGAATTTTTTTAGAAAAAAAACACTGTTGGATACGAGACAGGGTAATCAGAAAAATGTCAATATTGAATATTTCAAGAATGTTCGATTAACTATTGACTAACCTACGAAATGTGCCGAAACAAAAATAATATATATATATATATATATATATATATATATATATATATATATATATATATATATATATATATATATATGTAAATTATAACTAAAAGGTAAACTTTTAGAGAGTTGGACCTATTGTGAAATAAGGAAAGCTCAATATACTGGATAGAGCAAAATGCAGATTCCTCCGGATTTACCAATATTTCTGAGCCCTACGTTTTTTGGATTTCGTTATTGGTGATTCCCATGCCCGTTTGAACCTTTTGGAAACATTTTTTAAAGAAGTTTTTTTGAATTTCTTTAATTTTTAATTTTTAATTTTAAAAGAAAACTTTTTCAAATTTGGAACTTTGACAGTCCTACCCTGTCAACTTATCAATCATAATTTTTCCTCTGATGATAAGATTCTAATCTTTGAAAAGCCTGGTTTAAGGAAAGAAAGAGATGAAAAATAAATGTTTTTATTAACTAAACTACTCTTTGTTTTGAACAACTGAAAATACCGATTTGCTTCCATTTGCAGGTCTTACTAATTTTCATTGACGTACCATATATATATATATATATATATATATAGTATACTGAAGCTGAGTGAACCAAGTGATCTATATCTTACTATGTTTTTTATCTATAACTCTCACCCAATCTTAAAGTAGTCTACTGACCCTGATATATACACTGTACTTTTAACACAATTGGAAAGATGTGTAATCAATATAGCCTCACTTACAATGAGAAATCCAATGCGAATGAAAGTGGAGTGAATAGTAACAGTTTGCTAAGTAAAACCTTAATTGTCTCCCATAAAGATTCTACAACATGTTTCAAGCATAACAAAAAACAATAACATTAGAGAGTATTTATTTACTCCTCTCCAGGAGTTAGGCACAAGGCCAGTTTTATCTTACTCCCACAAGTAAGATGTGACTCAATGGCGGGTCGGGAAAGTGGGGATTGAAAAGCCAGCGCTCGAGAGGTGAGCACTCTGGCCATTAAAAATTGCCTGTACAGCTCCGTCAGCATTCCTCGGTAGAGGCGCCTCAGGCAGTAATTTATTTACCTCCTCGCCAGGAGGTTAGGCACAAGGTCAGTTTTTATCTTACTCCCACAAAGTAAGATGTGACCAAAGGTCGGGTCGGGAGAGTTGGACTTGAAAAGCCAGCGCCCGAGAAGGTGAGCACTCTGGCCATTAATAGTTGCTTAGGCAGCCCTGTCGGCATTCCCCGGTAGGGGCGCCTCATGCAGTAAGCAATAAACTTACTCCTCTCCAAAGAGGGGAGGCAAAGCCAGGGAGGGTGGACCTCCTAGAACTGCACAGGACAACCCCATAGACCGGCGTAATCAAGCCCCGAAGGTCAAGACGATACCAGTCTATGGGGTGCAGTATCCATCGGAACAGATACTACACTTAGATCTTAGCAAAAAGGCCAAGAACAAGAGAGTAGAAAGTGTACGTTGAGTTTACTTTCTGAAGCCTCGTAACTCTCGCTTCTTTTATTTTGTCTTTTGGGCCCTAAATTTTATGAGCGATGTTTCTGAAAAAGGGGGAATAATTGATGTTTTAAGGTCGGAATCTACCTAAGATTTTTCGTTGGCTACTTTTTTTACCCTGAAGTGATATTTTCTTTTTAGCTCTGAACATCAAGTGAATTCATGCATTGTCTGGAGCGATTCCCACTGTTCTAGTTCGTGGTAACGTCTGGGAATGAGCACAAGCTCAAATCATTATTGACGAGCGAATCTACGCGTCTAAGAATATGAATCTACTGCAAGTAATACTGGTGAACTATACTGAACTGGAAAACTTGGACAGCTTAAACGTTACATGAAAATTGTCAACATGTTTCACATAGGAAAAGAAAATAATAGTAGGTTTTCTTCGTGCAAACGATTCATAGAAACACAGACTTTAACCTCAAGTAATTTAAAAATCGTATTGTCTACGCGTTTTTAAGAATGAGCATCATCTAGAAGTATTCAGAAGAAACAGTAAAAGCGCATAGAAGCATAAGATCATATTCCGTGAATTTTGCTTTCAATCATTTGATTCCATCAGTACAAAGAACTGAGGAACTATAAAAGGCTTTAAAATCTAACTCCTTAAAAGTGTAAATATTAATTGCGCAATTCTCTTCGACAAATTCTAGGGGCTTACTATGAATTTACAAAAAATTCTTATAGTGAAAACATTTTCCTCTGTTATCTATCTCGAACACTAGGTGGCATCTCCTTAATCTAGAGAATGAACAAATGATTCATGGCGAACATAACATCTCACTACAGAAGCAATTCCATGAGCAACATTTCTCTGCATCAACATTTATCTACCTCATGTGAACAAACGGCATATTAAAAACTTAGTATAGTATAGTGTATATACGTCTCGCCATGATTCGTGTCTACACGTGATCGCTGTCTTCAAAAACAACGCCAATGTTTGATCGGTTAATCCTATTAGTGAATGATCAGATTAGATAATTATTTTTGATTATGAACGTATAATATATTGTAGTTTCATTCGTTATGCTTCAGCACAGCGTATGTTCTAAACGTATTCAAATTAATCCTTATCACACAAGACAGAAATAAATAATGAATAATACATTAATTTTCAAATAAAAAACAAAATAAAGCAGCGAGATCAAAAATATCCAGACGTTATTATATTTACAGTGAAAAAAAATGAATATTGAACACAATATATTTTAGCGTCGAATTACAAGTTGGGTTGTAAAAAGTGTACCGACTGAAGCATATTTACCAAAACACACATGAATAATGGACGTTATATTAATTTTCTTAGATACGAGGTAAGTTCAAAAAGTATGCAGACTTAAGCAGTTTTTACCAAGATACACATGAATAAAGGAAGCAATATTCACTTTTTTTATAAACATTGTGGGTTAAATATATGCAGATTGAAAGTATATGTACGAAGACACATATGCATTAAGGATGCGAAATAAACTTAACTTAGGATGCAAGATGAATAAAAATAGTATGCATACTGACATTGTATTTACGAAGACCCAACTGAATAATAGGCAAAATATAAACCTTTATTGAACACATTTTGAAAGCACCTTTCGTTTACACGATGCTTTTTTACTGCTATGTCCCAAACTGATTTTCAAATAGCTCTACCATCGCCCCAAAGAGAGCGGCGATTACCACATGACAAAAATATCTAAATGTATACGTTGAGAAAGAGGGGGCCTTCGGAAGAAAGATAAAATAGGTGTAGGAGAAATGTTTCAACAAAGATTGACAGAGTGTACAACTTTTAGCTAAATGTACAATGTGACTCTACGTCACTCATCCAGAATTCTAAATAATACTATTTATAGAAACAAATACGTTTATTACCAGATTTTCCTTAGTCAACCCTGTTTGGTAAGGCATTAACATATAAATTCATTAAACAATTAAAACAATGTTTACAAAGTATTCAAGTTTCAGGTAAATTGGGCATTACGATCATGAATAATGGACGATGAATTTGTTGTCGTTTGAGGAAAAAGCACTGTCCAAAAGGAACCTTGTTTCGTAAAACGAAAATAAAAATAATAGATGCACTATTAATCTTGTATAAAATACAAGTGGGATTGAATAGGCTATTCAGATAAACATGTATTTATCAAAATACAAAAGAAAAAAACAGTAATGTTCTTAAAAATAGATTACTGGGTACATTAATATATACAAACACATAAAAGCTAAAGTTAAACACAAACACATTAATATAGTAGCAGGATTGTTCGTCGGCGTTGCACATGAAAAATTGAAGAAACCATAAATTCTTGCTCCCAATACATTTTGGGAGACTATCGACGAACAATTTATAATTTAATCGAAACATTTTGAAAATCAAGTGAGGTCACCCAGATGTTAATTGAGCGCAAATAATTAGATCCCCTTTTTTCACACAACTTAACAAGCATGTTTCCACGATATAAAAACATTCGTAACGAAAACTATGCGTTATATTAAAATAAAAAAATCATTGAAATTGAAAACAGTAAAATCTAATATTTTATAAATGAGATGGCTTTTTGCAACGCTATATGTAGATTAGTTAAAATAACGACTTGAGTCGTATATACTTATATAAATACATTAGAAACTAGTGTATACTATAGTGTGAAGAAATGTACGCTTTGATCTTACTGTTAGAGCGAGACATTGTGCAACTTTATAAGTAAGTATATATATATATATATATATATATTGATTCAGCTTGAATAACTATTGTACCTAACCACTATATATATATTATTTTGTGTAGGTTCTTTATTTACAGGTAAAATCTGAATGGAAAATGTCAGTTTAAATTATATTAAACAGAAGTATAAACTGTAAAAAATGTCATATTTATTACTTAAGAACTCAATTTATTTAACGTAAAAAGAAAATATTTAAGAATAAAAAACAACAAAAAAGTACCATCTCATATAAAATAACTATTGCGACCTTTACTGGACTCTTTTAGGTCATAGCAACAGTGATTCTTTTTGTAGGCGTAATACATTAGTATAATAAGGAGAGGTAGTTTGCTTGTAGCATTGTGTGTAATACGTATATAGAGGAGTATTAGAAGGCTATCACAATGCAAATGTAAAAGAAGTTGAGAAGTAAGAAAAAAAAACAAGTGATTTTAATAATATATTTTTTCAAAAACTTTTTAAAATAATTTTTATTATTTTAAGACTTAGTATAGATTAGAAAAAGAAGACATGTTACAATTTGAAATGTGTGTGGGGTCTATTACGCCTAAAGAATGATTGTATCCTTTTTTATATAAAAAACATAATTGTTAAAATTCAAATTTTATGACGTGCCTCTCAAGTGTAACGAATATTTTCTGGTTGTTGTATCATTATATATATATATCTCTCTCTCTCTCTCTCTCTCTCTCTCTATATATATATATATATATATATATATATATATATATATATATATAATTTTCTATAATCAAAGTTCGTTGTTCAATTAGAGAGTCCGTTAAAACCGAATTGAGCAAAAATAAGATTTAATCCCGGTCGTATCCTGCAACCAGAGCGAATTTTATATATATATATATATATATATATATATATATATATATATATATATATATATATATATATATATATATATATATATATATATATATATATATATAAAGACGAAGAGTGTTGAACAATCTTAATTAATAAAATTGATCAGTCAGTAAAGACATTATTTTCAATTAAAGTGCTACATACAAACTGTTAATGCGTAATGCGCTAAAATATAGAAGCAAAAAGTGTTGTTACCAAGTGTATATTTCATTTTTTGTGTGTGAATGTCAGGATATTATCCAGCTGTTATCAAGAAGTTTCCTCTAGGATATTTCTGAGATGGGCGGTTTTACTTTTAATTGTTCATGAATATCGGATGATCACAACTGTCATCTTCGAAGTATATCAACACGATACGGCGAGGAAGAAGAGCACTTCATCAATACCAGGAAATGAGAAAAGAAATGAGCAGTACACACAACACACGCACACAAATGTATATAATATAATATAATATAATATAATATAATATAATATAATATATATATATATATATATATATATATATATATATATTTGTATATATATATATATATATATATATATATATATATATATATATATATATAAATTAACAAAAAAAACTATTATCCTAGTGCGTCTGAATTTGTAATCATATATAGACATTCATACAGTATTGTTAATTGCCGATATATTAAACACAAACTATATAAACAACAAATAACTTTTGCCAGATGCAAGAAAATGTAATTTTCTACATCCTGCATAGTTATAAATTTCTGAAACATTTTGTAAGTGTGTTTTTGTTTCAGAATTTATTTTCGAGTCTTGAATGCATTAAAATGGTTGCACACATGCGGCCATACGCTTTGATATACAGCAAATTGTTTTTAAATAAAAAGAACTTTAAGATAATTTCAGTACGTTACACACATATAGATCGCTCGTGAATTAATTTTATTTGTTTTAATTTACGATTTATTGGTTGTTAACTATAAGAAACGGAATTTAAAATAAAATCTGACGGCAGCCATCTTAGATTGTTAGTCGTTTAAAAGGCAAACATCAACGAAATGTATATTGAAATGAAGCAAAACTCATAAAACAGTTTCAGAACTGTAAAATTATGCGACTCATTAATACATTACATTTTTTTTGCTTTATATAAAAGTTATTTGTTGTATATTTTGTTTATTTCTCGGCTGTTAACTATACTGCATAAATGCCTAAATGTATAAATAACATGTGGATTTTGTTAATATATTTTCGAGCAGCCAATTTCCGTGAAACTGCAGTCACGTATTAAGATAAGTCTAATGTAATATGTTTAATTCATCTATCTATTATTATAATGAAGCTGGGTTCATCCAAGTTTGTTTAACTAAACTTTTTCCTAAAAACTTTAACGACAGTTATCA
>OY744533.1:22962422-22967422 GCA_963556195.1 Sepiola atlantica | reverse complement strand
CTGAACGATATCCTTCTAAAAGCTGATTTACCTGATTGATTTACGAATAATTTTATTTGATTATTTTTTTTGTCAATTCAAACTTTCTAGGCATAAGTTGTGGGTAGTTTAATGGTTTAGTGCTAATGTACTCATACAGGAATGCCCACTAAATTACTGAAAAGGAGAAATGTAATATATATATATATATATATATATATATATATATATATATATATATATATATATATATATATATATAATGTCTGATTTATTTATTGTCAGATACACGTCAACTAATTTGAACTGATTTTTATCTTCCCTTTTGTAGCATATAGGTGTCATTTGAGGAATTTAAAAAGAGGGCAAATGATAAATGGTCGTGTTAGTCTAAAGGTTAAGGCGGGTAAAATGCACGAGGTTTTACAGAAAATCTGCAGATGTGAGAAAATTCAGCTAGCGAAAAGATAGTAATTGATATTTGTGATCACCGGTAAAATAAACAGAGAGAACCCAAATACCGCCAGAGGTGGACATAAGAAAACAGTTCTCCCTTGAATCTAATCAACCTGCAAACAACTTAACTCTCACCACTGTGTTTGGTATTACGTCGAGTGAATCATTCCTATGTAGCATGCAAAATAAACCTCAGAAACTGAGAACAAACTTTTTTTATATAGGGACTTATTAGACAACGAATAAAGAAGCTGTATATATATGTAAATGAATAAATGCGGACGTCAAAACACCCTATTCTAAGTTAATTAAACGTATTTAATAAGGGATGCATCTATTTTATATACTGTTTATATAGATGCAACATCAGTAACACATTTTACTAATTCGCGTATTTTTTTTGAAAAAAGTTCACTTTATTATTTGTTATTTTTCTTAATTCAAACATTTTTTGATTTTAATATAACAAATAGTTCTGTTCCGCCATATTTTTGTAATTTCTGGACACATATTTAGCACGTGTGTCTAAATGTTTCATTCTTTAGCGGGACATACTTGATTGAAAATAACTTTTAAGTCAGAAGTCAAATTGATTTCCACTTTTTCCTTTCTTTAGGCAGCATTTAAAATTTAAATAAATCTGTTCTAAATTACCTAATTGTTAATGTTTCGTGTTTACAACAACGTTATGGATTAAAAGTGTATTCATTTAGACTAGTAGGGCCACTCGGTATTGCTCAGAAGAAATATCAATGTATTTTTATTAATAATAATTGATTTCCTATTGTTTACAGGTGCGAGATGAATGTTACTGTTAAAACCGAAATAACCAATTGTAGTAAAATTGATGAAGAAAAAACAAATCCGCCATTAAATTTCACTGAAAGAATAAATATCTGAATGAAGTTAAAATAAAGCCTGAGATAAGTTTTTTTTTTTTTTAAATAGTCCTCTCCTCCCCTCGCACCTATCAATCAAATATAAGATTAATTCCTATTTTAGTTACACAAATATAATTTTGGTGTCTATTAAAAGTGAAAGAAATACTTTTATTTTATTTTCTATTGACAGTTATTAAGATTAAGCCCTTTTTCTTTGCTCATGAAAAATAAATTGGCATACGTGATCATTGACGAAAGCTTGACACATGTGAACTTAGTATTAGCATTTAAAATTAATGTTTCAAGTAGCGAAGTTTGCAAGTATGTAATTTTATTTTTATTTTTCTGTTTACACTTTTTCACGGTACATTAATTTTTTTTGATTGTGGGAGAAATATAGAATTAGGTATTTAACGGAAGAATGACAGAAAAGTCATGAGAGGGAGCAAATTACATAAATAATAAAAAGAGAGATATGAAAGAAGAGAGAAGCGGAAAATGAGAGAGCAATAAGGGAAAACAGGAAGAGGGAAAGAAAGAGAGGGCCAATTATACCATCCCGAAACCGTTTCAAAAATATTTGAAATTTTTAAATATCTACTTATTTCCGTAAAGATGTGCTTTTTTAAAAATTGAGTTTGATGTATTATTACGTAATTTTGCCATTATTTTGTAATTGAACCATTTCCATTTTGTAATATTCCCTTTGTTATTCTTACTTGTAATCGTCTAGTACATCTCCTAATGATAAACGTAAATTAAAAATGCGTATCAGATAATTCTAAATTAATACACGGCAATATATATAGTAGAGAATGGTAGTTTGCTTGAAGCATTGCTGGGTATAGTAGTAGTAAGTTTTTGAAAGGCTGTGGGCAATGCAATTCCGGGTAAGCTGCAAGTTGAAAGGAAAGGAACAAAAACAATAACAATAAATCGAATACGATATAAGACTTACTATTTATTTTTCCTTTTTTTTCCTTTTTTTTTTTTTTCTTACATAACAGCAAGAGTGTTTTAGCTGTTCGTGTGTTGTCCGGGTGATTAAAAATCACTATTTGATATTTCGGGAAAAAGCCTCCCTTTTTAAAAAATAATTAGTGTATGGTGTTCGATAAGTTTATCGAACACCATACACCTAACCAACATTACACAAATATTCTAAACACCAATCATATATTTAACATAATATTAAAATAAAACTTAACTTAATTTATATTCCCTGTGAAACTGCTTTTTTTTTTGCTGCGGTCTATATCTGGCAGCCATTTTGTTTTGTATTATTCTCTACACAGTCGGAGAAGAATAAAATATTATTCTTCTTCTGGTCTAATTATTTTTGAAAAAGGGATGTCTTTTCCCGAAATATCAAATAGTGATTTTTAATCACCCGGACAACACACGAACAGCTAAAACACTCTTGCTGTTATGTAAGAAAAAAAAAAAAAAAGGAAAAAAAAGGAAAAAAAAATAGTAAGTCTTATATCGTATTCGATTTATTGTTATTGTTTTTGTTCCTTTCCTTTCAACTTGCATCTTACCCGGAATTGCATTGCCCACAGCCTTTCAAAAACTTACTACTAATACATATATATATATATATATATATATATATATATATATGTATATATATATATGAGATTAAAAATAGAAAAGACCGAAGATCTGTGAGCTTAACAATCCGCCCAACCGTTACGTGGGCTTTATCAAGAGCGAACGACAAATGCTAAAAATCACAAAAAAACGAGACAGTTTGGCGAAACGTAGAGCTCAGACGTCTTCCGTTTTTTCTATTTTTAATCTCATACCGTCGGATGTTTTATCCTTTCATATATATATATATATATATATATATATATATATATATATATATATATATATATATATATATATTGGTAAAGAAAAATAGTAGAAAATTAGTACGTCAGTTTGAAGCTGATAAGGACTTAACCACCCGGCTCTCTTCAGCTTATGTTGTCACCTGTTTTAGAAATGTGTCACTCTCGTTTCAATGAGTTATTTGCTTTAGAGTTGTATTATATTTGTTCAAAATAAGTGTAAGGGAGGTTTTATAAGGTTTGAAAAAAGGTGCCGGGTGAAATGTAACATTTGAGATTTAAAATTGAAAAAAAAACTAAAAATATTAACAAATTTAAAAATATCCCGATACAATTTCCGTGAGTGAATTTTTTAGGGTGAATTATGTGTCTTCTAGAGAATCTTAAGGAGAAGAAAATGGGTCTAAGGATTATACTTACGAAAAAATAAAAAGGTTAAAAAAACACACATTAAATTCAAATTCAAGGTTTGGATTAAAGGAATTTTAACTAAGATTTAACCTGGATCCAGTCTTAGGAGCTTGTCAATCGGTCTAAGGGCAGTAAACTACAGAGTTCTTGAATGATTCTGCATTCGGGATTTAACATTATTAACTAAGGTATAGTGAAGGCTTATGGGAGTAATAAAATTGGTAAACTAATTTAGTCTAGCTTAGAAATAAGAGCAAGGATTGGATCGGTAGGGTTGAATCTGTGTAAGAAATATAGAAAGTTTAGCATTTTTAACTAAGATATAGCGGAGACTTATTGGAGTAATACTAATAATGTGAGATGGGGATGTTACCCTGTAAATAACTGGAAAAAATATTATTGGAAAATATATTATTTCATATTTACGTGGTGTAAATTATTGGTCTTAAGTAGTGCCGATTAAGATATTCATTCCTATTTTTTTAATTTATATTTATGAGGGGGGATGGTTGGGAAGATTTTCCGGAGTGGAGGTCGGTTTTTAGTGAGGCGATTATGGGGGTATGTATTGGGTGGAGGGGAGTTTGCTAGGCCTTTATGTATCGGTAAGTCCAATTTATAAGTAGTGCTTGTCTACTGTTTTGGAATCCTTTAAAGATTTCCTCTCTAATGTTCAAACAGATCGTATTTCGGTCAATAATGGCCCTTAATATATGGTATTTTCTGCATCACACAGGAGACATATATGTCTGGCTGGAGAAAAGAATGGAGAAAAGAAGAATGGTCTTCCATCTATTACTTTCTATTTGATGGTAAAGGTGTATGTTTATCTTTAAGTTTCGATATCTGGGTTATAAATGTCGTATGTGCCTTGTTTTTGTATTTGAAAATGTTTCTGTGTGCGTACACTCTTTTAAATTTAAAATCTCACTTTCACTTCCTACCTTTTTTAAAACCTTATTAAACCTACTACTATTTTTTACTAATTTTTCTGTACCCAAAAAAATAAATATTACGCTCTTAATTTTCATTCTCAATTAATCGAGCAATCTGCTGTGATTTTCCCAATATTACAAAAGAAGTTAAACATATTAGTTAGAAAACAAAAAAAAACAAAAACAAATATTATTTAAGTTTGAACAGAGATTTTATTTTGATTTCCAGTGTAAAACTTCAGTATCCTTATTTCTAGGAATTTAAGAATAACAATTATTTTATTTCGGGAGAAAAAAATTTGTAGAATCTGAAAAAAGTTAGGCAATACTTAGTAAAATTATTTTTACTTATTATTTATTTATTATATCCATCACAATTATTCGTGGACACGTATTGAGCCTGCTCTCGGCCTGCCAAGCCAGCCGGGAATTCGAAGAAAACTATTGACTATGATACGATTAACAGGGTCTTCTTATTATTTGAAAATTGTGTAGATTTA
>OY744533.1:22947422-22957422 GCA_963556195.1 Sepiola atlantica | reverse complement strand
GGGAAACTTTTCTATTCTAACAGCTTCTTTCTTGGAACCGCTCGCTTTACGAATTCCCTTACTGCTCTCTGTGTCAACAACTTTATCAACATGAAAACATGCATCTTATATAAACAAACGTGTTTCCAAACAAATTCGCACTTAGTCCCTGATCATAATAGCCCTTTACGTCTCAATGGCAATATTCCTTGTTAAGAGTTTAAGTTTTTTTTTAAATAATCGCGAATCTGTTCTAGTTTGGGTGTTATCTGTTTAATCACAATTTTAACTAAAAAGTACGAATTAAACCGAATTATTATCTTCAAAATAGGTTTTGCTTAATTGATATTCTATAACGTAGGAGACGTTGGCGGGAGTAAGGCAGATATTCGTAAGATTTTCTCTCAAGCAAACACGATCATTAGAAATTCGCAACTTCTTTTGCTGATACTCCTGTCCATTCTAGCACTTTGCCCACTGCTTTCTCAGACGTCCTGGTCTGCGAGAATCATGTACCAAACCTTATAGTATGGTGTTCGCTAGAGTTTGATGTCGTAATACGTGGCCAAAACATCGTCGTTTTCAGCGTTTTATGGTAATAATTGCAGGCTTGTTTGTTACCGACGACATTAATTTTATAAGCGAGCATCAGTACGTTTAGAATCTTTCTCAATGCGTTAATTCGTCTTTCCTGATCTTTTAAAATAATGCTCAAGGATATTATTAAAAGACAAAAATATTCGTGCGAATATCATTTTTCTAAGAATTTAGCAGAAAAAACACTACATTCTTGTGAATTCTAAAGAGAAATTATAACTGTAAAAAAGCTGGTGTCCAGTTCGAGTCGGTGTGGTTTGTTGCATTTCTGACAAAGTACATCAAAAAAGCTCTAATTGCTATCGTTTCAGAGTGTTGGATATTGTCTCAGTATGCTGTTTTACGGCATCTCAATCCTTTTCATGTTACTCAACACCGAATTCAATTCTGTTGGTAAAAGTTTTCATGGTCCAAGTGTCGAATATTTTCAAATATTTAATAGATTCTATCTGGTGTCCGTATGGTGTGTCGATTAATTTGTCTTCTAATGATATATTTTGTTATTAAATAATTTGAATAGATGAATTCTGTTACAACCCATAGATGGGCCCCGGAAAAGTATTACCACTCCGGATAAAAGTAGACCCGGAGATAATGGGAACAAATAGGTTACTCAGCACGCTTCCAAATTTGGGCTTTAATAACGGATAAGTGTTGCATGAAAATAAAAGTATCTCAAATAAGTCTCAATCGATTTTCAACGCCTCGTGAATTTTTCAGTTAAACAGTGAATCTCACGCAGAGTATGCTACTGAAAGAGTTATCAGGTCGGACCGAATATGCAATCAATGAAAGTGATTGAGATTTCAAGTTCTTATGACAAAGAACACAAAATGATAGTAATCGAAAAATTAGCTAGTCAGAAGTAAATATCGATTTGGTAGCTGCAGACGGTATGGAGTAGAGAGTGTGAGAGAGAGAGAAAGCAATAGAGAGAGAGAGAGAGATTGAGTAGTTAAATAAGTTTGCAATTGTGGTAGGCAGAATAGAAAAGGTAGAAAGAGATTGAAAATAGAGATAACGGGGAGTGATGCATGTGAACACTTTTCGCAATGATGTTTAAGACAGTTTAGTGTCACGCCCACGACAATGTTTCAGGAGAGCAGAAAATATACATCCTTGTTTTATTGATTCCGATAAATCAACTCAATGTCGTTTAAACGTACTTTGCGCAATATTCAGTTAATTATTCTGTAAATCTAAAAAACGTATGACCAACGGAATGCGTCTTTTTATTTATGAAAAAATCAGAAATTTGATATCTTAATATTTCAAATAAGGCTCAAAGATATAATTCAAATACAAAAAAAAATATTTTTGCAACGTAGTATTTTGGGGGGAATTCCATGGTGAAATTGTATATCCGAGAAGCTAGTTATATTCTTCGAGCACTTTTCCATTAAAAAAATTGTGAACTTTTTATGTCCATTCCATACGCCAGGTGTTCGAAGCATGCGATCTCTTCAGAGTGTCATCACGACCGTTAAAAATAATCAGCAGTTCACACGCTTATTTGAAGAAAGTTTTCAATTACAGTTGCTCAAAGAATGCAGACATATACATGAGGATCATTTATATTCTGGTCCTAATTAGTGTTATAATCTGACATCTGGTCAGTGATGTCGGTCGACCACATCTACAAGAAACCACGATAGGAAGTGTCGTTATATAATGAGTTTCTTTACAATGAAAAACATATACAAGGAAGCTTTATAAAAAATAATAATATTTCTCTATTTAAACTTTCTGTACTCATTAAATAAAGGCAGATTGTGTATATTTGACGACTTTATGAGATGGCGTCAAGTTAAATCCAGATAAATGAATGGCGTAGAAGTAAACAGCGTATATTTAATTGCTTCCCACAGCATCAAGGTGTGACACAATGTCGAAAAGTGAGGAAGCAGTTATTCAAGAACGAACTCTGGTCAAATGCAAAATTAATTGATAGTAGACTGATCGGCATTCCCCGGTAGGAGCAGTTTAAGCAGACGCTTATAAAACAACGCTTCAGCCCGAAGAAAGATGTAATACGTGGAAAGATAAACCTCCTAATACCAAACCAATTCGTACTTGATTTTGACAAAGAATGATCTTCCAAAAAAAACTACAGTCACTAGATTGGCGGAATGTGCCAACTATGAACACAGAACCTTGTCGGAACACATGCAATCCTTGTGAATTACGATTCGAACCCTATTTAGTTCCGAGTCATTGAGTGACTCCTCGAGCACAGAACGAGGCTGTTGATCCTTAGATTATTTTTTCTGCTCGCCAAATTATCAGGGGTTAAATTCATTATTATCTGTAAAACATCTGATATGCTAACCTAAACCAATTTAATAATTGTCTTTCGTTCATATACAATTACAAATTATAACTTCAGCATTGAAACATCCAATGCCGGTACATTTATTTTAATAAATGATAAATTTACTTAATCATCTTTTGATTTACAAACTCATGTACTTTCACATGTTACGCCCTGTTTCTATGAAACAGCTGAAGCTATTAATCAACTGTTATATATTTTCATGAAGTCAAAAGTCGGTAACAATGATATTGTAGTACTATTTTTTGTCTGATAAGAGCAAAATAACCACATTCAATCGAATTGTGTTCAACTGTATATTTACTCTGACACGTAAGGCATTAGGGTTGTTGTTTCTATTTTAGAATAAAACGGTGTTAGTCTGCTAAAACTGATATACAATCAATACACTGTAATTTCTTACTCATCGATGGATCCCTGACAGGTACTACCACCCCGAGTCAGCATTAGCCTGAGCATAGTGATAATAAAGGGCTTACTTCACACTTTCCAAACGCTCCAAAATGCGGCCATCGCTATCTGATGCTTTTTAAGGTCATTCTATATAACATGTTACTTCACGGCGCAGTTGAGAAAAACAAAGAAACATATATTGTTAAACAATTGATTTTCAGAGATTTGTAAAGAAAGTTAAGTAAACTATTATTATTAATAAGGTTACCTTCTTAATCGTATGAGATAATGAAAATATGCGTCTAATGTTAAGTAAATGAAAGATTTTTTTGTACTAATATGCCACATATCTTTAACAAAACATCTTAATTACCTATTTATTTTGTTTGTAACTTTAAATTTTCAACAATAAAACTAGGTATTTTAAGTTGCTAATAGGTCCCAGTTGTACGTCTCAGAAACGCTATATGTCCCGTAGTACAAAACAATATAGGTCACACGCAGGGCTTAAATAGAAGTAATATGTAGCTATATATATATATATATATATATATATATATATATATTATATATATATATATATATATATATTATATATATATATGTATATATATATATATTATATATATATATGTATATATGCATATATATATATGCATATATATGTATATATATATATGCATATATATATACATATGTATATATGCATATATATGCATATATATATATATATCCATATATATATATATATGTGTGTATATGCATATATATATGTATATATGCATATATATATATGTATATATGCATATATATATATATATGTGTATATGCATACATATATGTATATATGCATATATATATATGTATATATGCATACATATATGTATATATGCATATATATATGTGTGTATATATGCATACATATATGTATATATGCATATATATATATGTGTATATATGCATACATATATGTATATATGCATATATATATATGTGTATATATGCATACATATATGTATATATGCATAATATATATGTATATATATGCATACATATATGTATATATGCATACACATATATATGTATATATACATACATATATACGCATACATGCATATATATATGCATACATATATATATGTATATATGCATATATATATGCATACACATATATATGTATATATGCATATATATATGCATACATATATATATGTATATATGCATATATATATGCATACATATATATATATATATGTATATATGCATACATATAAGCATACATATATATATGTATATATGCATATATATTCATACATATATATATATGTATATATGCATATATATATACATATATGCATATGTATTCATACATATATATATACCTATGCACATATATATATGCATACATATATATATATATGTATATATGCATATATACATATATATATATGCATATATATTCATACATATATATATACCTATGCATATATATATGCATACATATATATATATATATATGTATATATGCATATATACATATATATATGCATATATATTCATACATATATATATGTATATATGCATATATATATGTATATATATATATGTATATATGCATATATATATGTGTGTGTATATGCATATATATATATATGTATATATGCATATATATATATATATGTATATATGCATATATATGCATATATATATGTGTGTGTATATGCATATATATATATATATGTATATATGCATATATATATATGTATATATGCATATATATATATATATATGCATATATATATATGTATATATGCATATATATATATATATGCATATATATATATATATATGTATATATGCATATATATATATATATGCATATATATATATATATATATGTATATATGCATATATATATATATATATACATATATATACAGGGTGGGAAAAAATAAGGGTCCTATTTTTAAAAATTCATAACTTTTTTATTTATTGATTTTTTTTTTTTTTATTTTTTAGAATAAGTAAAGGACCCCTTCCGAAGCAAGCATGAGCCGTATTAGCCCTAAGGAACGCACCCTCATTTAGAAAACATTATTTTTGCTTAAAAAACTCAAAACAGTGTAAAAAACAATACTTTAGTTTTTGTAAGTTTTAAGTGTTTTTCGGCTAAAATTTGCTTTGTTTATTTCAAAAAATCTCGGAAGTGTCAGTCTACACACACATAAAGTTTGGTGAGTTTAACTTTTATTTTGTGGAAGTTATTCAAATTCAAGTTATTCAAATTTAGGACCCTTATTTTGGCCCACCCTGTATATATATGTATATATGCATATATATATATATATATATATATACATATATATATGTATATATGCATATATATACATATATATATATGTATATATGCATATATATACATATATATATATATATATATATATATATATATATATATATATATATATATATATATATATGCATATAAATATGTATACGATCTCGGGATGCAAGTATTTGATAGTTATTATACAAGTAATAATGACAAATGTATGATCGAAAACTATTAAATAAAAGGACATCGTGTGTGCGTTATAGAGGTGGTGCACAACCGGATGAAATTAAATTACGAATATTAATGGTGCGTGCATGAAGAAAGCCTCGGAGGCGCTCAGTAGGCACATAGAAATATGCGCAAGATAATATGCATAATGAAATAGGTGTAACGCTATATTCATTACGAAAAATGCATAATGGAATGCATATAATGGAATTCACTTAACGGAGTGACATCATATCTATTACAGAAAAATGATATTGGAATATGAACGATGGAATGTGCGCACGTTAGATGTTTGCCGGAAAAATTGCAGAGAAAGTCAATGTTGCCCGTGGGATATAACTAAAAATTTAAAAGCCTGCGGAAATTGCAAATCTGTTTTAGTTTGTAACCTTTTTTGTGTAGGATATATTTTATCTCATGGTTAAATAGTGAAGTTATTTTGAAATTTCTATGAAGATTTGTTATGTCCCTACCGCATATATATATATATATATATATATATATATATATATATATATATATAAATATATTATTATTATTATTATTATTACTATTTCATGTATCCACATACAACATCATTACAAAATATAATATATTATGTACTGATTTTCAGATTTTACTTTAACCATGTGTAGAGCTAGATAGTATATTATGAAAATATATTCATGGCGATTACGCTACATAGAGGCGTCCGCGTATCATCCTCGTATGTGTTCGTTATGCTAAAGTGCATGGATTTCCCGTCATGTGGTATTATAATATATCCATTTTCTCTTAAAAGCCATTATATGATGTTGATCTTGGGAAAATGCTAAAACTTTTAGCTTAAGGGTTTTTAATTCAAATTGCAATTCAAGAAATGTTGCTTAATTGGTGTCTAATAACTTGACTCAAATTTAACGAAAATTTGAAATATTTAAACTTTTAAATAAGAGGTTGTGTCTATATTATACACTAAACAGTTATTTTAAAATACTGGAGAGAAATATGTTATAATCAATGTCAAATACGCATTGTTCAAATTTCACAAAAAAACAGAAGTATCAAACATTTCACGAAGGACTGCCAACCTTCCTTTGCACTATTTTACACTCAGCTAAATGTAACAAAATATAACCCAAATTACGCACACTTACGCCGAGTATATGTGTTCTACAATTCATAATAATGAGTTTATTAGTTTTGAGTGACTCAGATATAAAAAATATCTAAACATATACATATACCTAACTTGATATATATTTCGGGATAAGTTGTGTTTGCTCTTACTATGGACTTCTATTTTAAATTGCATCAGCAGTAAATGATGTATTTAGCAAAGAGTTACAGACTTACTCTCTAAAGATATATGATATATTGGCTTTCATTTCTACCCATATAACTAGCGACAGATTAAACAGTAGATATTTCTTTGCCATTAGAAGTGTCAATATTTGTATTTCTGATTATTCTACCGTAACGCCCCCACGTAGCCAGGGGGTGCCATTTGCATCCCCTGAAATTTGTGATCCAAAAATATTATAAATATAAATACTGTTATATTTCCTAGTCAACTATACTTCTTCATTATGAACCAGTATTTACTTTTGTGTAATATATTTTACAGCAGGGCCGGATTTAGGGGCCACGGGGCTGGGGCCCTGGGCCACCAACCAAGAGAGGACCTCCCACCAATTTTTAACATAATTTCCGATTTCAAAAACGCTTCTTTGGATTTTATTTTGTTTAAAACTTAATTTTCTATTCCTGGTACTAATGATACCATAATAAATATTTACGGATTTTAAACTACCAGTTAAAATTAATCTATTGACCATAATAACATATAAATATGATTTAAATTCATGTCACCTTGTAAAAAGTAAAAAAATTAAAATGTACGTGTTCTCAAACACAAACATAACTTCGCTAATTTCAGATCAAGTGGTGAGGGAAACAAAGACTCGATGCTTTTCACCTGTTTCCTGCTTGGTGAAAGAGATTGTCAGTGTATCTGTCTTTTTTGTCAACTTACCAAATATATTTTTTTAAATATTGTTAATTCACACTAGTTAAAATTATAAATTATCAATTTAATAATTATAATCCAAATGATGTAATATAAACACAAAATTAATTCACGTTGTTGTTCTGCCAGCTTCTTTTAAAGATATTTTTTAATTTATAAAAGAAAGTGTTGTCTTCATTCAAAAGATATAAACGAATACTAGCAACCTAAATTATTTTCAAATGAAAGTGAGAATCAGTTTTAAAAATTATTTTTGTATTTTATCACGAATCTCAAATACGTTTTTTTCTTTTTGTTTTCAGTTGCAACTATTAATTTAAAAAATTGTGAATGTTACATTCAACATTTTTGAAATTAACATAGGAAAAATTCTAAATTTCACTCGAGATGAAGTTGAAAGAAAAACAGCATTAGTAGGGTATAAACCCCACGTACAAATAGAAGATTATAATAGAATTCTGTAGAGCTAGCAAGTAGCTACCTTATTTTACGAACTTTATGTTATTATTACTGCGTTTACTATGCTTTATGTGCTTTACTATACTTATGTTGTTATTTACATGTACCTACCGAAATACACAACAATATATTTAGATTATATAAAAGAAATTGTAATTTTGTATCTACTTATTTATATTTATATATCAGTACACACACACACTGAACCAAAACGTCACCCATATTAGAATATCAATATTACTTCCCCCCCCCTAAAAATGCCTTGCCCCCCTAAAAATGCCTTGCCCCCCCCCCTAAAAATGTCTTGCCTCCCCTAAGTTAGGAGTCTGGCTACGTGCCTGCCGTAACGGGTATCTTTTTTCTGATCTACCAACGTATATGCTATCCAGCTGGATCTGACATTCAAAACATCGCAAGTAAGGATTTGCTGCTTGCAAGTTACTGATTCTAAGACAATCGGTTCGGTCTGAAATACCCCATTGTTAACAGTCTAGCAATAGTTTCCACAGTCTCCAACCATAATTAAATGAGTAAATTGAATTCGCGATAATAATAATCAAGCGTACATTCCTGAAGCGAAACGGGTTGATTGCCTATGCAAATAGCAATCATTGCTCTGTAACTTCGTTAAAACTTGAAGTTATTGTTCGAAAATGTTTTTCTGAGCGTTGGCCAGTAAGATGAATTAATTGAGACTTACTGCGATGAGCAAGTCTTACATTGGCCAATTATCGACTGATTTCGGCAGGATTGATTATTTGGTGAACTCTTAGTTGACCAATAATCACAAGAGGGTTGCCGTAGCACGTTCGTATTGAAGGGAGGACCGTCTTCTCTGAATGGCTCTAATATTTAGCAATATTAAGTAATAACATTAAGTGGGAGGCCGTCTTGTAGTTAACTCATCTTCACACTTACTTATCTCACTCGATGTAATTTCTATGTAAGCAATGCCTATCGATACTCATTTTACATTAAAAAATAAGCGTAGTTACCTCAACTTGCATTATACATTAGATGTACTTCAAACGATAATCAATAAACCAGCCGCTCCCTTTTTGTGCAATAGGATTGGTAATATCTGGTAGGAGGACCTCTATAACTGGGTCTAATTGTTATTAATATCAACTTTAACAAGGATATATGAGTGTATACTGGTGTTTACCTTCCTGCCCACAAAATGTCGTTTGTTGTTAAAGTGACCAAGCTCATAATAAGAACTCAAGGACAAGCGCATGAACTAATTATTCTCTTTGGAATTCATCACAATTGTCCTTGTACCAGTATTATTTCCTTGTCGGTATAAACAAATTTAACAGATGACGTGTAACTTAAAATATTTTTTGAAAAGAAAATCCTTCGCAATGATTCAATGAGTCATAGACGACGTAACAGTTGTCTGCATATATATATATATATATATATATATATATATATATATATATATATATATATATATATATATATATATATATTATTTCGGTTGAGTTTTTTCTATAGGAGTTGTGTAAGCAACAATATTAGTCGGTAACAGGTCAAGGTACTTTTTACAACTTGTCCTGACGAATCGTAGCATATAAAAGATGTAGCTAAAAATGTGTGTATAAATGAAAATATATATATATATATATATATATATATATATATATATATATATATATATACATAT
>OY744533.1:22927422-22942422 GCA_963556195.1 Sepiola atlantica | reverse complement strand
ATATCCACTGACGTCGAGAGAGAGAGAGAGAGCAAATTACTGCTGTTGTAATTACATATCAATTAAGTCTTAACCATTTGTGGAGGGTGGAAAAGAGATATTTCGCCTGTATTTTCTTAGGGAAATAATTCCCCTATGTATGTTGCAGACTACATCATAAAAACCACGTCCAAAACCAAGACTGTTAAAACTCGCTTCTAACGAAGAACGAGTTACCTCACGGATCCCTCTGCTTCCCACGAAAAAGTCCGTGACGTCACGGAGCCTCTATCGCAGGTGCGCATTGACCCTTGATCTAAGGTCTCGTCACGCGGTGACCCTGTCACGTCTGTGAGCTTTGACTGTGAGAGCAGACCCTATTCTGCACTCGACTGCACGGGTCCACCTCACTAATTCGCGCAAGTCAAACCAACGATTTCCAACAGATATTCCCATAGGGCCATTATCCAACATTTCTCCCCTCCTATACAAAAAAATGGATGCTAAGATTTTGACTTTTACACACCCCTCCGCAGGGTCTGGTCAGACAAATTGACGTGGAAGTTAAGAATAAGCAATTGAATAAGCTTACAGCCAAGTTATGACAGTAGACAATAAGTGGTGTACAACACTAAAAGCTGCAAATTCACAAGAAGCAAGTTGAATGGAACTTACGTTGAAATGTTGAACGCAATCTTGTGTTATACTTGGAAAACTAAATGAAAACACAAGGAACTATATAATAAATATAAAATCATATCATTATTATCAAAAGTTAGAAGGTTTAAACTTATTGGGCACATGAGTAGGAGGAAGGACCAGTTGGTACACTACATGCTCCTTTGGGAATCAAGTATCAGAAAATAAGGAGTAGTCGAGCAGATATTTACCAGGACCAGTTGTATAATTACATTGGATTAAACACTGTAGTATTGAAGAAGTTTATGGATAAACGTGGACAGTAAGAAAACTAGTTAGTATTGTCCAAGCAAGAGTGAAATTAGAAGAAAATACGATAAATTGCGTACAGTAGAGTTAATTGCCAATATATGTTGCAAACGAATGTTACATAATAAGTGGGTACGTTTACTAGTGTTCATCTCGTGATTTTAATCTACAGGCGTATTTCGACGGGTACACATCTTGACCCTGCGTGTACTGAGAACGGATGGGTCGTCAGTTGAGGGAGAACATAACGGATCAAAAATCACTCGTGTGGAAGTTTTGAGAGTGACAGAGGAGTATAATGGCACAACAAAACTAAAAAAAAAAACAAATCCGTAGCCGGGCATGTGCCCCCACCTCGACTCTAGCAAACAAATGGTCCATCAACACGATCAATAAAAGGTATAACTTTAAATCTATTGTTCTTTATTCTTCGTGGCTATAAACACATTATTGCAGGTATTCCCAGTCATAGGAAGAAAAACAACAACGCAGCTATATAGTGAGAAGCACGAGATAACAGAATATGTTCATGAACAGAATACGTATATTCAATTGATTATGATATGTAAGGTGCTAGGCGTCCGGAAAGTAGAGAGGTATGCAACACGAATAATTGGTTGGTGTGTTTGTTTTTTTTAGTTTATTGCATGTCAACTGTCGTAGGAGAATTTTATGCCGAAATTGTACATATGTTTTGTATACGATTCGTTTGCAGTTTCATTTATTTTGTGCATAGTTGTAACCAAATAGTTTACAAAGAACACCTTTTATTTAAGCCATAAATAGGACCGTGACAGGTATTAACATTCGGGTACAAAGTGGACCTGGGAGCAGTGTTAACTAAGGCGTCACTCCACACATACTCAGAGCTGTCAGATTTTGAGCAGAACACCGGATTTAAGTTTTGTGTTATAACCAAAAGCATTGAAGGAGAGCTTTGGCACAAAGTCAAAACGAAATGGTGTATACTAGAGAATAGTAAATAAATAGATTATCTTCATAGAGAATAGTAAAAACAAAATGTAATACGGCGTTAGCAACTGAAACCGTGTTATCACCTTTGGTTCCTGGTGTATTAGGACGTGCTATCGCACGTTATATGTTAAAAAAATTATTGCATCGAGAAAAATTTAAAAACTGTCCAAGATAGAATGAAAAGCGACTTGTTGATTGAAGCAAAATGAAATAAGGACGACCTTCGAATATGCGATCGCATCACTCCAACGGCATATTGGCATCCTTATTTCCCTTGTGATTTTGTTTTCAGAAAGTGAAGACCTTGTTTTTAGTACGGATGTTAGCCACGTTCAAAGATTATTATGTCCTATTGACAATAATGGAACATATGTAATTATAGATAAATGGGAAATGTGGTAAATTAGATAAATATTGTAAGGAAGTAGATCAACATTAAATGAAAAATTCCAACGGTAAAGGCAAATTGAGTCCTGACAGTGGAACAAAAAATATGTGTCTGAAAGATAATGAGAAAGTTATGAACTGTATGAGTTATCGATTACAAGGAGGTTATCTGATTGCGTTATCATCTAATATGTACGTAGGAGTGTAAACCCTCCCTCATAAACAACAGACACAAATTATGCTTTGCTAGCGTTCGCACTGATATTCATATAACATGTCTAACATACGTTAAAAACAGAAATAAGAAAGAAAGAAAATCTCTTCAACTGGAAATGTTAAAACAAGAAAAAATAAAGAGATCAAGATGTTAGTCTAAATGCTTTCGGCTAAAGGGCGTAGACTTTTGTTTGGAATTTGGATGAGTTTTGACGAACAGCACTTTCGTTATTTTGTAGACCCATATAGACAGAGAAAGATAAATTATTTATGTACAATCTACACGTTACATATTCCATAGAGGTACCATGGTTTCATTGGCACGGGTAGACATTAACTGTTTAGAAAAGCCGCCAAAGACGTATTGAAAATCCTGGACGACTTACTTGAGTCGTTCCGGATTTTAAATGTGCTTTAAGGGCTTTTTCTAAACAGTAAATGTTACCCGGGTCAATGAAACCATGGTACACCTTTGGAATGCGTAGTTTATACTTTTTACATAAATACTTTGTATTTCAGCTCTCGATCGTAAGAAACGATTGTAAGGTCAGGTGAGATATTGCTTAATGGTACATCCACCCTAACGATCATTTCATGCCATGAATGTGAAAGGGAATATATTTCATTTGAGTCTTAAGGCAGTGAGACATTTATAGGCATATTAGTTGAGAGCTTTGGAATTTTTGAATTGTTCGAGGTTAGATGCATCTTGTTGCCCGTTTTATGGCCTACATTTTAATTCTGGTTGTTTTGTCTGTTTTTGTACGGAATTTTTAGATGAGTTCCAAAAAATTTATTTTTAGAAAATGCAATATTTTGTAAGGTGTTACTTTCTCGAATAATGTTTTTAGGTTTTGTTCATTAAAGTATTTCCTGCGGATATTTTCATATTTTTTGCAATCCATTTATATTTTGGTCTCTGGTTTGGTTGTTTTGTTCTATATCAGTTCCTTTCTGGCTATTTAATGCCCAATCCGGTCATTTTGGCAAAAGTGTTTTTATGTTTCAAGTTCTTTACATGTTCAAGTATTCATTCATGTTTTTTGGGTTTTGTTTTATGGCATATCAACCATGTTTTAGGTTATTTAATGTTGAATCCGGTAATTTTTGCGAGAGTTTTTATGCTTTAAGTACTTTATATGTTTAAGTATTTATTCATAGTGTTTGGTTAAGTTAAATCGGGAAGGAAGGGAGAGGAGAGACATGAGAGGGGGTAGGGCTTGGGAGAGGGAAAGGAGAGGGAGGGAATGTTTTGTTTTTGTTTTTTTCGAATATGATTGAGTTTTGCAAAGAAAAACCTATTAAACATCAATATTTGAGTCAAAAAGTCAATAACTTAAGACTGATTCGGTTGCGCCAGTAGGTCCTATTTGACCCATAGATGGGCTCTTACGGGTATTACTACGCCGGGCCAGAGTGGACCTAGGAGTAAAGGCAATGAAGGGGCAACTTTACAGTCACTACAGCTCTAAAATGGAAGCCTCACGACTGGATGTATTTCAAGGTCATACACAGGACCTTTTCCATCGTAAAATGTATACTTTCTTTATTTCGACTCATACATTGATGCCATAAACACTTTAGCAATTTCATACATAACACTTTTAATGCTTATAACTCAATTTGAAACCAATCGCAGCAGGAAACGAACAGAGGTATTCGATTAAAAACATGACATTGCTAATAGAAATCTTATTGAGGACCATACTATCTTTTTTACACGACGCTGCCACAAAACACACGTAAACCTTTACAATATTGACCATCTATACTTATCGAACATTATTCAACCAATCGCAAAACCTCTTAATACATTATTATTATTATCATCATTATTTCTATTCTATGCTTGTTTTCCTTTACAATTATCGAAAGCATCGATTTTTTTTTAATTTGACGTGATACGTCTTCCACTAAGCATATCATTTATTTTCTTTATTCTTTTTTACATTAAATACCATTGTTTTTAATGTTTTTAAATTCAATCTCCAATCAAAATTAGCACTCCGCATTGGGATAAAAATTGCCTTAGTTTAGAAGGATGTTCCCGTAACTGATCTTGGTAAGCTTCACGCATATTTTTGGATCACATCTACTTTTTTGGCGGGACGGGTTATGTTTACTTACAATCGTAGATGGCAATCGTACAATACTTGAGAAATCTATTTAGTTTGATTTAAAACATGGATAATTCTTATTTTAATTAGCTAAATTACTTACAGGGTCCTTTTCAACTTCTTAATTTAAAAATTAATACTTTAATACATATATATTCATCCTGCAAAACGCCGGTGTACAGGCCCTGCTAGTAATATATACAGTCGTTTCCTCTTTATTTGTGATTAATAATATACTTCCGACAAAACTAATATGTAATTATTATGTGTTGATCCTAATATTTGATTCTGTTTTGGGTATAAAAATGAATTTGAATTAAATTTGAATTCATGAACACAAAAATAGCCAAATTGAAATTCTATTTCTTCATATAAGTTTTTATACTTTTCAGTATAAGTTGCTTTTACTACCGAATATTATGTCTCACCACAACTCCTGAAACACCAAGAATATTTTTCAAATGGAAACTATCTTTGTCCTCGGCAGAAAATGTAAATGCTAATAGAGTAAAGCATTAATAAAAAGTAATATTATTTAACTATTATTGATTAAAAAATATTTAACTATTATTGATTAAAAAATATTTAGATATTATAAGTATTTTTTTTTATTAATATAGTGATACGGTTGGCAAGAAAAAAGAAAATATATGGAAGCTTTTAAAATTCAATTGCGCTTCCAGTGACCTCGTCTGGAGTAACGGATTTCTTTCCTCTTTACTTGCTTCCCCACGAGGGCAAAATTAGACACAACGTCGGTTTTAATGTGGGGGAAATCTAGCTCACCCAAACAGGGCACTCTGGAAAAGAACAAAAATACAAATTTCCTCAGTCTATAAGTGTAGCTGAAACGGATACTACACTTTGTTTCCAGCCAAAATACCAAGTTATACTTTACGGGTGTTGTTACATGTAAATAGTGTTGACATTATTGAAATTGAATTGTCATATTTAACCATCAAATCAAATCTTCAATTATTCCTATATATTTAGTTATATATTCTTGCGACGTTTATCAAGAAAACAAACAATTATTAACATTATTAATTTTAAAGTCCTTCAAATAGCTTGTATTGCTATTTTTGTATGTTCGGTTGTCTACACAACAGAAGCGTTAGATTAATAATGACTTGTTTATGTGAACATTTATTAATGTTTTTTATTAAAAACTTTTTTTCGATTTGCAAATGTGTACGTTTGACAGACAGTAATAAATTATATGAATAGAAATTATATGGCGTCACTTTTTTAATTGCACATTAAAATGCTAAAAATTAAATTTAAAGTATGTTAATTACGAAATATCATCATCCATAATGCATTTCGATTCATTTGTAAACAAGTCCAGCTTTTACATCTTTTGTTAATAGTTAAACAAAAAAAACAGTGTATTACTTTCGCGACGCTTAGAAATGTGAAAGTAATTTGTAAGCTCTTAAATATTTGAATAGAAAGTTATGTAAACTGGCTTTTATATTCTTAGCTAATACTCATTTATTAAAAGAAGTAAAAGCTTCAGAATCTATTTACATCAATTAATCTTGTAAAAATATATGAAAACGTTGTCCTAATAAAAATTGCTATATTATTATTAAAAGATGATGCAATTAACACTTTAATGAGAAACTGTTATTGTAATAATTAAATTGATATTCTTAAAAATAATTTGTCAGCTCCCACCAAATGGCAGAGTTAAACAATCGAAGCAAAATGAAAGTAATAAGACTCCCGGGCAACGCAGTTGGATACGACTAGTAACATTTTAAAGAGAAACTGTAGAGAAATTATTGCTCGCCCACGCAAAGGTTGAATAAAGAGAAAACCATGTTTGATCATCGTAATTTACATCGACATTTTTAATCTTTTTTAAATTAGAATTTATTAAAATCTACTTATTTCAATCGCTTTTCGTAAATGGTACGGTGTGTCGATCTTTAGTTGAGCTCCACTTGTTTCATAATCTATCACCCTGTTCAACTATTTAACCATCTGGTATCGCAACAGTTTGTTTCGCTAACAATTGAATGAAAAAGGGACAATTAACATACGTGAGCGTTTTTTCACTAGTATTTCACCGCTTAGCAAGGCCCAACTACTACTCGAGGATACGGGTTAATTTGAAAGGAATGGAAACGATGTGTGTAAATTATTAAGGTAGTATTTGTAAACATTAGACTTGAAAACGACTATGTTTTATTCAGCTAGGAAGCAATATAATGGTATTGTATTCCGCAGACATGAAGTTCTGTAGAACGATCTTTGTTCATCGAAGTTTCATTTAGTTTTCGGTACACAGATGGAGAAATAATAATAATTTACAGTAATTGTAGCTAGACTAATTTCTGCTGCGAATGTCTTACTAGGGGGACCAGAGATTTTTCTTCTTCTTTTTCTTCTTCTTCTCATGAGATTGAACCTAGCATTAAAAAAGCGATTGAGTAGAGAAAGACTCGTAACGTCTCTTCTATGAGAAGGAATATGTAGGGAATAGAGAAGATCAGCCCCACGAGATTTCGAAGTCGATGTTGTATTCTGTCAAGGAAGAAAAGAGTACTCTGTGCGGCACTTCCTCAGATGTGACAAAATTAGTCCTTATTAGGACGTGCCTCACTCTCTTACAGGTTCCGGATTCTGTCAGGAGTTAAGCACTTATTTGAGCGGTTGAATGTTTCAAACATCACAGCAACTTTAGCACTGGATTTGATGTAAGTCTTCCATTTCACGTTTGAAGTTCTGTCCTCAGAGCTTATCAAAGCATAGGGATTTCAGTGCTTGTTATGGTTTCGACTGTATTGTTGTGAAAAATAGACATATGCAACTTAAGAAATTGTGAAAGTCGCATATCTTACATTATTATTTATGATCTGCCATCCTCACCATTGAATGCAGCTTTTTGATTCGTGTTGTTCACAACTGGCTTATTACATATTTCATGTTTGATTGATTCATAGACATTTCGTTGTGGAGACAAGTTGGGGCAGCTTATACGATTTACCAGACTAGTTCGGAGTAAAAGTACAGAATAGTTAGCATTCGAAAACTTGCCTCCAACGGAAAAACAACAGATCATGCATACGAAACGTATTATAATTAAATTATTTACTAAACCTCTTCTAGTTCTAACGCGTGAAAACGATTTGCACAATGTGTTACCGTTTACAACATTTTACGTATTATATATACCGTATAAAAATATCTTTCCACGTTAAAATACGCCGGGTTCTGTAGAGAATTTCATTTTACTGCGTTTTACATAATTTATGTGTGTGCGTTTTCTTTTTTGCATTACGAGTTTTTGAATTTTAAATATTCTAGATTTTTTTTTAACATGGTTCACCCCTAACAAGGCAGTCCGCCACTGTAGACGTAAGGGGCTACTGAGAAAAAGAACAGGGGAGAAGTGGGGGGGGGGGTCAGCCTAAATTGGGATCTGTGCAGCGAGATGTTTGTTTACATTAGTTTTAAATCTCTGCATGTCAGTACTGTCGGGGAAACAGAGGGCAGGGAGGGAGTTCCAGAGGCCAGCAGTACGAGGAAAGAAGCTATTTGTAGTAGAAGGCTCTCCGGCATCTGAGGACCTCCACAGTGAATGAATGAGAGTTAGTTGATTGTCAATTTAGTCTATTTTACTTAGTTTAGTGGTCTATCGTAAATTGTATACCTTTTACTATTAGGTTGGCTAAAGCTTCTTTAACTGCGACCAGCTTCCAGACACTTGTGGGCTACTTTTGTTATAAGAGCTAGTAATTGGTGTATCAACGGATGCATAAACATCTTTGATTGGTAAGATTGGCGATATTAGCTCGTTCACCCACAGGATTTCCGGGATTATATTGCTTACCCCTATTGTTACTAGACATCGGATTTATTTGTTTCGTGAAAACGGATACTGTTTTCACAAGCTACATACCTAACACAAGAAAATATTTTTATAGTCAAAGAGTTATATTTCCCAAAAATTACACTCAGTCAATAAAAAAAATACAGAATCAAAGACAGAGTTCCACAAATAATACGAACACACTGATTTATTATTTTTAAATAAATATTAAAATAAGTAACATCATCAGTCATATGAAACCATCCGCCAATATATTACTTCTTTTATTGCATACAAAAGCAACCAGGCAGATTAATTACCTGATGTTTCAATTTTTCTAACTAACCCCTCACTTGTGAGTTAATGCCCCTATTGATATACAAGGTCAGTGTTTTAATGTGGGTAAAGGGGCACTCTGGATTGAAAGAAAAATTTAAATCGTCTTAGTCTACAACAACTCTCTTTTACTTACTGCGGACGAAGAAGATCAAGTTTAGTAGCAGAACAGATAATATACTTTTTAATAATTTATCTGTAAATAATTAAAACATACAATTAAACAACAAATTAGCTAAGAGGTCATCAAAAGTGTGGTCAGTGTCTATCCTACTCTTAGATAAAAATCATTTCAATCCCAACAATATTATATTTACTCTAGATGGCCATCCTATTAAAATTTCTCAAATATATTGAAACTTTTATTATATATTCATTACACTGAAAAAGTCGCAGGAAACGCCGAAAATTATTTTTTAAAGACATGTTGTATTCTATACGTGACTATATAATAAATAAGATTACAAAATAGATATACATCTATATATTTTTCACATTATTTTTTATACATATGCATATGAAGATGAATAGACGATATATTATAAAATAGAATGTCGTGGGAACACTATGTATGAAAGACAGAAGAAAAAAACAATGAAACACAGGAAGAAATAAAAAATCATACGAGATATTGGCTGGTTTCTTTCAAATCAGTTTTTTCTGAACATGTTCGTTGACCCTAACGGGACTGGTCAATCGCGTTTGATTTTTATTTTTTCCTGTGCTAGTGTTTGCTGTTTGTCTTTCATGCGTAGACACACACACACATGATATATATATATATATGAGAGAGAGATACATATATATATACTTTACAAATTCACTTTTATATTGGCTAAAATAAAAAAGATTGCAGGCATGTCTTGAAGTAATGACTTGAGACACTTAAATTACAAATATATATATATATATATATATATATATATATATGGGTGGGGGTGTATGTGTGTGTTTGTTCGTCTTATTCTGATATATTTTCACTGAAATATATAGCCCCTCGACATTACTGCTATTATGAAGTATGCTAATTAGTATTCGTAATTATATTACAGTCGGCATTTCAAGATTTTCATTTCAAATCTAGCGCAACTTTATCAAATAATTGTTTCTTCAATAATAGTTACCATTAATAATGATTACGTTACTGTTGACACGCTAATTTATTCGCGATATCTCCTCCATTAACGTATGATTATTAATTTAATTTGTATTAGAAAATTAGTTTATGGATGTCACAATGGCAATAAAAAATATTCAAAACACAAAAAACAGAAGAAACACATTAAGTATGTTGAACATACATCCGAGATTATAAGTGACGATTAAACTAAACATACACCTACATTTATAAATATCAACATACACATATATTGTTCATACGCAAGGTTGGTATCCTTTCACTCTCGAGTGACAATATGCCCTGTAATGGTGCCTTCACATGGAGTCTGTACTGAAGCAAGGGTCTTGCAATCACAACCGCGGGAGCCTCTGTGTAGCTTAATTATCATACCTATATTTTCATAGCTTACTATATATATATATATATATATATATATATATATATATATATATATATATATATATATATATATATATATATATACGAGGTCTGTCTAAAAGTATTCGTCCTTAGGCCAGAAAAAATATTAAAAACACCTGACGGAGTTGGGACCCTAACCCCCTTCAAATACGCGCCTTGTGTTATTGCACACACTTTCCCACCGACCCATCTACTGACCGAAACACCCCTGGAATCTTCTTTTGGAATGGTGTTCATCTCCGCCGTCGTTTTCCGAACGATCTCTTTTCTAGTCTCAAAGCAGGAACATTTAAGTGGCGTTTTCAATTTTCGAAAATAACCAGAAGTCGAAAGGAGTCATGTCTGGAGAGTAGGGATGTTAGCGAACGACTGGAATTTCATGCTTGACCAAAGAATGTCGGATCAATTGGGATGAATGTGCGGAAGCGTTGTCATGATGCATTTGCCAGTTTTTCACCGTCCACATGTCTAGTCTTTAGTGCCGAACTGCTTCACGGAGACGCCGGAAAACATCTTGATAGTACTCCTTTGTCACTGTTTGTCCTTCCGGTGCGTATTCGTGATGCACAATTCCACTGATATCTAAGACGACAGTAAGCATCTCCTTGATTTGCTTCGCACCTGTCGCGCTTATTTATGCCTTGGAGACTAACTATACTAACACTGCGACGACTGTCTTTTTGTGTTTAGGTTGTACCAGTACACCCATAACTTATCTCCAGTTATCACGGTGTCCAGAAACCCAGGATCAGTATTGGCGGTTTCCAGAAGGTCCTGTGCAACTTGAACACGGAGGTTATTTTGTTCGTGCGACAACAACTTGGCCACAAGTTTCGCAGCCACTGTGTGCATGTTTAAATCATCACGCATAATTGCATTTGCAGAATCTTTACTTACTCCAACCTCTTAGGCAATCTACCGCCCGGTTAAACTACGATCTTCCATCACCTAATTTCGCACCCTCTCAACAATAGCCGCACTCCGAGCAGTTTGGGGCCTGCCAGAATACTGGTCACTCTCCGCTGATGTGAGGCCATTTTTGAATCGGTTGAACCACTCCTTAATTTGTGTTACACCAATCGCATCTTATCCAAACACCTGCTGAATCTTGCGAATTATTTTACTTTGCGAATCACCAAGCTTTTGATAAAATTTGATCCACTACCTTTGCTCAACACGTTCGGTCATCTTGAAAGAATCGGTAATCCGACGATCACGTTGTGTAGCTCCTCACTCAGCGATCGACAGCCAGCCACTAACGCGCAGGAAGGCGATGATAAAATTCAGACATGCGCATGAAGGTGTTTTCTTTAACTGTGTAGAGTGGCGCCGCCCTATTGTCTCTATTTCGAACGGAAAAAAATAAAAGTCGGATATTTTCAGACAGGCCTCGTAGATTATATATATATATATATATATATATATATATCGCTGCTTTATGGTTGACACTAGTGTTTGCGTAGTTAATACGTTATTAAAAAGTAAACGAGTGTTTGTATGGACCGTGAACGTAGAAAAATCACAAGGATTATAACCCGACCATTATAGGATTTGAACCTGTGACCGTCTTTAACTAGCGTCATTGTGACCGTCTTTAACTGACGTCACTTAAACTAACTTTGTAAACGAGAGGACAATTGATGAAATTCAACTGTGTCGTAATAACGCAAATAATAATTAATACTTATTTCCTTTTTGTGAATTTTATATATTCACAGCCCCGTCGAAGATATAACCGTTTATTTTAAAATGGTATTATTACCTACGCACACCCTAGTGTAAAACAACAATGCATATAAATATATATATATACAACATATTTGAAATATTTACCATTTGTTTATTTGCATTCATATATACATATTGTGTGTATTTAGGCAGCATATTTTCATTTAGGCAAACATTATTAAATAACACGGAGTGGTTTTGTTTGATGCGACTTTTTTTTATTTTTTCAATTTTCCGAATTGTCTATCTAATGTTTCGGTCAAATTGATGGATCATATTTATATCAATTTGACCGAAACATTAGATGGACAATTCGGAAATTTAAAAAATTAAAAAAAGTCGCATCAAACAAAACCACCCCGTGTTATTTAATAATGTTTGCTTATATATATATATATATATATATATATATATATATATATATATATATATATATATATATATATATATATATATATATATATTGAGAGTTCCCACCCAAAACAGCACGTGTTCGCGCGATTATGTGTCCCCTTACAAAGATTCAAATAAGATATAATGCTAGTAAACTTTATATCAAGAACATTTTCCTTAAAATCTATTATGTGATATTGATTTTAGTAAAGGTATAACATGTTCGTCTTAAGCGTAAGGGGTGTTAAGAACTTAATGGAATTCAGTGAATCTTGCTTAATTGGTGTCTATGACTATTGATAAAATATATTGTTAATTTTAAATATTTGAATTTTCAAAGGGGAGGTGTATCCACATTACACCTCCTTAAACTACGTTAAACATACCTCAAGCTAAAATAAATTTGAGGAATATATATATATTAAAATAGATACCTGATACCTATTGTTTTTTTGTTTTTTTTAACAATCGGAGGTATCTAAATTTCTACGATGGTCTCCGACGTCCTCGTTTCCCCCTTTGCGTGAAATTAAATGTATCCCACATAATCGAGCAATGCGCCCACCAGCAGAAATGTTCCAAAAGTCATAATGATAAGTTATTTATAGAGATATATAGATATAAATATTTTTTTATCTACGGTAAATCAAAGAAGAATTAAGTGTTTAGTATATTAAATATATTCTTGTTGTGTATGTGTGTGTTTGCTGTTCATTTTTCATTTGCGTTTCTGTCTTCATATTTCCTACTTCATACAATGATCGAGTGTTTACTTTTACTGAGCTTTCGGCTCCGATTCCATATTAATCGTGGTGACTTTTGGCACATTATGTGACTAGCACCGCTTTTAGCGCCCGGTTATAGCATTATACGAGAACGTGGCATGCCGACGTGAAATAAATATCGAAACGAAAGTAACCAAAAATATAGTGCGGGGAAAATGTATATGAGTATCGAAAAGCTAAGGAGAGTGTAACGTAAGAGAAAAGAGTAAACACAATCAACAAAAAGGTTAAAAATAGTCACATAAGTCCAGGATAGGAAATAAAAACGTACACCCACTTAGCAATAAGTAGTGACGACAAACTGTATTGGATGAGAAAAACTGTATTAGATGAGAGATACGTATTAAGTGACTGAATATACACATATATATATATACATATATATACATATATACACACATATATATATACATATATACACATATATACACACATATATATACATATATACATATATCTATATATATATACACACATATATATATACATATATACATATATCTATATATACACACACACATATATATAAATATATATATATATACATATACACACACATATATATAAATATATATATATATACATATACACACACATATATATGCATATATACACACATATATATACATATACACACACATATATATACATATATACACACATATAAATATATATATATATATATATATATATATAATGAGATTTTAATTTTACTACAGTTTTAGAAGCGCCGTTATAATGAGATAACTTTGAAATGCGAGAATCAGTTAACATGACGCGAGATTTTGAAATGAAATATTTATTAAATAATTTTTTTATTATATCCAAATTTTCGGTTTTATAGTATAGTTAGGCAACATTCTTTTATACATATCTGGTTGAACAGGAGTGCTAACTTCTGTTTGTTCATTTTTTAGTCCAATTTTTCTATTCGTCGATAGATCTTGTGCTTTTAATAATGGAGTGTAAGAACTCTCCATATTTAACGCAAACGTTTTCGACCATCATTGGTCGTCTTCAGGCGGATGATTGATAAATGTAAAATAAAATTGGAGAAATTTATTTAAGAGAACGTTTCCACGTGATTAAAAATATCAAAACATAAAATCATTCAACAGCATTTCAAAACGCCTTCGCAACCCTCATAATGAGCAGAGTTAATGTTGGGCTTTTTTAATTGAATGAACAACGCTGCCATTATGGAGAGGCGAATACCGTAAAATGATACAGCAAGAATGGATGTGCTACTGGTAAAGATATTTCTAAAATTATCAAAGATAATTTTAGACATATCTTAATATATATAACACACATATATATATATGTATATATATATATGTCTACACACACATATATATATGTCTACACACACATATATATATATATATATACATATAAATATATATATCTACACACATATATATATATATATATATATATATATACATGTCTACACACATATATATATATACATATATATATATATATATATATATATACATATATATATATATGTCTACACACACATATATATATGTCTAAACACATATATATATATATGTCTAAACACACATATATATATATATATGTCTACACACATATATATATATATACATATAGATGTCTACATATATATATACATATATATGTCTACACATATATATATATACATATATATGTCTACACATATATATATACACGTATATGTCTACACACACACATATATATATATATATATATACATATATATGTAGCTTGTGTAGCTTGATTGCCATA
>OY744533.1:22919922-22922422 GCA_963556195.1 Sepiola atlantica | reverse complement strand
ACATCTAGTCGATAGTCCATTTCCTGCCAAACGCGTTCCAGCATCTTGACGTCAATGGTTCCCACAACTGCCGTTACTCGAGCCTTTAGTTCGTCAATATCTCTTGGAAGGGGCGGCACATAGACTTGTTGCTTGACAAAGCCCCAAAGGAAAAAGTCACACGGGGTAAGATCAGGAGACCTAGGAGGCCAGGGCATGAGAACGTCATCACCTCGCCCAGATCTCCCAATCCATCTACCAGGCAGCCTTGTGTTAAGAAACTGCCTTACTCTAAGACTCCAGTGTGGTGGTGCACCATCTTGTTGAAAAATGAAGTCATCAGATTCTACTTGTTCCAACTGAGCCATTAACCAGTCTTCCAGCATGTTGAGATAGGATTCACCAGTGATAGTTGCCTCTTCAAAGAAGAACGGTCCATAGACACCTTTCTTGGAAATTGCACAAAACACGTTCACTTTTGGTGAATCTCGCTCGTGCTCAAGAAGTTCATGAGGATTCTCAGTACCCATATGCGAGTGTTATGCTTGTTAACTTTGCCATTCAGATGGAAGGTCGCCTCATCGCTAAAAACAAGCCGCTCATCAAAGCCGTTATCTTCCAACTTCTCTTGCATTGCAATGCAAAAGTCACGGCGAAGTGGCTTATCAGTGTCCTACAACTTTTGGACCAACTTGAGCTGGTAAGGTACCATTTGCAGTCGTTTCCTTAAGAGACGCCAGACAGTTGCTGGAGCAAGCTGAAGTTCCCTGCTGGCTCTTCTCACTGATTTACGGGAGCTCCGCTGAAAGGCTGTCCGAACTTGCTCAACTGCATCTTCTGAAGTTGAAGGGCGACCTGTTCGCTTACTTGGGCACAAACACCCATCTTTCACAAATTTAGCATGCCATCTGACAATGGTTTTTTTTTCAGGGGCTTCTTATTTCCTGCGAAATGCACGCTGAACACATGTCCACGATTAAGTCTTTGCAAATTGGAGGACGCAAAATGCCTTGTCTTGTTTAGAGAACGCCATTACTGCACCTGGAAATATAACACGAAAATCATTAGTATGACCAAAAACTTGATTAAGCAAGCTTTAAAATGGCACCAGTTTCATATTTCTACCTGGAATAGTTCATGAGATATACGCATTTGTAATGTTCCAAAGACTTTCGAAACACCCTGTATATATATATATATATATATATATATATATATATATATATATATATATATATATATATATATATATATATCAAGTCAGTCAAACCATCCCTTTGTAAACTAAAGGAGTGGCTTTTAGGACTTAATGTAGTCAACTTGTTACATTCCTCCCCATTTGTCTTTTTTTTTATTTTCTCCTAAACTTGTCACTAGTTTTCATTATGAATTTTAAAGTTTTTAGCCGTATTTAAGTACTTCCACGTTTATACTCTGATGAGTGTGGACGAAAGCCGGCTCAGTACATTCATGATTTTTTTAAATTATTTACTCTCCTTTTTATAGTTTTTCAAATTCCTTCTACCCCCCAACGAATGTCCCAAACGTCTGTATTCCATGCCGTAATAAAATTTTGTACCACGATAACTTTATTTATATATATATACAAACTTTCTAAATATATATAGTGTATATATATATATATAGTGTATATATACATATAGTGTATATATATACACTATATATACACTATATATATATATACACTATATATACACTATATATATATACATATATATACACTATATATACATGACCTATATATATACATATATATACACTATATATATATATACATATATATACACTATATATATATATACATATATATACACTATATATATACATATATATACACTATATATATACACTATATATATACATATATATACACTATATATATACACTATATATATACATATATATACACTATATATATATACATATATATACACTATATATATACACTATATATATATATATACATATATATACACTATATATACACTATATAAATATATACATATATATACACTATATATATACACATATATATACACTATGTATATACATATACATATATATATACACTATATATACATATATACACTATATATACATATATACACTATATATGTATATACACTATATAAATACATATATATACACTATATATATACATATATATACACAATATATATATACACTATATATATATATACACTATATATATATATATACACTATATATATACTATATATATATACATATATACACTATATATATATGTATACACACACTATATATATATATATATATACTATACATATACACTATATATATACACACACTATATATATACACTATATATATACATATAAATATATATACACGATAGATATATGTATATATACACTATATATATACATAAGTATATATATACACTAAAGATATATTTATATATATACACTATATATATATATATACATATGTATATATAGGCACTATATATATACATATG
>OY744533.1:22912422-22914922 GCA_963556195.1 Sepiola atlantica | reverse complement strand
TCTATATTTGTATTTATATGCTCTTCTCTCAAATTACTACTTAGCTATACGCATACACATACTGACACTTTGGTATATCTACCGTGCTTTGTCTTTCATCAAATTATCTTTTTCCTGAACTGAATTCGAATATAAGCAAGAAAGTATTTAGATACAGTAATGAATAAAATTGATATATCTAGACTGTCACCATAAAGTATGTTATCGTTTATACGAAGTTATTTTTTACTGAATGTTATTTCATGTTTTGTGTCGTATTCTGCCCTTGTGTTTATGTTAAGCTGATCAAAAACCTTAGGTGTATCTCCTTCAACATGACAACTGAGTCGAATCAGATTATTATTTAAATCATTTATCCCGGATGAATCAACAGAGTTTTACAACAAACATAAAACAGAACAACATTGTGGATTATTTAAATATTGCTGTTTAAAATGTTAAATTAAACCTAACAAGCATCGTAAACATTCTCCAGAAAAGAATAGTAAGTAAAATGGTAATAATGTATTGCACACAGAAGAATTATAACACACACAACACTATGTCCTCCTCTCTCTCTCAAATAAAATGTGTGAAAGACAAGATGTGTGAAAAATACAAACAAAACAATTAAACAAATTTAAATACAGAAAAAAACATCATCAAGAAACGATAAAATGGAAAAAGGGATGAGAAGAAAAGAAAAGTTTTTACCGTCATCAAATACATTTAAAATCTTCATTGCTATCTGAAGACGTTTGTTCATCCGAACGAAACCAGTAAACACTCTCGTTTCTTGTTGATTTTTACTGTATTAAAATTTGGTATTTCGTTTGTCTTTTTCACATACATACACATACACATACAAGATGTATTTTTATTTTGTAACATAAATTACTTATAATAGCTCAATAGTTTAAAGCTAGAGCTATGCTATATTCAGTATTGTTGTGTAGTTCAATACCTCAAGGGACAGATTAACGTTATTTTTTACAACTTATTTTTTTAGTAAAATCGTAACCTATTTAATTTAGCAATACGAATTTCGGCATATGCATCTGATGTAAAAGAATGAGTAACGTGCGCACATTATGAATGTAACTTGGAGAAAATTATAAACATACCCGCTTTAAGGTGACTTCCCAATAAAATGCAAATATAATATAAACGTTCGGAGGAATTACACCCTAAAGAATATATTTATATAATATGATTTACCATATTCGAATTTAACATATATACCGGCCGTTGTGGCATATGAACATAAAAAGAAGTGAGGTTACTGAGATAAGTGCGTAAGGACGGGTACAGAAAAAGATGTGGATATGCGAAGAATGTTCGACTATATACTGAGCTTGAGTGGAGCGGAGTAAGAGAATGCGAGTCGGGGTGATCTTTGTAAGACCTAACGATATCACAAGAACAGTCATAAGAATTTAACCGTATTAACGTGTCCAGTGAAATATACAACTCCCCTCTCCTAAATGTAAACCTCCAACCGAGATGCAAAGCTCTGAGTAGCTAAAATGTTCAGTTTACGTCTGACGATTATATTGGTAGGTTAAATAAATTGTTACGTCGAACTGACAGGGTGTTATGAGATTTTTTTTTCAATTCAAAATTATATAACGGCAGGCTATTATTAACGTACTTTCAGTTTTATAAATACACCACTGATGGGTTCTTAGAACTTCAAGCAAGGGCGTACGGGTAATCATCAGTGTTCGACTTGAATTATGAAGGTTTTAAGTTTATACAAATGCTGATAATTAGTCGTGCGTTTGATCTTGGATCAGTCTTCATCTCTAAATTCAAAGGTACGTTTATAATGTCCTGCTAATATCTATTAAATACATTTCAAAAAAAATTAAGGCTTAGAGCAATGGTTTATGCGTACTAATTGATTCACAAAAAATGCTACGTGTGCTTCCTGTGATTTAAAAGCTATAAAATTACGAAAATATAGTGTAATTAATACAACTCTACTTACAACCAAGATTATAAAATGTGAAATGATGTCATGGGCTAGGGCAGGATGACATAAAATGCCTCATAAGATTCCCGGAAATGTCAGTGTGGGCGCTAGTATATATATATATATATATATATATATATATATATATATATATATATATATATTGAACCTTTCGGCATAAAAGCAATTTTGCATGTTTTACAAATTGTATTACTTTCGGAATATTCCCCGCGGAAGTTCGCATAGGCTCTCTGTGATTCTGCCTCTGGAATAGCCGATGGAGTTCCGCCATCGCTTTTCTCATAATTACTTCTCGCGACTCAAATTGCAACCATTTCAACGTGATTTTCAGCTTGGCGGAGATCCAAAAGTGTTTATCCACTAGAGGGGATTTTCAGAACAGCGGTCTGTTTTCTTGATCAATAACAGCTAGGTTATAAGCGTTGAATCAGTGGCTGGAGTTTCGTGGTTAAGTTGTTATTCTTCGCCGCTAAAAACTTTACCCACAATATAAGTGTAGGTAGTATTGCAATTTATATATATGAC
>OY744533.1:22904922-22907422 GCA_963556195.1 Sepiola atlantica | reverse complement strand
TGCCTAGAATTCAGAGTGAGGGATCAGTTTTGCATATAAATTTAACGTAAAATGATTCCCATTTCCTGACTATTCTACCGTGTTAAGACAGTTAACCAATTTCTTGTTATGCTATGAGTTATAGATCTTGTGAAGTTTTTGAGGGGGTTGGGACCGATAGAAGTTATACTTTTTAGGCCATTGTGCGGTTTTACGACCTTGCCACTCGGACTTAGAGTTATTGATAAACCTATTTTAAGTAACTGCTCTAAAAAACTGATGATAAATGATAAAAAAATGATAAACTGATAAAAAAGATGATCCCGTATTTCCGGGGTATTCTAATACCCCGGAAATACGGGATCATTTTACGTTAATTTTATATACGAAACCAATCCCCATTCTAAATTTCTAAATAATTGTTTGTTTGTGTTTCTTCTTTTCGCCAGATTTTTCAGGGTGTTCACACGTTATCGCCGAATAAAGTAAAATCTTGTTTTTTCAGATTTAAGTAACAGAGCAGAGCAAACATATTAAATAGTCAAACAACAGTTATTGTTGCTAAAAAACATAACTAAAATAGTCAGGACAAAAGTACTATTTCAGATCGGACCAAAAATCAAGTTTATCCAAAATTTGGGCGAATACAGAGTAAAATGGGCAATACAAGTCAACAGTCTCTATAGTACAATTGAAGCTTAAAAATTATTTAAACTTATTAATTTAATTTTACTTGAGTGATTGAACCCTCCCCATTCAGATAAAATAATTATCATAAGTTAGATTTAATGCCACCAACTTATCTTCCAGCGGGTTAAATTCTTCGTCCTTCATTTTAACGGGAAAAATCTTAATACATATATATATATATATATATATATATATATATATATATATAGAGAGAGAGAGAGAGAGAGAGAGAGAGACATATATATACGCACATATATATACATATACACACATATATATATATATATATATATATATATATATATACATATATATGTATATTAATTAATTAATTAAGTTCAAATATTAACTAAATGAACAAAACCATTAGTTTTCAAAAGTGTTCAATATATATTAGAGCTTTTATATTAAAATAAACATATTTTGAGTATTCGACAATTGTTTAAGAACCTTCTCGGCTCCTCCTCAGAGATCTCTGATCAGCAAATATTAGATCCGCCAATATACAATCATAAAAAAACAAACAAAAGATAAAAAAAACAAACAGACAAATTACATTTCCAAACCTTTCAGACGAGAGACCTTTTCGTATTATATGACACTTTGACATCTACCTATCGACGCATAAGAAATACGGTCAGCTTAAACTTTTGGGAGACCGTCTAGACTACGCCGTCTCCTACTTCCCCAGCTACATGCACACACACCGAGACATGCTCACACATACAAACACCCACGCTTATACGCACCCATTTATATACTCACAAACACATATACACACTTATATATAGATGTAAAAATAAAAACATATATATATATACACATACACCCATTATATATATATATACACAAATACACCCATTATATATATATATATGTATATACACACACACACATATATATATATATTTACTTATTTTGCGTAATGTATTAAGAATTTATTTTTTATTTTATCTTCTTACAAAACATGTTCACAATAAGCTACCAAATAGAGAGTTATATACATTAAGACAATCGCAATTTCTTATTTAATTAAAATTCTTAACAAATATCAATCATATTTACCGACGAACTAAGTTGATCCAACCACAATATTATTTTCCTAATTAATTGAGAATTAGTAACTTGGTTTTTAAGATCGACTAATTATTATTTTTATCTAGTTCTTTATGATAATCTACTTAATACTTTATTTGTAATAATGTTGCGTTATTTTATAAAGGACTTGCATTATTTATTTTATTTTATTTTAGATTAATTATATTCTCTCTTTCTGTTTCCATCTATATTGATTTAGTCTAATGAACGTCTAATTGATATTAATTTAGGTTCACTAATTTTATCATTATGTTCACCCTTCAATCAACGTCTTCTTTCAATATGAATTATAAACCTTGTAACCTATTAATTTATAGATCTCCTGGTTACCAATAGGTATCCTATTATCCGGAGTCATACCAATACAATCAGTTACATAACCTATTATGTATAATAATAACCCATCAAAATATTCTAAAAACTATATCTATAATACTAACATTAATACCTATACTTTCCAAAATGTTAATTAATAGGAGTTTTGTATTAACCTATCCTTATTTTCCCTAAGAAAAATGTACTGGTGTTATTAATTTTATATTCAAGATCTCTACATCAAGTTATCCTATGATTAAATTAGTTAACTCAATCCTACTTATAATTGTAAATTATGATACATTAATGACGCGATCCTTTATCATTTGTAATAATTTAATGTTATGTTTAAAGAGATACTGATTTTAATTTCTTATCTTTGTTTTTATTTTTTAATTATGTATTATTATTATTTTAT
>OY744533.1:22887422-22902422 GCA_963556195.1 Sepiola atlantica | reverse complement strand
ATATACACATATATATATACATATATATACACATATATGTATTCACATATATATATATATATACAAATATATATACACATATATATATATATACAAATATATATACACATATATATATACAAATATATATACACATATATATACAAATATATATACACATATATATACATATATATATACATATACACATATATATACATATATATATATACATATACACATATATGTACATGTACATACATATATATACATATATATATATATATACATATACACATATATATATATGCATATACATATATGTATATACTAGACCACCCGTGACCCGTTTGGTCAGTTTGTTATATTAGCTATGGAATTCATGTATGTGCGTGACACTTGTGGAGAAAACAAAAAAACTATTTGATGAAATTAAATGTAATTGTTGAAAAAAGAATATAGATAGATTTCTATGCGTCGTTCTGTTTATTATAATTGTTTTTTTTTTAAATTATAGTTACTGAATTATAAGTGGTTGGCCATACTTATAGGTAAATATGCACTGAACAGGTACCATAATACTTATTATAGTTAAATTCAAATTTTTATATATAATCTTTTAAATGTAATTGTTAGTTGAAAGTACAGAATAATAAAAGGGCGATTTGAGGAAGGAAGGGGGTACAACCGGCTGTCTCGCGTACGTAACGAAAACAGAGGGAGTAGGAGTGGTGAAATCTGTGAGAGGAAAAGTGGGAGGTGGTTTCGTTCACCGCCGCTATTGATATTAATAATGATTGTTGTTGTTTTGTTTGTTTGTTTTTGTTTTTTAAAAGGGTGGAGCTTTTTTGAAACTGCGACAGACTTTACAAAGTCCTGCCGTTGAATGTTTTTAGCCGTGGAGAAAACAAAAAAACTATTTGATGAAATTAAATGTAATTGTTTTATATTTAAAGCGATATAAACATTTCCAGAATGAAAAATTTCATGCGTTCGTTAATAATAAGAGTTCAACGGAATTGGAATAACAGATTGGAAGACGATGCTATTTACGCATGCGCAACCGGATGTTGAAAACCGGAAAGCTGAAAGCTGATTGCAAACATACAAGACCCATAGACTTTTAGTAGTATATAGATATGCATATACACACATATATATATGTATATATATATACACACATATTTCAATATAGCAATTTTGACCGATTTATTAGGTTACAGGGTAAGATATACTCAATATATATATATATATATATATATATATATATATATATATATATATATATATATATATATATAATGGAGGTATCAGAATGTTTTCTTCCGTTCTTTTTACCTCATTTTTCTTAAATCTACATTTAATTAAACATATTCTATATTCAGACAGTTTACATCTTGCAGCTGTGTTTCCAACTTCAATACATTAAATATTTAGTTGATAAAAATCGTACATTTTTATAGTCAAGCGTCTTGGGGCAGTGGTAAAGACGCTGGACTATAGACATCAATATCGAAGGTTCGATCCTTGGCTAAGAGAGCCATGCTGATGACAGCTGTGAGCCAGAAACACGTGGCCATGGATTACTTTTACGTATAAAATTAATAAATAATAGTAAAATCTTGTTTATAGAAATTCATCTTATTAATATATAATGTGTTTACATAATTCCGCTCAATAAATTGTACAGCGGTTACTATACATATATACATCTATATAATTATACAAATTACCACATACATTATATATTTATTTATATATTATATATACATACATATATATAAAGGCATATATATAAATATATATATTTATATGTAGGCATAAGTTGTATATAGAAATATACATATGTTTAAATCTTTATACACACAATAAATACCTATACATATACACGTACAAATATTATCAACAAGAACCTTTTAATATTAAATATTGTTAAATTAAAAGAATTATGATTAAATAGGTAAATCAAAAACAAAATGATGGTAAACGCCAAGAAATTCCCCTAGAAAAAAGACACAAACAAAATGGCGGCCAAACAAAGCAACGCAATTCAGCATTCTTGAAAAGAGTTTGTTTACGACGGTTTGTTGAAAGAAATCCCAGTGATTTCTTTGAAATTGGAAATCTATTTGTTGTGATCTCTCATCTATGATTACATTTTTTCATTCATTTTTTTACATCAGAATAGTATTTGTGAAACAAGAGATATATCATTTTATCACACGCTGAGCACAAAATATTTTATATATCAGTAGCTGTCCTAACACACTATTGCCCGGTATTTATATTTTATTGAGCCAAATAATCTTTAAAATAAAGAGTCAGTTATAGTAGACGATTGTAGTTCAAGTGAACATCTATATCGATGGCAAACGATTAAATGATAACGAATATGGTGCGAAGATACCATAATCTGTATGTAAGGTTGTAAACTTCTCCATTTAAGAATAAATGAAAGACAACATTTATATTATAGATATAATACATAGTGAAACAAAATACGAAAAAATAGCTGAAGGCGGAATGCAATACAGTTTTTCCCATCTAGAAGGCTGCCTTATTTTTACGAGCACTGAGGAATTTCTCTTCAAGAAAAATAAATGCTTTATACATTTCGAAATTCATATATATATATATATATATATATATATATATATATATATATATATATATATATATATATATATATATATATCTTGGTCGAAGTCCGAAACAATTGTATTTGAAGAAAAACTGATTCATTTTAATTTGTGAGAATTTATTTCCTACATTTTATGTGATTTTTATAATCTTAAAACAATATTATTTTACAGAGTTAGTCCTACACTATCGAGCTATTATAAACCGTTTTCTTATAAAAATTTATATTTGAAATTGTAAATATAAATGTATATATATATATGACTGAGCGGAATTTATTAAAAATATATTTATGTTTACAATTTTTGCCGTGAAACAAAGTTAAAATATAGTTTGAAATATAAGGTCAAGTAAAGGAAGAAACTGTTAACGCGATTGTGTTATTTTTAAAAACATACTTGTTACAAACAGTTGTAAAGCAGCAAAAACATACTTGTTACAAACAGTTGTAAAGCAGCAAAAAACATACTTGTTACAAACAGTTGTAAAGCAGCAAAAACATACTTGTTACAAACAGTTGTAAAGCAGCAAAAAACATACTTGTTACAAACAGTTGTAAAGCAGCAAAAAACATACTTGTTACAAACAGTTGTAAAGCAGCAAAAAACATACGTGTTACAAACAGTTGTAAAGCAGCAAAAAACATACTTGTTACAAACAGTTGTAAAGCAGCAAAAAACATACTTGTTACAAACAGTTGTAACGCAGCAAAAAACATACTTGTTACAAACAGTTGTAAAGCAGCAAAAAACATACTTGTTACAAACAGTTGTAAAGCAGCCAAAAAACATACTTGTTACAAACAGTTGTAAAGCAGCAAAAAACATACTTGTTACAAACAGTTGTAAAGCAGCAAAAAACATACTTGTTAAAAACAATTGTAAAGCAGCAAACGACTTTCATGAATCCAAATGAATTCGGTGATTTATAAATTTGCAAAACCCCAATAAAAATAATTCAATGCTTAAAGCTTCTTGAAATACCTTATTCACTGAGATATTATATGTTTAATTATATTTTTGTTTGATGAAACGAAGAACATGTATTAAAACAAATTAATTTTATTTGTTCACGTTCAAATATATTCACTTATTTTAGGGACCTCAGCGTTAATTTCTACTAGTGGCCGTAGATAAAATCGAACGAAAAATGTCAATGTTGTCTTTAGATTCTGTGAAAAAAAGGTTATTGAAACTTATTTAAATGTTCTAACTGTCGCTGTATCGATATACATAAGAAAGGAATCAAGCTACGAAGGTAATAAAACAATAGAAAAAGGAAAGAATTATAATGCAGGTAATAAAAATGATTAAAAAAAAGATAGAAACTAATTGAAGAGTTACCAAGTAAAGAATGTAACCCGATACTAAATTATAAAAAATATCACATCCCCGCCAGAGGATATATTTTAAGGGACAGTTTTCCAATTTCATCTCACTACTCTGTCTTCTTTATTAAATGGACACTATACTTTATTTTGCTCATCCATCGATACCTTCGCTTTCAAAAAATCACTGGAAACTCCACCCGCACGGTTAAATATAGCAACTGTGACCGGTTTATTAGGTTACAGGGTAAGATATACCAACTATACGCGGTTCATCAGCCGATTAGAACGGTTTATTAAACTGTCACACTTAGAATATTTAACACTGCTGGGGGTATCCATAGTGTTCCCGTTAAACCGAAGCTACCGATAAATAAGTAAATTAATATAAAATATATTCTCTTGCAGAAGTAATTGATCACTTCTCATTTCTCCTATAACACGTAATTACACACACACACACACACATATATATATATTTTTTTATTTATTTATTTATTTATATATAATAGAAGGTTCGGTTCCAGTAACTATGTCTTTAATTATTTCTGAATGTATAATTTTATTGACGGACTGTTTCGTTAACACTTAGAGAGACAAAATACAGAGTTATATGTCCTGGTTTTTCTATAGGTGTAACTCATCAGAAAGAAGACTTAAAAACGTGTCCAAATATCAGAAAATAAAAAAAGCAAGAAAATATAAAAACACACATCACCAGAGCATTTATATATTTCGGTGCAATCAAGAATATATGTTTCCGTTTATTTTAATGAAAGCCATATATATATATATATATATATATATATATATATATATATATATATATACGAATCAGTGGCGATTTGTGTTCGGGGTTCGCGCTCACCGACCGTTGAGAATTAGTTCCTAGACTGAAGATTGCGTTAGCATGAAACATCGATGTCTCTAGGTATTTACATATTTAATATTTATTAATAAAAATATTATTGTTTATCAGCCCCCTCCCACGGAGGCTGTGCACTTTTCGAGGAGCTTTAATAACAAGCAGTACAAATAGCTATATGCATGGTCCGACGTTTCGTAGATCACTCTTAGCTGCTTGGTGGGTAGTCGCCGGTATTTAAATAGGTATTTAAATATTTAATATTTATTTATAAAAATATTATTGTATATATATATATATATATATATATATATATATATAATTAACTTGTTACAAATATCCAGGGGGTATGAATCCGAAGGAAGTTGAAACCGGGTTTATGAGAGTGCTCAATGAAAATTCAGAGCAAAATATATATTTTTTTGATTTTATTCCATTAATTGCGACAAAACAGGTTTTGTTTCATTGGTGCGAGTAGCTACCAACTCATCGGGCGAAAGGAATTCAAATGGCATAAAATTTTAAGTTCACTCTAACGGGAGATTGAAAATTGAAAATACATTGGAGGGGGAGGGGGATAGAGTTGGGGCTTTGTCTATAACGGCGACATGGGACATGAGAGGGGAGGGGGGGACTCCAACAAGTCGTGTTTCAAATTATTACGTGGGAGGTTTTGCACGTGTCAGTGCTGTGTCAATCTCAATCTCGGCCGGGGTGGGAGGAGGGGGATGGGGCGACGGCCGGAGTGAGTTAAATTTAAAATGAGAATTATGGTTACAACCGTCATTCTCATTTTATTTTAATTCTAATAAGTAATTATCATGTGGATAAAAATGTTTGATAATTTTAATTTAGGGTATTAATTGCTACTTTTGCATTTTATTTATTTTATTTTAATGTTTTGTTTACTATTTGTAGTGAATTTTGTTGTGATTATATTTTTTTATTTATTCCCTCTACTTTTTTTATATATTTTTTTATTTTTTATTTTTTATTTTTTTAAATTGTGATTATATTATACCGAGATCAATACTAGTGGAATCATTTTATAAGAGAGGTTTTCTGGTGTTACCAGTCTTATCAATAACAAAACCGATTATGCCAATGGTAACGCCTGCCAATCATGCCTACGGTAGTCGCAGTGATAACCGCCTTATGTAAAAGCCTTAATAAAAATGAAATAAAAAAATAAATAAAGATAAATATAAATAAAATTAGAATAAAAATAGAAATAGAAATAACAAGTTTGTAAGAATATTAATGATAATAACAATAATAATAATAATAATAATAATAATAATAATAATAAAAATAGTAATAATAATAATAATAATAATAATAATAATAATAGTAATACTGATAAATACCGCCATCAATTACCATCTTGCTACTTGTGAAGTCATTGGGCGAAATAAGTCGACAAGTGATGGTAGGCTTTTTTAATTCCACTACCAATGACAAGGACTAAGTACTAGTTAATAATTAAGTGTTCATGGTAGTGATCAGGGGGTTAAGTAATTGAGATTAGTCTAAGTGATATCAGTGTTGATAGCTGTCCTAGTTATGGGTTTATGTTAGAATTGGTAGTATGGCTGAGAGGTTATTGAGGCTGTGCATTATAGGTAGAGATTTGATATTATTGGTAGTTCGGAGGGGTGGTTATATATTTATAGATTCATCATGACTTGTTGGGGTGGGATTGGGTTGTAAATTTGGGTGGGTGAGTAGGGGGTTATAGTGTGTTTTGGGGTAGTGTATAGTGGGGGTTTAATGTTATCATTCATTTTTGTAAAAAACACAAACAAAAAACTGTTAATTTTATGTTGAAGTTAAGTAGGGTTGGTGTGGAGTTAAGGTGGGGTATGTGGGTTGCTAAGGAGGTAGAGTCTACTATGTTTACAGTTGATAGACGTCTCTTGTTTTCTATTTAAGAGTTTGTTTTTGTCCTTAAAGCGGATAATTTCCAGTTTTTCATTTAAGCATAATCTACATGGAGAGTTTATTGATTTGCAGGTGCTGGATTTTTTCAAGATTTTCCACTTTATTATGGGAGTTTCTTTTTTGGTTTTTATTTTGTGGTAGTGTAGTGAAAGTCCGGTTTGGCCAGGATGGTCTGGGTTGTTGAAGGAGAGTTTATGGTTGTAGAATCTTTCCTTGAAGTTGTTGCCTGCCAGACCAATATAATAGTTAGTCTGGGATGGGTTTTCAGTTGAGGAGATAGATGCCTCATAGACCACTTGGGTTGATAGGCACATTTGATTTAGGGGGCAGTTTGATTTGTTATTACAGTTGCATGTTCTTTTAGAATTTGAGGTTACTGGGGTGTTTAGTATTTTCATGTTGTGCTTTTTTATGATTTTTTCTAAGTTGTCACCACAACAATAGCTGAGTTTTAGTGTATTCTTATTGAACATTTTATGGAGTATGCTGTTATTGGGGAAATGAGTGTTTATTAAGTTCAGGAATTTATTCCCTATTTTGGTTTTAGTTGAGTTGTTAAATGGAGGTGTATACCAGATAATTTTCCTATTTCTATTTTTGTTCCTATTAGGGTTATTTTGTGTAGTTGGAATATACTCTATTTTGGTATTTTTGTATCCACTCTCCTTTAGTGCTTTATTATAAAAGTTCTTATGTTTATTGAAGATATCTATATTGGAGGAGTTGTTGCTAATCCTTCTACTAATTGATTCTGGGATGTGTTTACTTACAGATCTAGGGTGGTTAGATAGTGGGTTGACATAAAGGGGGTAGGAATTATCCTTAGCATAGGGCTCATAAGTATCTCTATTGAGGTTGAAGGTAATATCGAGGAAATTGACCTGTTTAACATTTGATGTTATTTCAGCCTTTAGGCCTATTCGTTTCATTTCTTTGGATATTATTTTTTTGGTTTGTTCACATTTTTGTCCGTTTGTGTTTTTCACGTACATTAGGCCATCATCTCTGTAGAGGCCGATTGAATCGACTTCAAGATCTTTTGTTAGGTTGTATAGTAAGTACAGGCCAACCAAGTCTGTTACCTCGGCAGAGTCAAGAGAGCCCATAGATACATCGAATGAAGAGAAATGGTCTTTCTTTGTCCATTGTTCTTTGTTATTTATTAGTACTGTGGTTCGACATTTTTTGATTATGTTTATTTCGTCTTCCGAGATATTAGAGAGGAGAGTGGCGAATTCTATGACATTTTCGAAGAGTGCTTTGGTTATTGAGGGGTAGTAATTAACTATATCGAATTGTATGAAAGAGCATTTATCTTTATTTCTAATTCTATTGAACCAGCTTATGGTTTCTGCGGTATTGATCCACTGGTTTAAGTTGTAGGTGTTTTTAATTTGCTTATTTATTTTTTCTAAGATGTTTTTACTGATTTTGCCTATCTCTTGTCGGGTAGGATTAATAAGCCTGGTTTGAGGTTTAGTGTGGAAATTAGTTTTGTGGTCTTTTAATAGTATATATGCTTCTTTTGTTTTTAGTTTACCTACTCTATCACTAATCTTGAGTTTATCAGTTATAGTTTTACTATCTGAGTTGATTTTATCGATTAGGTTAAGATCAGATTTTTTATAATTTTTTGTGATATTTTGTGTAATTAAATTCTGGTATTTTGTTTTAGTAAGTTTGTAAAAGTTATGAGTTTTGTCTGCTTTTACTAGCACAAGTTTGGAGTTATTAATTTCATTAACTATGTTATCCAGTTTTTTCTGGAAATGGGTTTTTTTCTTATAGAAAGTTATATTTTTTATCATGTTATATAAGTCATCTTCAAAATTATCAAGTTGTTCGACCCGGGGGCCGTTACCTTTATTCTTGAATCCGTAGTAATCCGTTGAATTTTTTGTGGATCCTTTGAGGAAGAAATAGGCTTTCCATTTCATCCTTCTTAATAGTTCTTCTGTCTTCATGATCAGAATAGTAAGGTAATCCCGTTTGTTTATGGAAGGGATGTTCTTTAGGGATGTGTTGAGGTTAATTTTATCCATTTGGCAGGGTATAATCCAGCGGTTTGGAGAGTGCTCAACTGGTTAGGAGCAGAGTATAATTAACTTGTTACAAATATCCAGGGGGTATGAATCCGAAGGAAGTTGAAACCGGGTTTATGAGGGTGCTCAATGAAAATTCAGAGCAAAATATATATTTTTTGATTTTATTCCATTAATTGCGACAAAACAGGTTTTGTTTCATTGGTGCGAGTAGCTACCAACTCATCGGGCGAAAGGAATTCAAATGGCATAAAATTTTAAGTTCACTCTAACGGGAGAGCCTGTACTTACTATACAACCTAACAAAAGATCTTGAAGTCGATTCAATCGGCCTCTACAGAGATGATGGCCTAATGTACGTGAAAAACACAAACGGACAAAAATGTGAACAAACCAAAAAAATAATATCCAAAGAAATGAAACGAATAGGCCTAAAGGCTGAAATAACATCAAATGTTAAACAGGTCAATTTCCTCGATATTACCTTCAACCTCAATAGAGATACTTATGAGCCCTATGCTAAGGATAATTCCTACCCCCTTTATGTCAACCCACTATCTAACCACCCTAGATCTGTAAGTAAACACATCCCAGAATCAATTAGTAGAAGGATTAGCAACAACTCCTCCAATATAGATATCTTCAATAAACATAAGAACTTTTATAATAAAGCACTAAAGGAGAGTGGATACAAAAATACCAAAATAGAGTATATTCCAACTACACAAAATAACCCTAATAGGAACAAAAATAGAAATAGGAAAATTATCTGGTATACACCTCCATTTAACAACTCAACTAAAACCAAAATAGGGAATAAATTCCTGAACTTAATAAACACTCATTTCCCCAATAACAGCATACTCCATAAAATGTTCAATAAGAATACACTAAAACTCAGCTATTGTTGTGGTGACAACTTAGAAAAAATCATAAAAAAGCACAACATGAAAATACTAAACACCCCAGTAACCTCAAATTCTAAAAGAACATGCAACTGTAATAACAAATCAAACTGCCCCCTAAATCAAATGTGCCTATCAACCCAAGTGGTCTATGAGGCATCTATCTCCTCAACTGAAAACCCATCCCAGACTAACTATTATATTGGTCTGGCAGGCAACAACTTCAAGGAAAGATTCTACAACCATAAACTCTCCTTCAACAACCCAAACCATCCTGGCCAAACCGGACTTTCACTACACTACCACAAAATAAAAACCAAAAAAGAAACTCCCATAATAAAGTGGAAAATCTTGAAAAAATCCAGCACCTGCAAATCAATAAACTCTCCATGTAGATTATGCTTAAATGAAAAACTGGAAATTATCCGCTTTAAGGACAAAAACAAACTCTTAAATAGAAAACAAGAGACATCTATCAACTGTAAACATAGTAGACTCTACCTCCTTAGCAACCCACATACCCCACCTTAACTCCACACCAACCCTACTTAACTTCAACATAAAATTAACAGTTTTTTGTTTTTGTTTTTTACAAAAATGAATGATAACATTAAACCCCCACTATACACTACCCCAAAACACACTATAACCCCCTACTCACCCACCCAAATTTACAACCCAATCCCACCCCAACAAGTCATGATGAATCTATAAATATATAACCACCCCTCCGAACTACCAATAATATCAAATCTCTACCTATAATGCACAGCCTCAATAACCTCTCAGCCATACTACCAATTCTAACATAAACCCATAACTAGGACAGCTATCAACACTGATATCACTTAGACTAATCTCAATTACTTAACCCCTCGATCACTACCTTGAACACTTAATTATTAACTAGTACTTAGTCCTTGTCATTGGTAGTGGAATTAAAAAAGCCTACCATCACTTGTCGACTTATTTCGCCCAATGACTTCACAAGTAGCAAGATGGTAATTGATGGCGGTATTTATCAGTATTACTATTATTATTATTATTATTATTATTATTATTATTATTACTATTTTTATTATTATTATTATTATTATTATTATTGTTATTATCATTAATATTCTTACAAACTTGTTATTTCTATTTCTATTTTTATTCTAATTTTATTTATATTTATCTTTATTTATTTTTTTATTTCATTTTTATTAAGGCTTTTACATAAGGCGGTTATCACTGCGACTACCGTAGGCATGATTGGCAGGCGTTACCATTGGCATAATCGGTTTTGTTATTGATAAGACTGGTAACACCAGAAAACCTCTCTTATAAAATGATTCCACTAGTATTGATCTCGGTATAATATAATCACAATTTAAAAAAATAAAAAATAAAAAATAAAAAAATATATAAAAAAAGTAGAGGGAATAAATAAAAAAATATAATCACAACAAAATTCACTACAAATAGTAAACAAAACATTAAAATAAAATAAATAAAATGCAAAAGTAGCAATTAATACCCTAAATTAAAATTATCAAACATTTTTATCCACATGATAATTACTTATTAGAATTAAAATAAAATGAGAATGACGGTTGTAACCATAATTCTCATTTTAAATTTAACTCACTCCGGCCGTCGCCCCATCCCCCTCCTCCCACCCCGGCCGAGATTGAGATTGACACAGCACTGACACGTGCAAAACCTCCCACGTAATAATTTGAAACACGACTTGTTGGAGTCCCCCCCCCCTCCCCTCTCATGTCCCATGTCGCCGTTATAGACAAAGCCCCAACTCTATCCCCCTCCCCCTCCAATGTATTTTCAATTTTCAATCTCCCGTTAGAGTGAACTTAAAATTTTATGCCATTTGAATTCCTTTCGCCCGATGAGTTGGTAGCTACTCGCACCAATGAAACAAAACCTGTTTTGTCGCAATTAATGGAATAAAATCAAAATATATATATATATATATATATATATATATATATATATATATATATATATATATATATATATATATATATATATATATATATTAGCCTGGAGGCTTTGTGTAGCTTAATTGACACAAATATATTTTCATAGCTTACTATATATATATATATATATATATATATATATATATATATATATATGTGTGTGTGTGTGTGCGTGTGGTGTTTAAGTGAGTTTGTGCGCATTTGTGAGTTATTTTGTTGATTGGCGTATCTTTCGATGCGTATGCAGTAAATAAGCAGAAAAAAACACTCGTGTCAGTAATGCGTATATCTGAAAGCTCGACTGTCGAATGAACCGGACGAAGCGGCGATGTCGTGACAAAGCGTCTTAAAAGCGGGGATTAACTATTGAGAACGTCACTAATGGCGAACACTTGAAATATCGGACAAAAAAAAAGATGCGAATTGTAAAATAAAAAAAACGAACGATTTGATTTGTTTTATGTCGACAGGTTAATCCATTTATTGCAATGCGTTAGGACTCGTACGCGCTCGCGAGTCCGGCTTGATGTTTCATCTGATGAACACATTAAAAAAACGACTAAATAACGAACCTTGATAAGTATCTTTACTTCATTAAACTTTAGGAAATCCAAGTATCTTCATTAAAGTACTAGAAGAAAGACCCGGGATTGCCAAGGATGTAACGACAAACATTATATTACACCTGTTTTATTGTTTCTTTTAATATTTTATAAGTTCATTTTTTGGAGTGCGGCCTAACTTTGATTTTAGGTATTTAATACCAAAACAAAACTACCATTCTGTTCAGAATCTATTCTGTACAATTAATAAAACATAAGTATTTTTACCTACTCTCATACATTTATCTATAGTATTAGCACGTCAGTCACCAGAATATATCTGATTAGATTTGACCTCAGCATAGCAGGTTGAATAGGCCACGACGTTGTTGAATAAAATAATTATTTACACACACACACACACACACACATATATATATATATATATATATATATATTATATATATATATATATATATGTATTATTTCATATATTCACATAACATGTTATCAAGGGGATATCATTTTTATGTACCAATTTTCAGTGTTTACTTTAACAGTGCTCGATACGTGAGTAGAGCTAAATAGTCAGTTATGAAAATATATTTATGGCAATTAAGCGACACAGAGGCTAAAATACATGGAGTTAGTTTTGCCAGTTTTTTTATAGGCCACTCTACATAGTTAACCAATCAGCTTCTGTGATGTTCTCTTAGCCAATCGTTTGGGCTTCTCATGAACAAAGGTTTGGTCGATTTTACTACCGATTTCCTATTATATTGTTCTGTTTTCGATAGAATGATTCATCCATGCTTATTGTTGTGTCAGTATAATGGTTGATCTTATTTTAACACGCGTTCGCTTGTATTTCTATTTTAGGTTTTAGTTTTTAAGTTTTATATATACCTTTTAAGGCGACCCTACTTTTTTATTTTGGTGTGGAGTTGCGGATTGTACAACGATCCATCCATAATAGAGGGTGTTCCAATAGTCTTAGCACATTTCAAGTCTTCATACCTGCTGCACAATGAATGGTAGTAAGATTAAACTGGCACGATTAAAAGCTAAATTCATTAAGTTTTTTTTTTAATCTGAATGATTTTTTTCATATTTTTTCAGGTCCTGTAATGGCGTTCACTCAACCAGAAAAAGCGGTTTGCGTCCTTGAATTAAAAAAAATAATCATGGACACATGGTGAATTTCGCACATAATTCGGAAAAGATGTCATGTCCAAGAAAGCTGCCTACGAACCATTCTTCTTTGAAATGGTAACAGTTTCATCTTACTACCATTAATAGTTCAGCAGATGTGAGAACTAGAAATGTGCCCAAGACTGTTGGAACACCCTGTAATTAATATATATATATATATATATATATATATATATATATATATATATATATATATATATATATATATATATTGTTTAAGAAGTTAAGGTAAACAAAGTACCTTATATTTTTAAGCTAGGGGAGCGTCTCCAGACGAAAAAAATACTAACGTTTCTTGAGTTTTAGTTCTGAACAACACACTGGATTTAGCTATCCATGTGTTTATTTTTGTAGAAGTGGATTGCCTTCTGGGAGGAATTCGCTGTTTTAAAAACATTTTTATGATGTCTTTTTTCTGGTAGATAATTTGTGAAGTGATCCGGAAAATTCTCAAATAGACCCGTAAAAAAATAATAATCAAGAAAAAGATAAAAAAATGAAGAAAAAAAGAACAAACATAGAATCTTCCTTGATCGAATTGAATAAGCTTTCGAATGAATTTGTAGGAGATATTTCTTATATTTGAAAGATTGTATTTCTTTACTTTTAATATTATTAATTGATTTGTATTATATTTTAACCAAGAAACAGTTGGTGTTGTTTTCTCCATAAAACACGAAGTAACAGAAATATATAATGACTGTTACTGACTAACTTAGATATCATCTGAATTATCTATTTGATTTTTATTATTTTCATCCTGCCTCTCAAAAATGAATACTCCAAAATAGCTTTAAATCACCTTTTCGAAAGAAGTGTTTCATCGTATAAGAAAGTTTAAATAATGCAGCAAAACATCAGTCATTAGGATTTTTTATTATTTTTATATAATATTTTGCTAGCCTAGGATGTTGTATGTATGTGTTATTGGGTACTTCATTCATTCCAGTGTTATAAAGGCGTATATATATTTTACAATATATATATATATATATATATATATATATTGTAAAATATATATACGCCTATATATATATATATATATATATATTCATATATATATATATATATTCATATATATATATATATATATTCATATATATATATATATATATATTCATATATATACATATATGAATATATATATACATATATTCATATATGAATATATATATATATATTCATATATGAATATATATATATTCATATATATATACATATATGAATATATATATATATTCATATATATATATACATATATGAATATATATATATATTCATATATATATACATATATGAATATATATATATATATTCATATATATATACATATATGAATATATATATATATATTCATATATATATACATATATGAATATATATATATATATATATTCATATATATACATATATGAATATATATATATATATATTCATATATATACATATATGAATATATATATATATATATTCATATATATACATATATGAATATATATATATTCATATATATATACATATATGAATATATATATATATGAATATGTATATATATGAATATATAT
>OY744533.1:22867422-22884922 GCA_963556195.1 Sepiola atlantica | reverse complement strand
AAAAAAGTTTATATTGTGTTATAACTTTTTATTATTTATTTTTCTATTTATTTATTTTGTGACGTGTAGGAATATAAATTGTTCTGTAAAGAAAAATAGTTTTTTCTTGTTGATGGTATGGAGAACAAAATTTTCGACTGATCCTTCAGTCTTCATCGGTGTTTGGGGTTTGCGTGTGTACGGTGGGAGGTTTTCCCAGGCAATGAGGGGGAAAGAGCAGAAAAATCATAAATTAAATATGTGTATAAATGAGCACACGCACATACGCGTCCACACACACGTAATGGGACGTGTACATGTACATTGATACACACACACACACATACACCGACACGTGCCTATGTGCGTAAGCATACATACATATATACATACACCCATTCACAAATACCTTCTTTCTTTCTCCTTTTCTTTCTCTCTTACTGCTCGATACATACACACACACACACATACATACATACAAACACACACACACACAATGCGATCAATCATACGCATCTCTTAGCGTTGTAGTCGACTTAAAATTACTACTACTGCGTTCAATTTAACCATTTAATGAATAGTTTTTTTTCCCTTTCGCTCTTTCTCTCTTCGTCTGGGCTTGCGTGCCTTTTTCTTTCTCTCTTTCTTTGTCTCTTACTGCTCGATACACACTCACACACACACACACACACACACACACACATACACACACACACTCATACAAACACACATACACACTCGTACGTGCCTGTGCAGGCCAGCATACACATGTTTTAGCACAACAGTCGACTTAATTGTTTGAAATTACTGTTACTGCGTTCAATTTAACTGTTAATTGAATTAATTACTCGCTCTTTTCTTTCGCTCTTTCTTTCTTTCTTTCTTCGTATCAGCGGTCATTTATTTTTAAAATTTAATTCTCTAAAAAAACGTTTTTTAACTTTCTATTTATTAAAATTAGCGTCTAATAATAATAAATATATATATATATATATATAAAACAAATATATATGAAAATTCAAATAAATAAATATAATACTAATGAAAATAATAAATTAAATAATCTAAATAATATAATATAAATAATATAAATAAATAAGTCAGTAGATAAATGATCAATATTTAAATATATAAATAAATAAATAAATAAATGACTATAATAAATATTAGATAATAAAACCTACATACATACAACGAAATAAATAGATGTAATAAAACTGTTAAAAGTTAAGAGTTAAGATCCCATCGTGACACACGCAAGACTTCGTCCGTTGGAAAATGACATAGGTTAGTTACCCTGTTTGTGGAAAGTGTATTTGTTGAGTAGTCCCAGGTCCAAATTAAGTCCAGCGTTGTGTGTGTTGAGTTTGAGGATGAGTTTAGTTTCATATTTTCGTCTGTGTTGTTGTGATCTGCATTTGGAGGCTATGAGGATGCATTTCATGTCATCTGTGGAATGGCTTGGTAGATTGAAGTGCTCGGCCACTGGGAATCGTGTGGATTTGTCTCTAATGGTTTGTTTATGATTATTGAAGCGTTTGCGGAACTCCAGGCTTGTTTCCCCGACATAGTTACCTTTCGTGCATCTGGTACAGTATAATAAGTAAACTACGTCGGGGCTGTCGCAGATAAGAGGGGGGGATTAAGTTGGATGTTGGTGCCTGGAGGTGTGAATGTGTGGTTGGTGTTAATGCATTGACATATTTGGCATCTGGGTTTGTTACATGTTTTGTTGCGTGTTTTGGTCGATGTCAGCAAAGAGTGTAGGTTTGGAAGCTGTCGTCTGGCGCAGATGGGTGGTTTGTTGTATATAGTGCTGATGTTGGGGTCGTGTTGTAATTGTTTAAATATGTTTTTGAGAGTGTCTTGTAGTTTGTTGGTGTTAGGGTTGAAGTCAAATACCATTGGTATTTGTGAGGATAGAGTTTTGTTTTTGTTGTTTGTTAATTCTTATATATATATATAAATATATTCATAAATATATATATATATATATGAATATATATAATTCTTATATATATATAAATATATTCATAAATATATATATATATGAATATATATAATTCTTATATATATATAAATATATTCATAAATATATATAAGTGAATATATATATATTTTTTTAAATAAATATATATATGAATATATATATATATGAAGATATATATGAATATATATAATTCTTATATATATATATATATATATTCATAAATATATATAAGTGAATATATATATAGAGAGAGAGCGAGAGCGAGAGCGAGAGAGAGAGAGCGAAAGAGAGAGAAGGAAAGAGAGATTTGAAGGTGCTTATATATGTTTAAACATATTTTTACGTATATTATTTATATATATTTAACGTAATTGCTCTTTAAAATTTGTTTCCCAAAAATCTTCTAAAAGGTCTTCTTCGTAAGCCTTTCAAACAAGTATTCCCTTTCCCTGTCGTTATTCGTGTTACTTATTAATGTTATTCTAATTGTTTATGTTTAGCCTCATAATATTTGTAAAGAGGTCTAAGAGAATTTCTTAGTTAAGAGCTTTCAAGCGATATTCGTGATTCCATGAGAACTATCGAACCGATATAATTCAACATAAGCATAGATTATTCGACGGGCTCCAACGATATTGATTATAGTAATTGCGCAGTCTTGCAGTCCTATAGTCATTGGGTGTATCATGCTTGGAAGTGGATTGTCGAGATGATTTCCTAAGTGCGACGTTTTATCTATCATGACATATTGAGATTGAATTTATGGACAGCTAAAAGCCTATAGAAAAGTTTAACCATTGAGTGAGTACATTAATCACGTTTCGTGGGGAAGATTTTGAAATGAAGTTCAGTTGCTATAATAATTTGTGCGACACCACAAGTAAGTATTAATGAATTAGGGTTTCTTATACTCCTAGTAATGTATGTATTCATTAAGGAATAAAATATATTTTAGATAAATAAATAAGTCACATTTTTCCTTGTCTGGCATCATCAAGAATATGCCACTACCGAAAAGGATTGAACACCCGTATTGTAAAGTATGAAGCGTCAAGGGTTCTTAGTGGTATGGCATTAGTCACACACATTTCTGCTAGTTTACTGAATAAAATCTTGTTTTAATTTAATATAAAGCGGTCTTCAAGAATATACTAGTTTCGCGAAACAGTCGAAATAATAGATTCCCTCCACTGATAGGTATGGACATCAGAGCTTTATCATAGGAAACCTTATTCAAGGGTCTATTTCCACATTGTGATTACTGATTTACACTGGGAGACATATACGTGGCCAACTCACTCGAGAAAAAACCCCTGATAAAACTAAATAAAGCATTATAGTACGCACGTGATTTATCTTGATAGCTAGGTAAGTGTCAGCACGTTGCTAGTAAACAAAACGTGTTTTCCTTCTGTGATCACAACTTGAATCCAGTAAGCAACTGTGGATCAGAAGTTTGGTTGGAAACTGGGGACTGTAACGAGTGTACTTTATGATGTTTAAGAGAAAATGCAGTCTTAACCAATCTGGACGTAATTTTCAGTCCATTCGAGCATAAAACTGGTATTTGTTTCACGTAACTAACTATTATTATACTAAATCTAAAGTAATCAACGTTTGTTTCCCTAGAGTGTTTGTTATATACATGCACGGATATTCTACAGTTCTGGTATTGAGTCATGTTTGATATACACTTCTATTGTAATCGTTCTAATTCGCCATAATATGTAATTAACTCATCTAATGATCCATCTTTAAAAAGCATTTATCACTTTCCCACTCTATGTTGCTTTATCTTCCGTTTTTAATCTATACTTCGTATCTTGCTTTCGCCCCCGTCACTCTTTCTCTCTCTCCTCTTCTCTCCTTCACTTGTTCTGTATATTAACAGTCGAATATTATAAAGAGACTGAAGAATAAAAATATTACAATCGTGAATGATAATCAGGTGATAATATTACCGCAAGAATGTGTACTATTTAATCTGTAGTTGGAAAGGACATAGTGATAAATATAGTAAGCAGAAAGAGAATATTTTTAGTGTGTATTTTAATGTTTTATTTAAATAGTATTACACACTCATATTTTCTTATGGCAAACAATCTAAAGCGAGCTCAACGGTTGACTCAACAGTTCACATTTTTTCTAGAAACTATGAATACTCATTTTTTTTACATTTCATCAAGAACTAATTAAATACATTTTCGATACGTTAAGCGCCACGTGAATTAAATAGTTTCTCCTAAAATATGGTACAGACAGTTTTCTGCTTTCTGTTCGTATACTTTCCTGTGAGATTCCGTAAGAGACAAAACTAACAAACCGATCTTGAGAGAATCAGAAGACAAAGGGAATAACTGAATCACAAAGAGTGATAAACACATAATTCCTGTATTTCACAACCCGGATGGCGCCCAACTCTTCCTCACCGTGGTAGGCACGGTAATCACGTAGTTCTGACAAAGCTATCCGGATGACATTGTTCTGCTGCTAATCCAAGATGAATTAGCATTAGGATCAGCCTGTGCCAAACAAGTACGCGCGCAGCTACGGAACCCAAAATCCATGAAGCGATTATAAAAATAGTGTTACTTCATGAATGCAACCGACATGTTTTGTCCATTCTCGGCCAAATCTTTCCCGACTTCGTATGTGACCGCTTGGTGTTGCTGCTCTGGGTGGCGCGAATTTACAAAATGGAATCTTGATAATATAAAGAATGTCTACAGCCAACAATGGGGAATTTATGTAGACCAGACAATCCTGGCACATGATCTTCGTTGGCTGATGTTCTCGTCAACAACATCAGACGCAGCGGCTCAGAGAGCAATAGGAAATAGCTATTTTGAATATGATAACATATCATGAGCTTTCTCCTGAACCATTACAGCCCTTTGATCACTGTTGCGAACCAGTTGTCATGATAGGTTCGGTATTGCCGTGGATTGTGGCTCGTGTCATACTTTTTGCATTCGATACTAACGATTTCATAGTTTTCGGACGGACTGAGTTGATGTAGATGGTCATTTCCTTCATTTTACGAGCCCATCACTTATTGCTCGCTCTGGAATATGTCAAACGAATTTGTATTATTTGTACTTTCCTCATCGTGGATGTTATTCTCACAACGTTTCTGCGATGTAACCGACGACCTTTTTCAGGTGCGTCTTGTCGAATTCGAGAAGCTTCATGTTGAACTCGGGAATCTGTTCGGAATTACGAACAGTGCACTTTATTTAATCCGAGTAGTAGCTTACTCTCGTTCTCTCAGCCATGACCGGATAGAAGTTTTAACTAATTAGTAATTGTATTTTTAGTATCGCCCACACTGAGTATTGAACTTGAACGTTCCTGGAGACTGCCATTTAGACTGATTATTAATTACGCCACAGATCCATGAAGATTTCCGAGTCCAACATAGCCGGCAACCTTGCAAGAATACCATCCAATATGAGAAAAGTAGTCCAAATCATCCAAATAAAGTAGCCTATCAATCCTAATTGAAAAAATCCGAAACATGATGTCAAGCGAAGTTGAGACGATTAGTAGTTCAATAATTCGCTTATGTCGTTCTTCTGCGAAGTTGAATTTGAGCGCAAATGTTCTGGTCTTGTATACGCCATCGTATAGGGTTTAATATTGTTGCTTTCTTTGTAGTGTATTACATGCAAATGATGTGTTCTGAAGTGCACGTTCATGCTTAGCAGTGCTTCATAGAAATCTATAGATGACCGATCGAGTTATTTAGTCATACAACTGTATTTGTGGCATATCAGTCCTTAGTTAGCTCTGACACGGCATGTTTTCAGAGCTTATTACTTTTGGAGTAATAAAATGAAACTTCATCGTCTCTTTTATAATTTACTAACACGCTATGTATACGGGGTCTACGAAATATCCATGGCATAGTTTCCAAATCATAGTCTACATGTGTATAGAAGTTCTGAAATACTTGGTGTCGAGTTTTAGGCTATTAAAACAAATACTGATCAGCATTCTTTATTAAACGTCCAACATGTACAATGTATGAGTGTCAATTGTAATTTCTACATACGAAATAGATAAATATTATTTCTTGTGAAAAGATTGCAGATAGAATAAGCCTTGGTCAGGTGATTCCACATGCACCAGAAAAACTACGAAACAATGACATCTTACACTGTAGGTCTCAGAAGAAAGATCTGAGCGTCATGATTCATAACGAACATAACTATCCAGTCGGTATCCTACGAATGTTGGCCGTTCTTATATCACGTGACAGAATACAACAGAAACCACAGAAGAAGACATGGACATTCGGGAAATAAGACTAGTAACGGAATGCTATTACATAAGCAACTCCTACACAAAGAGCTTCGTTAACACATATATAAACTAACCCCGAAGTCATGACATATATTTTCCAATCGCTCGTTGTATATAAATATAGGTCGAAAATGAAAAGTAAGCATCATATATACCAAAAGAATACAATAGAATTAACAATAATCGTGAGATCTTAATATTGCAGTTTGAATGTAAAGTACATCCTTACAAAATTAACGAGGTGTATTAGTTTTAAGACTTACAATTGAAATCATCGACATGCGTGATTAGATGTATTGTACAGCTGTGATGCAGTGAAACATTTTGTCTGTGGACTATACATTATATATATATATATATATATATATATATATATATATATTATACATGAGCTGAGTTAATGTACGAATGTTCGGCTAAGGATTAGTTTTCTATATATTTTCTCACACGAAGTACATGTTAAAATATTCATCAGTTTAATGATTTTGTTATGTGTGAAAAATGTTCCATTTCAGTTGTTCTAATTAGCCGTAATTTGCAAATAACTCTCACGTCACCCGTCTCTTACTAAGTTTCTTTTCAATCATTTCCCCGTTTCTTAGCCTATACTGTTTGTCCCATCTGCTCTGATTCTTTATTTTATCGATTACTGTCGCGCCCATCACTCTTTCTATCTGTTTATAAACAGTCGAATGTAATAGTCAATGAAAGAATAAAACGATTGGAAGTATTCATTTATAAGATAAAGAAAAAATCACCACTGGCTATAATACTATTTCAACTGTAGTGGGGAAGCGAGATATACCGAGAGATAGACGCATAATGATCAGAAAAAGCTTATTTTGAATGTTAAATTCATATTCCGTAATATTTTACTGGTTTTCCGAAATCATTTTTTTACGGTCTAAACAATTTAACTTAGAAACACATAGGTGACCCAACGGGTAATATTTTCATCATATATATATATATATATATATATATATGTATGTATGTATGTATGTATGTCATCCACATACAGACTGGTTCGTTGGATCACAGCTCGTCAGTGCGGCTAGACAAACAGTGCCTTAAGCCGGGAATGCAACTCTCTCTTAATATATAAGTATTTTTTAATTCACACAGACATGTACAAAACGTCGCTACACTAGCATGTCCGAGTTATCGATCAACAGTTATTACACATCGGGGTAAAAAGTTCGATCTTTCACTCAGGTGTTTATATTTAGAAATAAGGAAAAGAAAGGGAAAAAAAAGCTCTTTCCTATCTTTTTACTTTCTTTTTCTTCTTTCCCATTATGAACATCTGAGTGTAAGATCAGACATTTCCCCCTGATGAGATATTATTTCTAATAAATACTGATCGATAACATCGACATGCCAATGTAGAGGCTTGTTTTTACGTGACTGTATGAATAACAATAATGATATAAATAGCTCTATTTACTATTGAGAACTATTTTATAAGCCTGGTTGAATTTCTTTTGATTTTTATCCCGTGGATGTTTACTTTACACTGACTACTATATATACACACACACATATATATATATATATATATATATATATATATATATATATATATATATATATATATATACGGATCTGCAACTAAAATATCTACTATAAAAAAAAATCTAATATGATATAAGTCGAAAAGATTTATGCAATGTTGAAAATCAAATTACATTTTATTTACTTATCAGAGTACAGCTAAAAACATTTGAACGTGCACATCGAAATTTAATTATATAAATTTACTTACCTTCTGAATGTGTGTCAGATGTTTTGTGCAGAGAGCGAAAAATTAGCAATTACAAGCCGAACTTACCTGAAAATAATAAATACAAATAATTATAAAACAAACTATGTTCAAAATATTATAATTTATTTAATATAACAAAAACACACGGATGACTATACTAAGCATGTAAAGGCATTCCAAATTCTTTGTGGATACGCTCTACTGTTCAAACTCCAATATTGGCTTCATGAATTGTGTGTGTACTTTTGTAAACTTATTCTGGTAGCGTTTGGAAGGTTTTTATGAATCTGAATTTCAAATCAACTTGCGTTTTCGCTGCCATCAATACTGATATTATATATATACAACTTGGAACATGCGATTCAGACTTTTGTAATCAATAATTATTTTATTATGATAGTTTATAGTTTATAGTCATCTTTGAGCGGTGTTCGTACAGTAACTAGGTATGTCAATTTCCACCTTTACCTAGTTTCTACCGTTTTGTTTAGCTAGTATAGAGAACAATGGGTGAACCTTTTTATAAAAATACGTTATTAGTATGTTCATCGAAGAGTAAGTAACCACGAGTATGTACTTACGTATTGTATTTATTGGCAAAAAAACAACAAAAACGAAGTAATGGCGAATACCATTTATGTCTAAAATGGGCATTTAGTTTTGAAGAAGCTTATTTACCTCCTCTCCAGGAGATTAGACGCAAGGTCAGGTGTGGATTTTGAAAAAAGTATTTCTGTGGAACGAACTGGACTCGAACCCGGTATAAGCACTTAGCCACTGTCGCCACCCCTAAAGTATATTTATGTTATGTTAATATGATTATATATATTTATTCCTTTAAATATATAAAACATCTAACCAGTTAAAACATATTTTCGTTTTACGCTAGATTCAAACTCGGGTATTGGCATAGTAAATAAATAATACCTGAGTCATGTGTACTATGCCTAAGTCTTATTGATACTCTTATAGAGAACATACCGCGTTTCCGTGACTTCGCGTTGTCAACGTTCGGGCAGGTCTCGGAAGTGCCCGAGAGTAGACGAGCCGAAAACTGAAAAACAAGTAATTAAAAACTGGCAGACGATAAATTCAGACTAAGAAAATCAAAGTAAAATACATATATCAAAATAAAGAACGTACACACCATAGCTAAACAACTGTTATTAATTAGAGTTTTCTTTTTCAAAAGAACCATTATTAACCAAATGTTTTTACATAAAATGTTTTTTTGTGCACCGAAAAGTTACAAGAGACGATTTATTTTTATATAACAAACAACGAAACCACTGTGTTTAACCAAGTTCTCTTTTGTATTTTCTTTTCATTTCTGTTGTAATGTTTTATTCTTTTTAACTTTTTTCTGGTGTAAGGGTTTAGGGTTAGGGCTAGTCTTTCGCTAGAAGTTACCGTTGCTGACAGAACTTGATGAGTCCTTCACGAGATTTAACTCGCTGTCACAGATCCTAGAAATTCAATTTTTGAAACGCGCCGCAAAACGTAGAAATTAAAAGATAAAGTTATCGTCTGCTTGCTTGAAACCTGATTGGCTAATGCCTGCTGCAAACTGATTGGTTAATAGTTTCGCCAACTCCCGGGCGCTTCCGAGACCTGCCCGGACGTTGACGCCGCCAAATCACGAAAACGTGGTGGGTTCTTTATATGAGTACCGACTTTTTGTCTACCGATCACACAACTCTATTTGCGAGCGAACAGACAAACTACGAAAACACCAGAACCTGTAAGATTGTGCCAAACAACAACAATAGCAAAGGCGATGCAACAGAAGTATTTTATTACAGTAAAATCGAAAAGAATTGACTACTAAAAACAGTCTAAATTGTTGCGGGTGTGAATGTTTAGGAATTTGATAGGATGGACATGTTTTAATCATTTTCAATGTACACTCTGAATATAATTCATCGTAAATTCAAAGTATTCTCCGCGTTGATGATGTGTTTTTCATTAATTCTTAGAATTATAATCTAAAACAAGACAGTATTAATAAAATATTAAATACTTGCTGAAGTCCCTGTCTATGCTAGTTTCACAACGTGTCCTAACTTTTATAGTCAAGATTAGAACATTTATAAATAAGTTCATCCATTTTTAATACAGAAGACAATAAATACTTATGTTTATGATGGTGATCGATATCGGTTGAGAAAAAACTAAAACATTGTAGACAAAATACACAATTGTCTAGTTCAAGATTTGAACCCTGAAAGATGGCGTTAAATATTGGAGCTGAATGCAAACGCGTATAAACACGGCCAGCGTTCAAACGAAAATATAGTGTATTTTCAACTTATTTCAACTGTGTACGAGATAGACGTAGAAATATCAAATTACAATTTTGTTTTTTCAACGCATAGATCTAAAATGTTTCGATAGATAAAATAAAGAAACATAAATATAAAATTTAATGCAATTATTATAAAAGTAAATATATATTAATGATAGTTTATCAAATAATTCTATCCAGTTTTAATAGAAAAGGATAAATGGTTCCTAATTAAATAAAACAATATGTAAAATATGAATGGGTTTCTGACATAAAAAAGTATAAACGAGTCGTACTTAAAGGCTTAAACATTAATAAAAAACTACACTTTTCTGATTTAATATAAATTCAAGTGAATAATAGGGACCTAATACATTCCGAAACACTTTTTAAAATACTCGAAGCTCTTTGTATTAAAACCTAGCAACCTACAATAAATACGATTACGTATGAAACCAGTAACAACATTCAAAATGCTGAACGCAATACAATCGTCGTGTCGCGGAATTTAAATTGTTAACATCTTTCCTCATATATGTCGAGACCGTTTTTCGCGTGCGAGTCTCTCGGCTATCTTTTAAAATTTTAATTATTCATTTTCTTAGCTTCTTTATTCATTTGCTTTTGTCACCTAAAGATGATACGACGAAAATCGAAAACGTCCGTGATACATATAACACGTACATTATTTTATTTTATTTTAACACAAAACAGATCAGTAGAAAATTTGAAAAATAAAAATATATAATTAACGATAATAATTATAAGTTTTTTAACAATGCTTGCTAAAATGAAAAACTGCTGCCTAAATACACACACACACGTGTGTATATATATATATATATACATATATATATATATATATATATATATATATATATATATATATATATATATAACGTAACATGCTGAAGTTAGAAATAAATGAATCGGCTAAAAGACAGTTAATACGTTATATATCACATTCTGAATTATACTGAGTAAGTTTTTTATGCTATAATACTTTATAAATGAAATACATGTTTTCTGTCATATTTCAATACATTGATCAATATTAAAGTGAAATAACTTCATAATTATAATAATAATAATAACTCAGCCAAATAAAATGATGTAGAATCATAATACACCAAACGTTTTACTGAATGCCCTAAGAATTTTGGCTGAATCCCTTACATCGTTTAACACAACAATTATAAAGTAGCCGTATATAAAGCAGAAGTGAGTGGAATTAGGATCAATTATTTAGCATTACACAAAACCCATAACTCTTAAAGCAACACCATCCTTACAACTATGCACGCTCTCACTATTCCTGTTATTACAAATCATAATTGTTATAAAGTCGTGTAAGCGGGTGTCAAACTAGTTCGATGGCGAACTCCGAATAAACAATATGATTCCAGATGTTTCTCCTAGCAATGACTTAACTTATCAATAGTCTGAAATAAATATTAAAGAGCGTTTGACAGGCTTCTTCATAAATGGCCGCTTGAGGAAATGTAGCATTTCAACAATAATTAGCAGGGTTTTTTTTCAAGCTGGGTAAAATGTGATTAATTCCGCACACCCAGAGTGCAACTATCATAGCTGGTGTTATAAATAAAAAAATGTGGAATATTGCAAAGTAATCCTGTATGCGTAGTGGTTTTACCTGTAGTGATTTGCTCTGAGCCAAATCCTAAAAGAGATAAACTATGAATAAACAGTGTATGACAATTCTATGAGCCATCTTATGGTGTTCATTCCATGCGATTGTTCATATATTCTAAAGGTGTGGTGACTAGATTCAGGCGGAATTTATTTAATAACAGTATTTAACATTTTTTTAATGCAAAACATTAGTAGATTAAACATTCTAGTAAATAATTTAACATTAACAAATTATTAAAAGAATGCTGAAATACATAATATTATTGTTGTGGACCTGGGTAAAGCTGAATGGATGACACAGGAACACATGGTTTAAATGAACAAAGGTATATATTATATAATAGAAAAAAAGATATTACAAGGAGATGTTGCTCTCAACCGCCATTGCTGGTTTGCCTGGGAAGAAGAGAACAAGTGTCACGTGCTTCCCGTATTTATAAGGTGGACGAGTCCATTAGTTCTTTGTAGGTAGGTACGACACCATAACACCCCCTTCCAAGCCTTACCTCCTCAGGAATCTTAATAACGTTTCCTTTTCGGATCTATCTCTAGATAGTCCGGAGCCATTCGTTTTCTTTTTGGTTGTCGTTTACGTGTGACTACCTGGGGTGCTGGTAAGTTGAAGGTGTCATATATCACGTCCATCACGTCTTCTCCTTGTGGGGCGCTGTCAGTGTCATCCGACAGTCTTTTTCTGATCTGATTTAGATGTCTCTTATGCGAGAACCGTGGTCCTTTTATGATATAGACCATCGATCCGATCCTCTTTTCAATTGTACCGGGTTCCCAGAACGATGCATTGTTTTTGAACATCTTAAAATATACCCTATCTCCTGGGTTGTATTTTTTTTTCGGTACCGTAGAGATTCGGTCATAATTATTATGTTTAGGTAATAGTTTATCAAACACGGACTTCACATTCCGCGCAAACATCATCTCTGCGGGGGATAGTGATGATGCTATGTTCATGTTTTTTGTAATTCTATATACCTGTAAGAATTGTTGTAAAGCCTTCTCCTTAGGAGTATCACCGGCCTTTTTTAATGCTCTTTTTAATGTGTCTACGAAGCGTTCCGCCTGGCCGTTTGACCTAGGATGATACGGGGGCGTCGTTATATGTCTGATTTGAAACGTCGCGCAGAACTCCTCAAAATCTGATGACGTGAACTGTGTCCCATTATCACTCACCAAACAATCCACTACCCCAAAACGGGCAAATAGTTCATGTAGGAATCTTATCGTAACCTCTGACGTGGGACTCTTGCAACGTAGTACCTCGGGCCACTTTGAAAAACTGTCGACTACGATTAAGTAGTAAAATCCTTCCAATGGTCCCGCGAAATCCACGTGAATTCTTTCCCACGGACGGTCGGTCTTTGGCCATGGGCTATGCTTTATATGCGGTGCTTTTGCCGCTAAGGCACAGCCTTTACACAGCTTTACTGCTTTTTCAATGTCGTTGTCCATACCTGGCCAGTACACAAAACTCCTCATTAACCTCTTCATCCTGGTTATCCCTGGATGGCCAACATGAAATTCTTTCAGAATTTGCTTTCGTAGTTTTTCTGGGATGACCACCCTTTCGTTATGCATGAGTACGTCATCACAGAGTAAGAAACTCTTTGCCGCATGTAAATCCTTATCTACCAATTTCATTTTTGTTCTGGTGATAAATTCATCCTCTTGAGCTTCTTTTTTTATCTCGTATAGTGTCACCGGGAGCTCTCTCACTGCGTTGCACAAAATCTCTTTAAAATCTCCTTCTGTTTGAAGAGACGCAATCACTGTGTCTTCTTGAGTCTCTCTCTGTTTTGGCACTAATCTCGACAATCCATCTGCATGATAGATTTTATTTGAATGCAAATGTTGCATTTTAAAGTTGTAGTATAATAAGATAGTTCCCCATCTTTGTAGTCTATTAGCTGTATATACAGGTAGGCCTTTTTTAGATCCATAAATTGTAATTAGCGGCTTATGGTCTGTCTGTAAGGTAAATTGTCTACCATGTATGTATCGGTGAAACTTTGTTACTGCAAATATTATTACTAGGGCTTCTTTCTCGATTTGAGAATACTGTTTTTTCCGCTGGGAGCAAAGTCCTTGATGCATGTGCAATGGGTTTATGGGTTCCATCAGGCATTTTGTGTAGGATACATGCTCCTAAACCATATGAACTAGCGTCGCTAGCTACGATTATGTCTAATTCTGGGTTGTAATGAGTTAGAAATAACTCTGACGTAAGTCTTTCTATGATTTTATTAAATGCATCCTGACATTCAGGTGTCCATACCCAGGCTTTACCTTTTTTTAATAATTCATTTAATGGAGCACGCAAATTATGCATTTCTGGGATAAAAGCCTGGTAATAATTTGCTAGGCCCAGAAAACTCTGTAATGTCATGACGTTTTCTGGCGCCGGCATGTTTTTTATTGCGGTAGCCCTTTCTGGGTCTGGTCTTCTGCCGTCCTTGTCGATCACATGACCCAGATATTTTATTTCCTCCGGGAAAAAATCACATTTTTCTTCTTTTACTTTGAACCCATAATCTTGGATTCTCGCAAACACTTGATTTACATGTTTTTGGTGTTGTTTGATATCTTTGCTGTTAATCAAGATGTCATCGAGATATGCTATTGCGAAATCGAGTCCGCCTAGCATTGTGTCCATTACTTGTTGGAAAATGGCTGGCGCGACCTTAACTCCGAACGCTAATCTTTCGAATTTATATAAACCACGATGTGTGTTTATACATAACAGCTTAGAAAAATTTTTATCCACCGGTATTTGTAGGTATGCCTCACTTAGGTCTATTTTTGAAAAAAATCTTCCTCCATTTAAGCTTGCAAACACTTCTTCCGGGGTATGGAGTGGGTAGTGATAGTCCGCGAGGGTAGTATTCAGTCCTGTTGAAAAATCTGCGCATACACGAATCTCATTAGATTTTTTCTTTACATAAACCGTGGGTGCTGCCCACTGGCTGTGTTGTACTTTTGATAAAATACCCATCTTTACCAGTCGGTCTAATTCAGCGTGTATTTTTTCAATCGAGGCGAAGGGTACTTTCCTTTCTTTTCTAAATACCGTCAGTACATTTTCTTTTAGACGGAATTTTGCAGTCATTTTAGTGCAGCATCCAAGACCGCCAGAAAAAACATCTGGAAACGATTTTTTTAATTCTCGTTGTAGTTTTTCCGATTCTGTTGCGCGACTATTTATTTTTTTACAAAATGTATTCATCGGCAACTTCCATAAATCAAATGCCTACATAAAATCTGAACCAAAAAGATTATTCGAATCCTTCAGTACCAGTAGTTTGAGTTTTTTAGTATTTCCCATTAGGGACACATTTGTGATTAATTCTCCTTCAAATGTAATTCTTTCACCAGTAACTGTGCTTGCCAGCCTGTTTGTTCTTGATAGAGTAGGTTTATTTAATCTCCTCCATGTATGTAAATTCATAATGGAAACGTCTGAACCAGAATCCAATTGCAATTTTATATTTTTATCCAGGATTTTCACCTGTACATATTTTCTTATGTTCCTGCAAGTTTCCTTCTTTGTCCTAGTGGCTTGACTCCGCATTTTATTTCCTCTGCCCGTTCTGCAGTGCGAACTTTTATGTCCAACTTTTTTGCATTTCATACAGGTTTTAAAACGGAATGGGCACTCATTGTACCAATGTGGATTACCACAGCGTGAACAAGGGCTTGGTGGCAATTTATTTATTTTTTTACTGGTTTGGTTTGTCTTTGTTACATCAAAATTATTATTTCTTATTTTTCTATAAGGTTAAGCTTTTGTTTTTTGATGTACAAAAAAGGTACATGTGCGCAATGCCGGACAATTCAATGTCTTTTGAGTCCTGTTTTACATTTACAAATTTTTGACAGTCCTCAGCCAACTTTTGCAGCGTAAGGCTTGGTTCATTCTCTAATTTATTTAGAACTCTATGCCTTATCTCCGTGTCATTTCCTGAGATTAAACCTTGTACAAAAATTAGACACTTGAAATTATCTGCACTTAATTCAGCTAGTCTAAAATCGTCACAATGCTTGTTCACTATCGATGCAAAAGTAGCGTAATCTTCCTCGTCTTTCTTTATCAGGTTCATGCACTTCCATCGTTTGTGGAATAGTGTAGTTCTTGGACTAAACAGTTCTGTCAATAAACCAACCGCTTCTATGAAAGTTAGCTCGTTGGTTTTCCGAGGCAAAATGAAATCCACGAATTTCGTATGTTCTGTGGTATTTAGTTTTCTAAGAAGGAGGCGTAGCTTCTTCGCATCACTCCAACCACCGCAGTCAATTTTATATAGGTCTTCATATCTTCGGAAATATTCTTCAAATGTATTATTTTCCGTGTATGAGTAATTATCAATACTGTTCCAAATTGCGTTCTGCGAAAACGTGTCGTCTTTTTCATTTTTTTGATCACTGCGCGATATTGTTTGTATCAGAAATTCCAATCTTTCATCATACTCTTTTTTGTGTAATAAAATATTTTGGTTCTGTTGTAATAAAAGCTTTTGAAATCTTTCCTCAGTTTGTTGTTGCTGGGAGATTTGGAATTTCGTTAGTTCGGCGATTATAGACTTAATATCTTCCATATTCAACCATTTAGCTTCTGATTTTATTTAGAAAATTAATATTTTCTTATTATCTTATGATTTTATAAGAGTTCTTTTCTTTAAATTAGCGTTTGCTAGGCGCCGTTTTTAATTATGAAAAGATTATGAAACTTTTCCTTTTCTCTATATACGCGTATATTCACTTATTTTTTTATTTTGAAAATTAATATTTTCTCGTTATTTAATGAATTTATAAGAAGTTCTTTTCTTTAAATTAGCGTTTGCAAGACGCTGAGTTTTAGTTATGAAAAGATTATGTAATGTTTTTTTCTCATACACGTTTTTAATTTTAACGAAGAGAAAAAAAAATCTGTTTCACAATTAATTCTTTCTGCATTTTAAAATATTTCAGTACAAGTCGGAAAAAAACGAAGAGAGAGAAAATAAAACTAACTTTTTTTTATCGTGCGTCTTTTTTTATTATAGAGTAACGCACGTGTGTTCATTTCATGTTTTTGTTTCATATCTGTTCTTAAAATGAAGCACGTGGTGTCGGTTTCATTTTTTTTTGTGTGTGTGTTCGTCAAAAAAAACTCGCTGTGACGTTCGTCTAAAAAAAACAATACTCGCTTAAGCTTGGTGTTCGGTATTTCTTTTGTTTTGCTTTTTTTTTTAGTTTTCCAACCCAGAGAAAAAAACGCGCATTCAATTTCAGTTGTTTTTGTTTTGTTTTTTTGTTTGTTTTTTTTAACTAGTTTTCCCAAACTAGAGGAACGCGCACCCAATTTCAAGCTGTTTTTTTTTTCGATAAGCAGTTTTAAAACTTAGAACACAACAGGTCTATTTCAGTTTTCTTTTTCTTAAAAGAAAACAATTGTCTCGCACTTAAGAATTCAACGTGTTTTTTTTTGTTTTTTTTCAGTTGAGTTTTCTTTTCTTCTCTCGACCGTACGGCA
>OY744533.1:22852422-22857422 GCA_963556195.1 Sepiola atlantica | reverse complement strand
AACATTCAGTGGCCCTCTGCGGAAATTATGCTCAAATGATTGCCATGATTTACCCCAAATATCATTTTCCACTATTAGCAATCCTCTAGAGTCAATTTTTAAAATTGATGAAATACATGATCTTAGTTCTGACCAAAGACTCCTTTATGAATACACAGTAGGTATTTCTAGAGGTAAGGTTGACTCTAGATATAACTCCTGGAAAATTGGTCCTTTAAACCAAGCAAGATGGTTAACTTTGGCCATCAGGCTCATGTGTTTATGGACTCGTGGTTCATACACACAAAGGCACACAACAAAACTACACTCTGTAGTAAATTTTATTGTAAATGTGTATGCCACTTCTTGGTTTGAAATTAAAAGAAATAGTAAATTCCACAATCAGCAAGTGCACATTTTTAATATGACCCAGAGGATTAAGGAGCAGCCTCAGGAAATCCAAGATATCACATTTAGAAATATACAAGGTAATACATTTTGTTTACTGCCTGAAAACTTTCTATATTCCATGGTTAAATCTGAAGAGATTGAAGTAAGAGAAGAAGCTTTTAAAAGAATTTTGGCCATTAGGTAAGTAATTTTTATTCATATATTTCTGACTCAATTATTTATTCCAATTCATAGAATGATTTTTAAAGATTTTATCTAATTTCACCATAATTATTAAAGCAGTACAGATTGGAATTTTTTAATGATTCAATTAATTAATTAGTTCTTTAAGGAGTGAGGAGTCAACCAAAAAAAGATTAAAAAGAATACCACCTATTAATTTTAATGCCACACATTGGACATAATTAATAGATTTAAAAGTATGCTGCATTTTTGGCATTCTCAGGGCGTGGAACGGGCAGTTAAGTTAATAACAGAAGCTTCACAAACTGTATATGGTTTTGAAGCAAGGCATCAACACATTACAGCCAAAGTTTTGAGTCAGAAATTGAGACCAGCATTTTTGTCTAAGGGGTCTTATATGAAGCAATTTGACTCTCAATATTAAGCTCCATTAAAATAGTGTTAGGTTTTTCCTTATTTCTTTGCTTGTTATATTTTCACTTATAACAGAAAAAAATCATTTTTTTAGGTATTCTAATATTACTGTTTAATTCATAACGTTAAAAGGTAGTTTACAAAAGCAGATACTGAAAATGAGGGGGGGGGGGGCAAATTTTCAATTTGAAGATTTCTTTAATTAATATCATTTTTATAAAATAAAAGGACATTCGCTGATTTTAAATGCACAAATTATTTGGTTTTCACACCAGTATTCAAGCAAATCTTGCAAAAACGAGGAATTTTCAGTATATTCTTGTCTACGATCTTTGATACCAAACGCTAAAAAAACCGCTGAAGTTTTTGATCTAATTTTTTGCATGAGTATTTAATAGGTCTATATACAACTTTCGGTACGTGCCTTTTTTTAATATTTAAAAAAAAGTGTAAAATCGACCTACCCTAATATACATACATATATATATATACATACATATATATATACACATATATATACATATATATATATATATATATATACATATATACATATATATACACATATATATATACATATATATATATACATATATATATATATACATATATACATATATATATACATATATATATATATACATATATATATATATATACATATATATATATATATACATATATATATATATATACATATATATATATATATATATATATACATATATATATATACATATATATATATACATATATATATATATACATATATATATATATATACATATATATATATATACATATATATATATATATACATATATATATATATATATATATACATATATATATATATACATATATATATATATACATATATACATATATATATATATACATATATATATATATATATATATATATATATATATATATATATAATACTGAAGCTGCCTTACCGTCTGGTTTCAGAAAGCGTTTATCTTTATATTTCAATCACATAAATTATATGCTAAGATATAACTTAAGTTGGGGAGTGAAATGTGTTCGTTAAACAAGTCAAATATAATTGTTCTTATTAACCGTATTTTACAAGTAACTCATTAAATGGCCCATCTTATACGACGCTTACCTCTATGAATCTCATCTTCCGTTACTGGCTGTGTGTATCACTCTCGCTCCCGTTACTGTTTTTTATGGTTAGTAACTGTCAAAGATAATAAAATTACCCATGAAACTGGATTAGTCTATTATTAACACAGAGAAATATATTCACATGTAATAATACAAATCAACAAATAAATCGAAAGAGAAAGAGAGAGAAGGATACAGCGAACAGAAGTACACTAATTTTGGCTTTTGTCACTTTTTTAACATTTAATTAGCTTTGCAAACTCACATTTATCTAATTAAAACAATCATATCCGAGCTCAATAAGTCATATTATAGCTAGTATAACTAGTTATTCAGGCATATTTTAAAATAGAAACTAGACATTGCTATACCTATCTCATTTTTACTGGTTGATGTTATTACTATTTTCTTCTGCTGTCTTCACAGTACGACTTAAGGTAATATATATATGTATATATATATATATATATGTATATATGTATATGTATATATATATGTATATATATATGTATATATATATATATGTATATATATATATATATGTATATATATATATATGTATATATATGTATATATGTGGTGTGGTGGAGTTGTTATCCACAGGTCTGTGTGATGCGTCTAGTGCTACAGCGGAGCGTACTTGTAGTTGCATGGGCTTCTTACTCCTGCTATTTGCTTAGCCGCCAGATAGCCCACTAGTTGTGCGAAAAGGGAGCCGAGTGAGTAAGTCTCCCCTGCTGGTATATAGCCTATCCCCAGACAAGACTCTAGTCTGACCTCCTCGTGGTACACTATGGTAACTGGGTGCTTTGCGGCCCCAGGCTAATAGACTAGAGATCTCGGAGTAGGTTAGAACCCCAGAGGTGCAGTGTGCAGGGCCTGCTGGCATGCAGATACGTCCCGGCACTCACCAATCTAACCCCCTGCCACTGGGTAGTGGTCTGTCTCAACCTCTCTCTCTCTTTCTCTCTCTCTCTCTCTCTGTATATGTACATGTGTGTATATATGTATATGTATATGGCGCCGGATCAGGGAAATTTCCAGTTTGGTATCTGGGGGCGCGTTTAACCCACTAGGAGAGATGCCCCCTAAGCCTTTGTTAAGGCAGGTGTCTAGGAGATGGAAAACTCTGATATATAACCTGAGGGTTGTTGCTGACTTTTTCTGTGGCACTCATTTGCACAAATCTTGTGCAATCAACAATTCCAAAAAGTGTGTCCTACACAAGCCTTCACCACTCAAATCAAATCATTCGTGTGGGTTTTCTAGCAGCTTTTCTAAAATCGACATGAGTACTTCTGGGTCCACTGGCGAGAGAGTAAAGGCGACGGGGACAGGCAAAGGATATTGCTGGAAGTCTCTAGCTGGCGCTCTACACAGTGGCGGCTGGTGGGTGATGGCCGTTTGGCACAAACCTTTGGGCAATTGTGCCGTTCGTGTCTTCCACCAGTGACAAAGCAGGCCTATCTAGGATCAGCACTGCTTTCCCTATTTCAGGGAGGGGGCGATAAAAAGAGCCCTAAACATTGCATGCCCTTCTTTGACTTGTCAGCCTACTGCAGCTGTCTAGTTATCCAATACAGCAGTCAGAAAACAAAGAAAGTTATGAAGCTAAACATTGGATCTTGGAATGTGCGCACATTGCAGGATAGTGATGCGTCACTAGAAAGGAAAACGGCCCTCGTATCAATGGAATTAAGGAAACATGATGTAGATATTGCTGCCCTTAGTGAGACGCGTCTACCTGGTCACTCACAGCTGTGTGAGGTAAAAGGTGGATACACGTTTTTCTGGGCTGGTAAACCAGAAAACGAACCACGTCAATCTGGCGTAGGGTTTGCAGTGAAGACGGAAATTGCTAGATCACTTCCAACACTCCCAGTAAGTCATTCAGATCGTATTATGACCCTAAGACTTCCACTAAAAAACAACACATTCGCAACACTTATCAGCTGTTATGCCCCTACTATGAATAGTTCAGATCAATGCAAAGCTGATCTTTACAATTATTTGCGTAGCTTAATCTAAAAAATTCAGCATAAGGATAAGGTTGCTTTGATGGGAGACTTCAATGCTCGAGTGGGGCTCAACTTTCAAACATGGGCTGGTGTTCTGGGTCACCATGGTGTTGGAAAAATGAATTCAAATGGACTGCGACTCCTGACGTTATGCAAAGAATTTAACTTCAGTGTGACAAACACGTACTTCCAACAAAAGCATTGTCGAAAAACATCATGGATGCACCCCCGATCAAAAGATTGGCATCTCATTGACTACATAATTACCAGAAAGCGCGACCTCAAAGATTTTAAGATAACACGCTCTTTCCATAGTAGCTGTTGTTTATCAGATCATGCGCTCATAGTCGGCAAGACCATCTTCCATTTAGACAAGAGGAGAGTGAAAAAGTCTTCTGTTCCAAAACGCCTAAATGTTCTGCCTCTAAAACAGGCAGATACACAAAATGAGCTGAAGGAAAAAGTTACGGCCGCTATAGCTTCTGTAGAGGTAAATAGTGACGTTTCAAGTTCTTGGGATTCATTGCGCAATGCTGTTTATGACTCGTCTGCTGAGGTTTTGGGCTTCCCTTTGCGGAAACATCAAGACTGGTTTGATGAAAACAACACTGAAGTGCAGAAGCTTATCGACCAAATGCATGTTTGCCACAAAACATGGCTCGAGGACAAAAATTCCACAGTGAAAAAGAAGGCGTATAGAGCTCACAAAGCACAAGTTCAGAAGGCACTTAGGGCATTGAAAGAGGCTTGGTGGTCATCCAAGGCTGCGGAACTTCAGGACGCAGCCGACAGGAAGGATTCTAAGTCATTTTACTCTGGCCTGAAAGAGGTGTTTGGTCCTCAAATGAATGGTTCTGCCCC
>OY744533.1:22827422-22842422 GCA_963556195.1 Sepiola atlantica | reverse complement strand
TTCACCAAAGCCACCTCTTTTGTGTAAGTATAATTTACTGTTAATCGTTATAATATATATTTTAAAATAATACATGTATTTACTAGTTTCAATAATACACAGAAAAATACTGTTTTACCTTAACAACCCCATCAGATTTTCAATTACTTTTTTACACTGTATTTCGTTATCGGCAATCAGACGATCTCATTTAAAAAATGGGTGTTGAATGTGCTAACGGACGTACGTAGGAACAAGAAATCCTTTAGCGTATTATTACATAGATTATTGATGTAGCTCAATCCAATTGAATATAGAGTCAAATGTTTCTTCAAGACTAGCTGTTTTGAATCCTTTTTAGTTTAAAAAAACTAAAAAAGGACATTATTAGTAAAAATAATGTTGAATCTAGTACAACTATTCTAAACGTTTTCAATTATTATATTAATACTATGAATTACAACGTACGAGTTATATAATATTCACATCTCCAGTATAGTATACTTAAACAATTATGTTGACCTTTTTATCTTGTTATAGTAAACACTAAATAACGGCAGAAATGGCGAATAATGTAACAGTTTAATGCATTATAAAGATAGTAGTGTGCTAGGAAGTCCATCACGTAAATAATTAAAAGAGATATAAAGGGGAAACAAGCAAAAAGAACGGGGGAAGAGGAGAGCGAGGTGTAGAATCAGTTATTATTATAAAGGAAGAATATAAATATTTAGTTGAATACGGATGCCGTCAAAGATTTAGTTTTTACTTCTGAAACATTGAGAAAAATTACAAGTGATCCTTTCTAATGCCATCACAAACCTTATATGTGTTAATTAATATACGTATGTTATTTCTAGGCTGACGTGCACTTATTGCTCTTTCTGTAAATGTGTACAAATATGCATGCTTAGTGAAGTGTATAGTTGATATACATGCAGACGACAAGCTGCCAATAAACAAGACAGACTACAAAGGATTGGGTCGCGTATTTAAAATGTTAATGCCAACTTAGATACAAGGTGACATGCTCTGATTGAAGTGACTTGAGTTTTTGAAAACTAAATGCCCTTCCAAGTAAGGTGTAAGAGTTTACTTCCATAGATGAGCTGGCCAATAATTTTTTAAGTATTTCACTGGGTGGTATACAATATATGACATCAATATATATATATATATATATATATATATATATATATATATATATATATATATATATACATATATATATATCTTCATGGTGGGTAAGGGGTCAGTTGTGTGTCAGTGAGCCTAAAAGTCATATGCCAATTTTACCCCCTTAGCTGGCGGACTATTTGTGTTCTGGTGAATTCATGTTTTCATTCAGTCAGGCTTAGATTTCTGATTTCTAGTGTCTCGTTCGGTCAAGAAGTATCATTTTTAACTCTCAAAATCAAACATCGTTTTTACTGCATTTTTCAGTTCGTTTGGAGGGATAATTATTTTGTTACAGCAGGGACGGAGACAAGATGATGGAATATTCCAACGATTGTCGCAATTGCACATTGAATTGAAGTGATGAAAACCACCAGACGATAACTATCTGTGCAGTGCATGCACACAGATGCAGGTTCACATTCTGTTAGATCAGCATCTTCTAGCACAGGATCATACTAAATTGGGCAATATATATATATATAATAGACTCCCACAACACTATTAATGCTCTCCATGTCTTCATTGCGAGATGAAACTGTTCATTGAGGGTTCTTATGCAACAACACTATGGCTTATACTGTATCGTGCGAGATCTCATACGACAACATACTCTCTTCGAATTTGCCACAATGAATGCAGTCAAAAGTTTGGGGGAAATCGACAAATAAAAGACCGGCTTTATAGTTCTTGGTTTTAAAAGCCCAGTTATAACAAACTCTGGTAACGTTTGTAAGTCGATCTTGAATTTTGAATCTTGAATTTTGTCCAGCCAAGGTGGAATGCAATTAAACAAAAGCAAAATATAGATTTTCAAAGCTATTGTTGTGAGTATTATCCATCGATAGTTTGCTGTTTGTTCAACGTATCCCTCCTTCGGACAGGGAAGTATGAACACCTTCTGTCCAGCGCTTAATCGGATATCGTTAACGAACTTATTCGAAGAATATAAGCCATCTGCCAAAGTCATCTGTCAACCAGACGTAGGTATTCATTTAATCAAGTTCACAAGCTTTTCTACGCTTTATCTACTTCTTTGCAGCTGTCAGTTCCTTTATGTTGAAATTTACTTTCCTGACGTTTTCATGTTCGATTCTTCGTGTCATGATTTTGTCTGTAATTACGGGCGCTGCACAAGAAGGTAATCAAAATGTTTTACCATTTCCTAACACTCTTGTTTTCATTAATATGCTTCAGCTTGCATTTGTGACAGCTTTTACCATCACTGATTCTATTGACTGTTTTCCATTTGCAATGGTAACTCTTTTCGCTCGTATAAATGCTTTTTGTTCCATGTAAAAACGTTTCTCTGGGAAGAACGAGAGCAGTTTGATAGAGAGCTTCTCTCGTGTTGCTTGCAGTTTTGTTCTCTAAAACTTTTTCAACCCTCTTTAGTTATTGATAACATCTTCAGTTTCCCAAAATATTTAGTGACGAACATTTGGTTTCATTGAGACATTTTTAGCTGGAGTTGAATACTACTACTACTACTACTACTACTACTACTACTACTATTACTACTACTAATAATAATACATGATATAATAACAATAATTACCCACGTAAACTGCTAAGGCTAACCAGTCAAATCGGCGTTGCTATAGAAATTAAACAAAAACATAGAAAAAACACCACCATATGAAACTAAAGGAACTGAAACTGCCAACCATTTCATAAAATGCTTCCCCCTCAGCTAATATCACACGAACTAGTCGTGAAGGGTCAATGAGGATTGAAAGAACAAAGAAAGACAGCACTAAGCAGACCTTCACAGGTAGGGTGCGCAGATTACTGAGACCTAGGTAGGCTTATTGCGACATAAATCGCTGAGTAGAGAAATGTTGTCACTCGCGAGAAATCAATGGTAACGGTTGTTGCGATAACGAAAAATCTTTTGCAACGGGTATCGGAAGAGGTGGAGATAATTGAAATCTGGGGAGACTTGTCACTCTAGCTCCAGGGAAAACAACCGGTCATTGATGATGACTTGAGTTAAACGTCTTACTGACTACTAAATAATAATATATCACGTGTCGTCTAATGATGTGTTATAGTGTTACCGTGCACACTTTTCATCTGTTTTAAAATTGTTTAGAGGGTAAGAAAAATACCGAATAAAGTAAATAAAGCGGTATTAATGATGGGGGAAGTAATGGGAGCAGGAACTTGACGTAAATATATATGAAGAGAGAGAACTCCCTGGTCTTTAATGACGCTTGCATACTGTTGTGGGGTACAAATCACCCCTATTGAAGAACTAATGGAAGCAACCATCTATAATAAATACCATCGTTGCAAAGACTCAAACAGAGGACATTCCTATTCATGTTTTACCGCATGGTAGGAATCCGGTCATCTCCTACCACATTTAGTGGCGTTACTGTATTGCTATGAATAAATACATTGTATATTTTAACCTGTCACAATTTGTGGTTGTTATCTTTGTGACCCCTAGCACGGGTCTACAACACATACAAAATAGCTTGCTGCTGAACTAATATATATATATATATATATATATATATATATATATATATATATATATATATATATATATATATATATATATATATATATACGGAAAACAGAGAGAAAGGGGAAAGAAGTCTGAAACAGTAAATAGATAGAAAAATATAGAGGGGACAAAAGAAATTGAAAGTAACATTACGAAATAGAAATATCTCAATAAAGTAATAATCGAAATCATTATGTAACAATATTTATAGTTCTATATCATAAAAGGACAGTTCATTTTGAAAAATGAGGAGATAGAAAATTATCGGAAATTTCAAACGGTTTTCATCAATCTTAATGATATAACAAATACTCACCCAACGAGTCAAATGTGATCTAAAACTCTGGTAATCTTGAATTTGGCATTAAGACGGGAGGAAGGGTTAACAAGACAATACATTGTGAGATGAATGTACTAGTTAAAAGTGGTTTATTCCATGCAATATTTACCATATGGTTTATGCTGTGCATCCAATGCCTGTATAGAAGTGTTCACGTCAAACACACCGAAACATGAATATTTATTTGTCCAAGAAGGAACCGGTGATGTAAATAATTAATTATTTAACTATGAATGTAATATTGCTACACAAATGTTTCCTTTTTTGTAATACTCGATTGATATTTTGAAAAATACGACATCTAACTCGCTCTCTCTTGAAAATTACAAGAAATATAATATAATGTTAGAAACAGGATAATACGGGCATCGTCAATAATAACCAATCAACGTTTGATGGGCATCTTTGTTTTTCTATACTAACTATTTAAATTGTTACATATATTTTTATGTTAGCAAGGGTGTTTATAGAGAAAATGAATGTAACATGAACAGCAACACATTTTTCGAAGTTATCGAGAAAAGTCTTAACGTTGCGGCAACGTGTTTTCAGTGTCTTCGTGATGTATAGGATTACTTACCTCCCCTACAAGTCATATAACAAATTCTTATTCGGTTTAGTTGTTTCCTGGTTTTGTTTTACGGCATATCAACCCTTTTTGAGTTATTGAATGACAGATCAGGTCATTTTGGTACAAAATTTGAAGTAAGATATGGTTTATTGTCAATCGCCTTAGGATACACTACAGGTGAATGTCGACGCAGCTGCTCTAGAATTTGTGTGTGTCGGAGTGCCCTTCATCTTGGGCGATGACCCACCATCCCCACCTGTCGTCCTTGTGACACAACTCCTTGCAGTGAGAGGGATGTCACATATGTATATATATATGGATTCCTTGATCAAATAAATATACTATTAGCGAAGTATTTGACTTCCTCTTATTCGCTATTATCACATATCCCCTACTTTTTTTATGTACATAATTAGGAACCTAACGAATGTTGCAGCCAAGACAAAAAAAATATATAAAAGCTGTAATTATTTAAAACGAGATGGCTTCGCCCGCTTCATTAGTGCTTCGCCATTTAATTCCTATTTACTATTTAAATTATTGAAACGAAACCAATCAGTAAGAAAAAGAAAACAAAACTAATCGATTTGAAGACAAACCTAAGCGATTAGAATACAAAATTCATCAATAAGTCAAAGAAGACGAAATTAAATTATTTAAATTAAAAATAAATAAAATTATTTTGCCTTCAACGAAAAGTCTGTCAATCAAGGAATGTGTTATTGTAAGTTAATTCAATTTTCCAAATAAATTTATACGTGTTAAATTGTCTTAAAATGTACAACAGTTCTAATTACGAGAGCATATTACGTTCTTTAATGAATTGTTTATAATAATCCAACTTCCAACGAATTTCTATGAATTTCGAAGACTTTTTAAACTTTTAAAAGTTATTAAAAACAAAAATTAATTTGCTAAATAGAATACTCTCTCTCGACCCCTCTTCCACGAATATACGTAATTTTACATCAAAATCGCGTTCCGTTTGATTTTACAATTTGACCGAATTAAGAATATTTTTTAATATTTATAGTTTATATTTAAGCTCGTGTTTCATCACGTTTCTCTCTTATCTTTTCTATCTATTACCTTCATTCTGTTTTCCTCTTTGTTGTTTTCACCTTCTTGTTCGTTCCCTCTCTTCTTACCCCTTTCTTGATCACACCGCCAAGCGCGTTGGACACGCGTACGTTCACTGTTATTACATAGATGGAAGGTTCATCACTTATTTTAATCAGCAGATATAAACGAGAAGTCAAATTGAATTTAAAAAAAGGTCAGGAAATTAACAACTTACACAGGAGCCACCAATAAGTGTTTTCATTCGAGAATTTCCAAGTTATGTAAAAGCAAAAGTATGTAACATGATAGGTTTATCTAAATTTTATAATCATTTGTTTTGGCTTTAATTTGAAATCCGTTGATATGTCTGTTTATGGTTTCCTTTCTACGGGAAATAACTGATTAAGTTTAACGAGACTGAAAATTGACTTCCTATCGAGAAGTGATATCCATTTTCATCTGGATACACAAATCAAATATATTGAAATTCGTCCGGCAGAAGGTGAAGAAGTAAAAGTGAAATGAAGAAGTAATATCCATTTTATCTGGATACACAAATAAAATATATTGAAATTCGTCCGGCAGAAGGTGAAATAGTAAAAGTGAAATGGAGAAAATAAAGGAAAATGAAAGCTTTCAATGAGAGTTTTGTTTCTCAAATGAAAACAATCTTAATTCATGTAGCATTATATAATTATGATATATTTAACATTTTTCCTATTTAGGGTGCAATTTCAGACACACAGACTCAGTACCTCATTCTTGTAATTAATCATGAAATGTAAAGTTTAGAATATTTTGGGCAAACAATAATGAAGGAATTTTTGGATATGACTAGACAACTCGTGTACTACTATTTGTTTCACTTCGATTTCATTCGAGGATATATTAACTGTAATATATATCTTAAGAAATTCCACTTAGATAACAAACCGTACACACTTTACCCCTATATTTCCCTGTCCAAATGTAGAATAAAAGCGACATATTATTTCGCTATCTAATTTACATACGTGTTTAATGTGTGTAAAAGCCTATTATGTAAATTAGCTAGAAAAGGATAGTCAGTGTTTTTCTAAATACTTACAGAGGCATACAATATCAGAGAATAGTTGGCTATGAATAGCTTAAAGATAGATAAGTGACCGGTTCAGTTAATTATAAATTACATCTATTTAGTACAATATTTTAGACATAACTCATTCTAAAAAAGTTAGGTGCGTGTCTATGTTTATATATTTGTATGTACAGGATTGGCACTTGAAATAATTAACTGATAATTATGAATTTGGTGACAAAACTGTTAGTAACGGTAAGTGAGGGACTATATTTAATTAAATTTTCTTCCCTGCAAAGGAGGCAAAGAGGGGATAGCAGTCCTTCGTGAAAATTCTCCGATTTTTGTAAAATATTAAGAATCGGTATTAAACATCAATTAATAAATAATCCTAAAATGTCAGTTTCTTTGGATTATTTTAAAGGGTGGAGAGGGTCGTCATAGGATGGGTATTTTTCTTGTTAAAGTATACAAAAAAGCATTAGAAGAATCAACGCTGTTTAACTCTCATTTAGTATAATAACAGATTGAAAATATTATTTTGAGAGCGATTGTCCAATATGCGGATGTGTCATAGTTTAATTGGTGCTTGTCCATAAACTGTTATTGTTTATTCAGCACTTTGGAAAGGTGTCAGTGAACAACTTCCATAAAAAAATACTTTTGACATCATAATTGTTTTCCATTTTATGTGATTTTCAGTAAAACACTTTCACGTCGTGAGACACCATAATTGTCCAGCGATAAACAATACTCGTCTCATTTAAAGAAATATTGATTACACCTCTTCTGACATATGAAGCAAAAACGAACTAATGAATTCTTTAGATATTTGCAAGAGACTGAATTGCTTTTACTATATTTTCGAATTTGTATACCCCTCCTTCGAACCATACCCGAGTACAACCCCGATATTTCATGTGATCAGCAGTAACTGAATCATGTAAATAGCTACGCATTACATAATCGGGGTGTATTGGGGTGTTAAGGCAATAACATGACGAATGTATATTTGATTTATGCAAATTCGCAATTCTTTCAATATGAGGAACGTTTTTAAATCCCTATAATAGCCAACCCATACTTTTCTTTTCTACCATGACTTATCTATGGAACACGTTCCAATGGGGCTGTGTTTCTACATAATACAACTTGATTGTTGATGAATCCAATTTCAACAAATAATTGTCATAAACCGTCACTATTATTAACCACACATTTGTATTCCATTTATCAATTTGAATCCTCTCATTATATGCTTCACTATTCAATTAACAATTTATACGTTTACTTAAGCCTTATCCTCGATTGGATTATGGACGTGATAAGCGGTAACCCTATATTTTAAAAAAAATGATGATGGTAAACAAATATGTATCGCAAGTTTTCGTAGATTTCGTAAAAATGTTCATCACGGGAATTTAATATAATTTAAAAAGTTAGAAGATTTACTAATTATTGAAACTAGCATTTTGTGAACAACAATATTTTCAGATCATCAACTGCGTTTGAATCATATAAAAACATTAATCACAACTTTTGTTGAATTCTTTTAGAAAAATCTATTAAGTATTCGTGTGTATAGTATTTACCAGACTTCTAGTGAAGGCCATTGTGGCGCAAGGTCGGGATACTAGAGCAGATAGGCCTGCTCACTACAGGTAGTGCATTCTGGAATCACAAGAAAAATGATTGGACAGCCTCATAGGCATTCCCTGGTATTGATGCCTCCGGCAATTGAAAATAAACAAACCCTTTTCTCAAAGGGAGAAGGACACGTCTGGGAGGATGCATATACCAAGACTCCACATAAACATACCTCAGCCCAAGAGAGCAAGACAGCTGTTGCCGCAGCAGCTCACACCGTCGGACTGATCGTCGAGGACGTATCGTTGACTGGTATGAAGTGTCATAAAGAATGTTTGCACATCGTTATATATTTGTAGAAAAAGTGGATTTTTTGTCAATTTGGAAGGAATTATTAAGTCTACTTAACAGAAAAACAAAGTTTGTCAAAGATTAATAGTACTATTTCATTTAAATACTATTAATCCTAAACTTTGGTGATTTTTTTACAAATTATTACTGAAATTGTAGCTATTTCAGGGCATTTTATTCGTCCGATGGACTAACCAAAGTGTTTCCATGAATATAGTTTACACTGAGTTCACTGCGTTTACATATTAAAACACTAAAGCTGAATTAATTTTCATTTGGTTCCCTAACGCCTTTTCCCGTATACAAAAAAATATACATATCAAACTAATCGTACGTTTTGGGATTGAGTTATCTTATAAAAACTTCCATATTAATTCGTCTAATTAGCCACCATTTGCAATTATCTGACACAGCGACTCATCTCACTCCATAGTTATGGCTATTACTTTCCATCTCTTACGTTCTTATTTCATGCGTTCGCTGTTAATTTCCTGATTCAAGCAATCTAACTCGAGCTGAATGAGTGACACAACGAGTCATACTTCTAATAGTTATGTAACTTTATAAAAACATTTGAAAAACATTTGAAAAACATTAACTTTTTTTATAAAATCAGAGGAGAAACGGATTAACGGACAGTGACCAAAATAAAAATCCTTTCAGATTAACATCAATTATCTTACTCATCTCATCTGTCCAATGGTCTGGATTACTGTTGGCGCGCGAAATATGCCATGCCAAGCAGATTTCTCCAATTCTCCTGATTTTCTACCGCCATAAGTGTGTTACTCACTTCAAGCTCTATCCACTCTGTGATGTTGCTGTCTCAGATGTTTATTTGCCTGTCATTCATTCTTCCTCCCTGTACAGTTCCTTGAAAATGTGTATTTGCGATACTTGATGATTTTGTGACACTTTCATTTCTTGACAGTAGTCAGTAGATCTTCATATGGCCCGACTGCATTTATAAGTCTGTTCTTGATGCCTCATTGTAAATATGTCTCTGTATGAGGTGCTGAGGTCATTTCCGAAGCATATCATCACTGTTCGTGCATCTTTCATTACAAGTACACGGATAGGGTTCACGAGACTCGCACGTATAGAAATATGGAGATGGCCAGATTGTAACGCTCTCTGACCATCTCAATTATTATAGTAAATGTGAGTAAATCAACGTTTGTTTTCTGAAAGCTTTTTTTAATATATTTGAATCACACAATATACATATTAAAATATTCCTAGGTTTTGGTATTGGATTCTGTTTGTAAAAATAATATTTTAATTGGTCTAATGAGCTATAATTTAGAATGTACTCACTATGTTACTGTGCATTCCTCTCACTCCCTCTGTGTATATTTTGTGTGCCACCCGCTCTTGTATTATACAGTGGTTATTACTTTTCTTTTTCTGTCAACCTTTTCCTCCTCCTTTTTTTCTCTGTGTATTAGTCGTCTAAGGTAATATAATTAGCTATACAAGAGAACATTGAAATACCCCATTATAAACAATAGCAAACACGAGCGCAGTCTAATAATATTTAACACATATCTCGATATACAAAGCAGTAGCAGATATAGCGAACGTGAAGAATAATTTCGATTCTGTTATTATTATATTTTTTAAGTAACTTGCTTTGTAAACTCTTTTTTTACAAGGCGGGGAGATTTAGAGCATAATTCTGGCAGTGTTTACTTCCAAATTACGTACATGATATAGTTTGAACTATATTGAACAACATATGTGTTATGAATTGGAATAATGTTAACGCAAAATTTCGGAGAGAGTCACATGACCAACATGATTAATTGTCGAATTCTTCTATTGACCTATATGTTGGTATAACATTTCGATTGAAATATTGTCTTTCAGGATTAATTTCCCAGGAGCTGAAAGAGTACAAAGCAAAACCGACGTAAGAAATATTTGCTATTTTTCATTGGTGTGTTATTAAACTCCACCATAACTAGTGCATTTGTATGTGAAAGTCTGTATGATGGTCTCATCTTAACATATGCATTATCTGATTTTATTTTAGACGTACATAATTTTATTTAAAAAAACATTATTTTATTATAGTTTAAACATAAATTATTTGATTTTATTTTAAAACAAAAATACTTTCATTTTATTTTAAAACGTGCATTATTATATTTATAAACACACATTATTTTGTTTTATTTTCAGAATCTATATTATTTCATTTAATTCAAACACATAAATTATTTTATTTTAAAACATAAGAACATATAAACGTTTACATTATTTTATACGTTTACGTTATTTTTTCTTCGAATTCTCTTCGTGCCACTGTTAAACAAAGGATAATAATAATTTCTATTTTTCTGTGTTTTGTTCCTCTTAAAACAGTGTTCAATATATTTACTTTACGGCAAAAACGTCTGAAGAGAGCACAGTATTTTTTTGTGCAATCATTTTAGAATGTATCTATTTTTTGTGAAATCAATTCTAACAAAAATGTAACGGAACAAACAATATAGACCTTTCGAAAGTTGCGATACATTAAGAGACACAGAAAACTATTAAATATTTTTTTTCAAATTATATCAGTGCAATTGTTCCATTCCGACAAACAATAATTGAAGTTCGATTATTTTATTTTATCTTAAAAAAAATCAATAAACCTCTGCTTTATTTTCACAAATCATTTTTGTGTAAACGTTTAAGTCCGCCAAACAATAAATGACAATATTTGTTTTTATTTAGTAGTATATTTGATTTTTTCTCATTTTGAAAATCTTTTAGTACATTAATTATATAGGAGAAAAATAAGAACTCTCTTTTGCAATTATATTCGTGAAGTCGTTTGAAGCTTGCAAAGTTGAATATGTACAAATTGTAATAAAGATACGGTAGATTGATGTATGAAGCATATACAGCATATAATAGTAAAATAATATTTTTCTCATATACAAGGTGATTCATAAGTCACTTCACTTAGCTATTTAAAATGTCATTTACAATTGAAGAGCGAATTTTTATTGTTATTCATATGAATCTCCCACACTTGTTGAAAGGCAATGGAAACGTGAAGTGAACAGAAAGACTCCTTCGCACAACACCATAATCAATCAAATATGCTACAAAGAGTCGTAAATTCCTTGCAAAAAAGAATGGAGCTATGCATGCAGAACGAAGGCGGAAATTTTGAAAATTTGCTGTAATTTCAAACTCCCATAAATGAATGTGTTGAATAAACTTTCTATTTTGTATTACCGTATTTTTTAATTTAAGAATTTCAAAAATAAATAGGTAAGTGACTTATGAATCATCCTGTATATATCTATATATATATATATATATATATATATATATATATATATATATATATATATATATATATATATATATATCGCGAAGTTGGATGTATATGCGTCAGGTCATCACATTTAAACGTTAAGCGTCAAAATAACCACAGATTCGGAATTAGCACTTTCGATACAATTTTCTTATCGGTGTCAGAAGTTCTGAAAGCTTGCTTAAAAATTCAAACTACGTCAAGATAACATTTAAAACAAATGTCTTGGCATGTTTAGCGTCCGTTTCTCCAGTTTAATATTGTCAACCCTCAACACACTTCTAATAATCCTTGATACATTCACTGTAAATCACCTTACGTATTTGACTATTATTTACTTTGGAAAGTAACCATTTAGATTTTTCTATTAAAAATGGATGAAATATGTTTAAACATGTTCACTAATATGTTCATATTTATACTTCATTGCTCTATTATTTATTTTTAGACAATATAACTATTTCAAATATATGCGGAGATGTAAAGAACATTTTTTTAATTCGGTATTACTGCGCTAAACTTATTTAGATTAAAAAGACAAAATATTTCGTTTGATCAGTGGCCGTGTGGATAAAGCGTTTGATGTCTGTAGCCTAACCCTATCACTAAATAATTGTTGGTTTTCCTTCTATAGCGTTTCACATCCCTCCTAGTTAATATCAATCATTGTGATAAAACTGAATATTTTTTCTATATATGAAAATAAATTACAAAATTAAGAGTATAATACGAATAAAACTACAGATTGGTCCGAACATATTCTTATAAAATGTAAGCATGCGTTTGTCGGCTAATTCTAAAATTCATTTATTTAAGTAGTATATATATATATATATATATAGGCTTAAGAGAGTCCGGTAAAGAGGCATGTTATAGGTCCCCTTTGTTAGGATTTAAAACTGACGGTATTGATGCTGTTCCGAACTACTCTAATACATAATATATATATATATATATATATATATATATATATATATATATATATATGAATGATGGTGAAAATATTAAGAGTAAATTATTAAAAGTCGATGAAGACTTCTAACTAGTGTTTCCCGAGAAAATGCTATCCAATGATCGACTTGAAGAAAATAATCCGATGATCTATGTTTTTTTCCGTAAACCATTATTTCCATATATGTTAAGCACAAGAACTACATGATAAAATGTTCCTCAGTTTTAGTATTGAGGTGTGTTTCGGAAAGAATCTCCCGTTTGTATTTGTCTAATTAGAAATGATTTCGAAATAACTTATGAATTGACCCACTTCTTGCTAAGTTTCCATTACTTTCAACTTCTGTAAATATTATTCTATACGGCGGCTAGTCTCCTCTCTGTCTCTTACTATCTCTCTATCTATCATTATATTGGCGGTTGAAAGTAATAACAAAGAATAAGGTTGCAATAGTTTATTATTAACAAGGGGGATATCACCAAAAGCAGTAATACCATTTACCCACTAAATAGAGAGGAAAATATATATATAGCGAAAAAATGAGATAATATAGAATTTTTATATGTAACTGGCTTTGCAAACTCAAACTTTTCTGATTCTAACCATTTAACCCGAGCCATAAAGGTGAGTCAAAGAGTCAAATTTTCTAGATTGAACGATATTAAAGTAAATCATTTATATAGGTTCTTTACAAATTACCATTGTATTCTTTTGACACAAAACTATGAATGCACAACACTACTTATATGACAGAGTCTTAATCATTAGAGATGTGTGTTCGTCATTTTCAATTTATTACTCGTGTACCTGTCACAAACTCTGCATGTGTTCATTATTATTATTCTTTATGTAAAGCTTTACAGCTAGGATAATTAAGTATCGGGGTGTGCATAAAATAACATATGTTTTAATATAGTCGAGTAAAAGTGACCGGCCAAAAACGTTAAAGTGAAATCTCAAACCATAGTTGAATGATGTTTAAGTGTAAATATTCGATTCAGTTTCCGACCGTGTATGTGTTTATTATTACAAACATGATACATTAGCTGATGTGTCAGTCTATACGAGTGATCTATATATTAATATCCGTTTTCCAGCGAGACTACTGAATAACCTGCACTAATACACATTGGAAATGATGCATCCACACATTTTCATTTTCAGCTATGGATGGAATAGTCTGCTAGACTAGACTCAAGCCTTGAGTGTGCACTTGTAACACTACGGGGACTGATTATTCTATTCGAACGGATTATTTGGATGGAGACTTTTCATGCAGTCAGTAGGAATCTCGTTGTGTAGATGACACGCAGTAGCAGTTCATTCACTCTCCGGTTTCTATTTTATAACGGTGTCCATAAAAGTTATTTAATCATGCCAGAAAAAATCAGTGAGGTTTAACAAAGCTTTAAGGGGTTGTATTGTTCTACTTCAAGACTCAATATAGATCATGATATCTCCATCCATCCTTCATAAGGGAATATGAGCGCTGTCACGAAACTAACAGCTTTCTGAAAATCTTATTCGCTATGTATCACTCGCCACTTCTTGTAAGTGACGTAATATCCTATTATATTATGTGAATTTTAACTTTAATCTTTATATGCAAGTTTGCTTTATTTTATATAATTTTAACCTTACTTTTGCACACCAACAACCAAATATTGTTCACTACTAGTCTAGGTGTTGGAAGATCCAGACATTTACCAAGTATTGCTGTGCTTACCCATAGAATATTTCCAGGCATAGACTCCTCCTTGTCAATATATACAAGAAATGCCAGTTTAGCAGAAGTGCGGTTGAGATTCGCCACCCTTGCTGTACGATTGATTTTATGCGAAGCAAGCCTTGCATGGCGTATCTGCCGATTAACAGAAGCATTTTCATATATTAATTTTACAACTGTTTGTAGAACAGAAAAAGTGAACGGATTGGAAAAAAAAGAAAATTATGAAATAGAAAGAAATGTACCAAGTGCTGCTGTTACACATTAGAAAACACATTTTCGTGAAACGCGATGTCATATTATAAACAATTCAAAAAACGAAACAAATACATCCTTTCCTGTGACATTAATAAAGCTACATCATTTCC
>OY744533.1:22782422-22819922 GCA_963556195.1 Sepiola atlantica | reverse complement strand
TCTAACTTTCCATTTCCTAGTCATCACGAACAAAGTTCTCATTACAAAAATTAAAAGAAATGTTCTTGCTGTGCAAGTTCAAACTAATTTTTTCTTCATTCTAATGAATTTTTTTTTAAAGTAGCAATTACAAATGGCGTCGCATAGAAAGTGCAACTTGGCGTCTTCGTTTATCTAATCACGTTAAATCTAACTTGCCTCTTTACTTACCATCTTCAACCGAATAAAAACATAAAATGTAAACATACTTTAAGAGAGCACGATAGATAGTATGCAGTTTATTTCTTATTGATTAGATACCACCATACATATATGACGATGTATAGGTATACGAAAAGCCTTCATATATGCAACTCGAACTTCATAGATATGGACGGCGGAAATAACATTGTGTAATACTATATTAATACTATATATATTAAATACTGAGTAATATTGTATCATACTACTGATTAATATTGTAAATATTATTTAATAATTTGCTTAATACTGCTTAACAGTATGGTTTTATACTACTGGATAATATAATTTCATAGTATCAAATACTATTGTTTTATACTATTGAAAAATAATGTTTTGTACTTCTGAATAATATCGGCTGATACTACTGAATAATATTGTCTGATACCACTGAATAATATTCTTTCATACTACTAAATATTGTTGTTTTATATGACTGAATAACATTGTTTAATACTACTGAAGTATATAGTTTTAAACTTTTGTTGTAATGGAAATCACTCCAGGTACGAAGTCATTTGACGTAAGGAGCTAAAAAATACAACTTCCAGGTCAAAAACTAGCCAACGATAAGTGTTAGATGGATATATTCCGACCAGAAAACAGTAAGTATTCCCCATTTGTCAGAAACATCACCCATGAAATGTGAAGACTCAATGACAAAATAAGGGAAGCGATAGTTACGAGGTAGCCGAAAGTAAACACAAGGCCTACTTTCTACTCCCCTTGATAATATTGTTTTTTTACTACTTAATAATATAACCTCTTACTATTGACAAAAACTGTGTCATACTATTCAACAATATTGTTTCACACTATTCAACAATATTATTTCATACTATTTAATTATATTGTTTCATATTATTTAATAATATTGTTTCATACTACTGGTACTTAGACTAGGTTAATACTATTGTATCAGGGTTGACAATGCGGCTATAGCTGTAGAATATAATGTAAAGGGTGTCCATCCCTAAATGCTACCCATACAATCGTTAATAAAATACACAAAACTTTATGTAATCTGACCATATTTGGTAAACATTAACTTCCTTGTGTGCCTGAATTGTCCCCCACATTTCAGTCATACATCACTTCGATTTCGATTTATTGGATTGCAGCGATAATAATTAGACGCTAATTAAGCAAGCTTTTTGTTGCGGGTGACCTACCTACCCTTTAATAATAACTAAATGGTAGCAACCGGCTACCATAAATACCGGTTTTGCCGGGAGAACATTGGGAGGCACATTTAGGCACTAGCACTGCCAACACTGACTTGTGTATAATTTCTCTGTTCAATACAATTCATTATTATTATCTCTAAACCTGTTGTTTTTTTATTTCATTGTTGGTACCCCTAAACGGGTCCACAACACTTTTCCTAATTACATTTTCTTCATAAGGTTTTTCAAACTAAAACCTTACATTTTTGACATTTCCTAGAACAAAACTCACGCAATAGAGTTTGATCTAACTTAGAATAAGGATTAAAGATAAGGTTTAGTAGCATTATATCTTGATTTTAATCTTTGTAAGGGGGTTAGGAATTAGCGCTAAACTGTGTTCTGTTCGGGAAATTCATTTTACCCGTTCTGGGTTGAGTATTTATCTAATTTTACTGTAAAAGATGGTTGGAAATATTCACAATAAATATTTAAAGTCCCATTTTACAATAAATAAACGTTTGAAACGAGATTAATGTTTCAAAGTTCCGAATGTTTTAAATATTTTTATTTATTTGAATCGTTAACTTTGTGCTTAATCGTCAGTTAACTGGAGAAATAGTGTGAATTGATAAATAAAAGTTGTTAACCAAGATTCAGAGGTTGAGTTCTACATCCAAAGGACCACCTGAATTAAAAATTAACACTTTCGCACAGAGTTGCGTAAAACTTTCTTTAAACAACGTTACATGTATATGGCGTCTTTCATTAGTAAATTCCAATCACATTTCAATCCAATAATTTCGAATCCCAAATTAAATTGCCGGCAATTTAATTATACATTCAGAAAGAAAATACAATTACCCTACGTCTTTTATTTCCTAGAATAAAACTTGTGTAATTTATTGTTTGTAAACACACGTTTCACAAGTTAAGTAAATTGAGAATGGCTTTGAAAGTGTCTGAGATATTATAGATAGGTTGGTTGGTTTAGGGGTTTTACTGCATGTTAACCATCAATGGGTCATTTTATACTGAAACTTTTAAATATATATATATATATATATATATATATATATATATATAATGTACACGATTTTTTTGTAGATTAATTTACTTTTTGAGGGTATATCTGGTGAACAACCAGTCTGTAACTTGACATATGATGAGGCCCTGACTGGGAGAATCACTCTGAGTCACAGTATACATAGGAATAGTGCTAGGTTAGTGGTATCTAAACTGTTGTGGAGCTGTAAGGGATGCGGAATGAAGACAGGAACTTGGGATTAAGTGAAACAAAGTATGCTGAAGAAAGAAGTAATACAGCATATGAAGAACGTCTGTCTGACTGCCAGTATTAGACTGGGGTATTTCCAGGTATTTACTTCCTTCCCATCGCAGGAATATGTGGCACAAGGCCGGAAAGTGGGGAGAGTATAGTCAGCGCTCCTAAATAAGGAGCACACTGGGCTAAAAAAAAATCCTGGCCGGCCCCGTCGGCATAACCCGGTCGGGCTGCCTAGGGCAGTAAGGAATAAACTTACTCCACCCCAAAGAGGGGAGGAAAGGCATGGAGGGAGAGACTTCCTATGACTACCCAGCACAAATGCCTTCACCCGACAGATAAAAGGACACCGAAATGGGCCAGTTCTTGTCGGGATGAGGTAGGGGTAACAGCGAGAGACATGTGCTCCCAGTATATATAGTGACGAGGAAGAGTTCATGGTATCGGTAAAGTTAGGTTCAATAACATTAACAGTCTTCAAATCTTCTGGATTAGAGCTTCATTACTGGATGAAGTTGTTTGCTATACCCAGAGCTTCACTAGTTGATAGAGTTGGACAATTTTTAGGTAGAAAACAAAGGTAGCAAAGGCTCGGAGATATGTATTTTGAGATAATGATAACAGATGCAGCCACCTCTACTCCAGGGGGTCCGGGATAGCTTAGTGCCGTGGCCAAGGCAAATTATATTTAACAAATAGATGGGGCCCTGACAGATAGTACTACTCCGAGTCGAAATGGATTTGGGAGTAATGGTGTGTAGTAAAGAGCTCTCTAAAGTGTCTAACACTCGGTAGTATTATTTGTCTATATTACGGCAATTCTACTGTTTTTAATGCTGTAACACATCATCTACTGTAAACAGTTTATTGTATAGGATTCATTAAATGCAATCTACTATTTTAGCAATATCACCATGCAGAACTTCAATGAACAAAGTGTTTACTTAATAATTCCCGTCTGTTGAACAGATTAACACATGGCTGTTTTCCAGCAGACTACAGCATGGTTGCATTCAAATTCAATATGAATAAATACTTTTTATAAACCGTCATCACAACTAATCAAATATTGTTCATTCAATTCATGATTTTAAATCCTCTGATGATATTCTTCTTCATTCAACAGATGATCCACCCATCTGATTTACCGTAACTCCCGAGTACCGTTTGACCTTTTAAAGCTCTGACTAATTAAAACATACAGATTCATTACAGAAACTATACGCCTCGTACATTTAGTTTCCGATTGTTAAACATGCGATTGGTTTACCAAATCCCTCATGAGTAGCCAATTCTTTGTGAGGTGCCGTATCCAATCGATGTTGAAAATAAACAATCTATTCAGAAGAGATCTAGAACGAAATACGAAAGATTATTAGATTATGAACTCCTCCAATTTTAGAAATTGTCTCATTTCGATATTTAGTGCCATTAAAGATCTTGAATCGTCAAAATAAAAATTAGAAAAGTAACTTCTGATTCAGTTACAACAAACAAATTGTTAAAATTTCGGTTAAAATAAAAATATTGTCTTAAATTAAAAGATTCTGAAAGTGAGGGTAAATATGGAGGAGGAAATTCAGCTCCATTTCATGACGAAAAACCTCGGTACACACAATCAGAATTAAGGTAAAATGATGTTTAAAACACGTACATTGTATAAATATTTTAAAATAATGTTTTCAAAATAATATAAAAACGTTAAAATATGTGTTTAAATTCACACTGCGACATTTCCATTTTGTTAGTCTATAATAAAATAGAAATGTCGCAATGTGAATTTAAAATAAAATTGACGTGCAGTTTTTTTTTAAAACCTTTTTATATTTATAAAAATAAATAAATGACAGCGAACTATTATTAGAATTATAATATTAATAAGGTTATATGCTTTAATGATTCTTCTCTTATTTGTCAGATGTAAAAAAATGATTAGTTATAATCGCGAAATATATTTTATATTTTAAACAATAATATAAACATTGAGATATATATATATATATATATATATATATATATATATACAGGTAAACTTCTATATCTCGAACTTGATGGGACTGAAAATAAACTTCGAGATATCCGAGGGTTCGAGAAATCGAAGTTTGAAAGTGACACACATAAACGGTTGGGACCGCCAACTGGCTTCGAGATTTGCGTTGTATTCGAGACATCGGTGTTCGAGATACCGAAGTTTACCTGTATATATATATATATATATATATATATATATATATATACATTTAAAAAAAATACGCGGAAATCCCTCTAAGGCCCTTTCGACTATCATCTCGTCAGGAGAAAATCGATAGTTTTAATTAATAATAACGTCGAAAGAAAGAGCAAAATACTTTCATAAGTTAAATTCTATTCATGAGGCTCTAAAGTTTACGATGGAAAGTGAAAAGGATAATTGTCTTCCCTTCTTCGTTCAAGGGGTGGCTTTCCCACTTCCATCTACAGGAAGCCTACTTTTACGGGCCTGTATGTAAACTGGTCTTCTTTTGTGCCTAAGTCTAGAAAGGTAGGCTTAATTTACACTTTGGTGCATAGAGCTCTCGTTATTTGTTCTCCAAATAGATTAGAGTGTGAACTCAATAGGATCAAGGATATATTCATTGATAATGGTTATCCCGAGGACCTTATCAATGATTGCATTAATAAAAAGGTTGCTGATTTTAAATCCCCTAAAATATTTGGGCCGGTAAAATGCCCCATTTATTTAAAATTACCTTGGATAGGGGGAAATAGTATTAAACTAGGTAATCAGATTGTTGATAGCATTAACAATTGCTTCTACTCTGTTTCCTTACGATTAGTTTATGCTACTATACCTGCTTTTCCTTCCTTTCGCAAGGATAGTGTGCCCTGTACAAATTATAGTAATATTGTATACCAATTTAAATGCCAATGTGATGCGGGCTATATAGGGCGCACTTCCTTGCATTTGCGAACTCGCATAAACCAGCACATTCCATCAAAAATACGTCAGGGAAGGGTAGGGTCCTTGTGTTACCCATCCTCTAATTCTTTGGACTCTGCTATTGGCCAGCATTTGGTTGAAAACCCTAGCTGTGCCAGTGGCTATAAAATAGACCGTTTTGAGGTCTTGCATCGAGCAGATTCCAAGAACACTTTGAAAATATTGGAATCTGTCTCTGTTGCCATTCGAAAACCTTCCTTGTGCCGGCAGAAGGAATTTGTAAGATCGCTTAATCCCTTTGGGGAACTTTGAAATCCTTCCACATTTTTTTTTTATCCCCTAACGTAGTGCCTTTTAATCGATTTTTAATCGAAATCATTAAATTGAATTTTAATCGCTTTAACGTTAATTTTGGCACACTCAATTTCCCCATTTTGCTCTTTCTTTCGACGTTATTATTAATTAAAACTATCGATTTTCTCCTGACGAGATGATAGTCGAAAGGGCCTTAGAGAGATTTCCGCGTATTCTTTTAAAATGTATTTATAAATTTTGTACCTCGAAACATTTATTTATATATATATATATATATATATATATATATATATATATATATATTTAAAAAAATATACATATACATACATATAAATGCTGTACTCTCTATTAAGTACTTTCGGTAAAATGTTGGTGTTATGTTCATTTTTCAATACATTTGAACTTGATTATATATATATATATATATATATATATATATAGAGAGAGAGAGAGAGAGAGAGCGAGAGAACATATATATTTTGTATGTATTTATTATTATCTCATTCATGCAAACATTGTTAAAAATGACAAAATCCTTTTTTTAATTTTTTTAATTTTTCAAATGGTCTTGTTTGTATTCTTTTTAAAATTCTCTTCTTTCTCTTGCATTTTTTCATTAGCTATCGACACCATAGGATGATTCGACGAAAAATCGAAAACGTTCGTGAGACCTATAGAATATCGATTATATAGTGGGGATTTTAATACAAAAAAGACCATCAGAAAAATGTTCAAAATAAATCAATATATTGTTAAACAGAATAATTCTGTTGTTTTTAACAATATTTGCATATATATATATAGAGAGAGAGAGAGAAAGAGAGAGAGAGAGAGAGCAATAACAAATAATAATGTCTTTGTTCCATCGTACAAAAGAAATTTCGGTAAGTTTCAAATTTTTACGCTTTACTCTCGCCATGTTTGCAAAACAAACGCGATCATATCCGATGCAATGGCTGAATCCTTAGAAAAAAACCTCCAGGCTGTAGTGGATTGGGGTCAGAAAAGGTTAGTAACTTTTAATGCCGCAAAGACAAAGCTCCTTTCCCTCAATAACTACAAGAAACCTCTCCAACCACCGATTGTCATGGCAAATAACACCTTACCCGAGAGTTCATCATTCAAACTCCTCGGCCTAACCTTCACAGGTAACAGCAATTGAAATAAATACATTGAAGATATTGCCAAGGCTCCCTTTACCGTGCTAGTAAACTCCTCACACCTGACATTATCCTGTATCTCTATAAAGCCACCATCCGCCCATGCATGAAGTATTGTTGCCACATCTGGGCTGGTGAATCATCTACTAGTCTCTCCGTCCTTGACAAGGCCCAAAAAAGAGTCGCAAACCTAATAGGTCCCTCACTGTCAACCAAGCTCCAGTCCCTATCTCATCGCCACAATGTAGCATCCTTGTGCTTGTTTTACAAATACTTAAATGGATTATGCTCCGATGAATTGGCTACTCTGGTGCCTCCTCGACGTAAATTCACTAGACCAACTGGACAATCAACTAAATCCCATTCATTCACTGTGGAAGTCTCCAAATGCCGGAGAACCTACTACTCAAATAGCTTTCTCGTACTGCTGGCCTCTGGAACTCCCTCCCTGCCTCCAATTTCCCCGACAGTACTAACATGCAGAAATTGTAAACTAATGTAAACAGATATCTCGCTGCGCAGATCCCAATTAAGGTTGAAGCCCCCACCTTCTCCCCTTTTTTTATCTCAGTAGCCCCTTACGTTTAGTGGCGGCCTGCCTTGTTTGGGATGAACTATGTTAAAAAAAATGTACAACATGTCTTCTTTAGGTCCCTATCCTACTCGACTATAAAGTTAAATGGCATACTAAACTGAATACTATTCGATTATTGAAAAAGATTAGTTTAAAGGGCAGGATAAGATTACTTGGGAAGACAGTTCTTAACATTGGACTTGAAGACGACTATAATGTAGTCAGAATGGGGCGTAGCCACGTGTTATTGTACTCTACAAGTGACAAGTTCCTTTAATAGAACCTCTGTTCATGGAAGTTCCCTTTGGTTTCAGGTACATAGAGGAATAATGGAAAGTTCTTGTCAGTGGCGGTAACCAAATTGGTACTTGCTGTGAAGGATTTAGAGGGGGGACCATTTCCGATTAAAATAACGATAACGTAAAAGTTTCTTTAAAAAGATTCAAAATTGATAAACTACGAACCCGCAGTAAAGTTTACAGATAAGTCAAATCGTTTTATTGTTATTTTTTTATACATAACTCTTCCTTCTAAAATATTGATTCCCTTATATATACATGCTCTGCTGTCTCGAGTATGCTATTCTTTGGAATTCACATACGTGAACAATACTATTTGAGGAGTTGATTATTGCTAACCGATGTGCAGCTGTTTACGCCTTCAAAAACAGTTGAAATGTGTAACTGGTATAATATAAATGTATTCCTACAGCAACAAGAACTTGATAATTTGGGAATTAAGTGTGGCTTGAGGGGATGAACAAACGAGAGAAAGCGTGAGAAATATCAGAAACTAGTTGAGGATTGTCAGAGAAACGATTAACAGACCAACTAGAATCAAACTGAAATGGAACGCAGAGCCATTGTGACACATTCATTAAGCAACGCGATAGCAAAAAAAAAAGAAATTGAATGAATAGTAGAAGAAAAGAACGCATTTTAATCTTCGCATATTCTTTTCCTCCGACAATGTGACACAAGGTAATTTCTGTTACATAACTTATCCAGATACGTGAAGGTGGCATTCTGGAAGGTAATAAAAATAACCCGGATAAGACACGTTGACATTCTTCGGTAAGGGGCTAATCCGGCGATCGTAAATTCCCCCCCTCTTAAAGAGGAGGGTGTTTCCTTTATCCTGATCAAAACCATACATTACTGTTTTTAGCCTGAAACCTGAGTATTACCAGAAAGTATTACTACGTCGATATCTAAAATGAAACAAACTAACGTTCATCAGAGTTTTGATAAAATTCGATTCCCAGGTTTTAAATTGAAAATGAATGTAGGTCAATTTCTCATTTTAATTTTGTAAAGAAAATAATAACCGTATTACAAGTCTAAATCGTTAAGTCAATTGTTCGATATTTAATGAATTTATTTTACCTTTTTTAAATGAAAATAGAAAAGACAAAAAGCATAAATCCGAAGAAATACGTCTTATAAATGATTTAAGAAACCAGAATAAAAAGCACGAGTAATTATGATAATTGAATTTTTCTACCCTGACCTGGTAGTTAATTGATGTTGCCCCGAGCGGTTTAATATCGTGTAAAATAATTGTGGATATCACATATCTTGATGCTTTAATTACTTCTTTTACTCACAATAGACGCATCAAACAAGGGAAACGCTAAAAAGAGTCGAGTTTCCAATATAATAATTGCTGCATTGGCGTTTTAAATGTATTCGCGCTTAATTAACATGTTGCTGCTGTGTGACATCGCATTATTTACAGTTAGAATACAGAGTATCTTGGCGCGATGTCTTATGTTGGTTGAGGAAACGTATGGACAAAAATTATTATAAAGTCTTTTACTTATTTTGCTATATCACACATGGTTGACAGATTGGCTTAATGGACAAGTTCACAGACTATGGAATGTTATATGGTATTTGTGGCATGTTTACTTACAGATACTCCGAATAAAAACATCACCCCGATATTCCCTCTTAACTATGGGTAGAATAGAAACGTGTGTTTAATTAATCATTTAAACTGGCAATCTATTCTTTAAGAATACGGGTTTTTGTGAAATAAGTCAGTCACACACTGACACACCTGAACACACATATGCATCACCATTCTGAGAGCGTCAGATTCCACTAGCAACTGTGTATCAGCAAACCGCTGTTCTTGTCTATGAAGACGATGGTGGTGCCGTCTGTGTAGATCGAAGAAAGCGGGTGAATCACAAACCATCTCGTTTTGTTTCTTGTTTTGTTCGTCATTAAAAAAAACATGCTTCCGCTTTCTGTTGTTGTTCTACTGTCTTTAATTCTCGATACCATATTTTTCTTCAAATGTACATGCCCTACTATCAGAATTATTTGATTAATGCTTTTTATCAATACGCATTGTCCGAGGACTGGGGTCATTTGAAACGGGATGACTACGCCAACAGTTGCGTTTTACTATTGATCTAATCCAATGTGTTTCAAATAATTTTTTTCGATTAGATTGTTTTGCGTCAAGGCGCATTCTTCTGTGCTTGCATCTTAAGGTCTCCATCCAATACCTCACTTTATTATAGTCGATTATCGAATCGGCTATGCAGATTTATAATCCACATAGAACTATGGTTTCCATGCACATCCTAGTATTGCTGTTAAACAGTAGTTTCCCTGCAGCTATTGTTAAAATTGTGCACAATTAATCATATACAATGAATTATTTACGATAGGTATTTTATTTCCGTATAAAATGGTTGATCTGTCGTAAAACAGATCAAGTATGATGATTTACAGAGCAGATCATTATAATTACAGTCATTAATTTTGTTTACGATATTCAAACTTTTACTACTTTGGAATTTTAAAATCTTATTGTAGCTAGATGTACATATATTTTAGCTTAAATTAGAATAATACATTTTTATAGCATTTCTATCATAACTTTACCATATTCATGAGATGATTTTAAATTGGTCTAAATTAATTAAAAACGGTAGTTTGAACGTTAAGGCTGAAAATGAGTTTTCAATCATGCGTCGTATTTTTCATGTTTTTTTCGCAATTTTCGAAGTGTTTACTTAATGCTAAATTATTATCATGCTTTCTTTTTTTCTTCATAATTAATTAATAAAGACTTTTCGAAAATGTTTTATGTTATTGGAAAATATATCTTATTTGTTGTAATTATAAATATTATATATATTATGAGATACAATTGTTCAGGAAGTGATTTATATCCTACTTTAATTTTATTGATCTTTATATCCAGAATTAAATATAGCTTTATTATAGTAACCATCATTATTTTTAAATATATGTTTATTCTAAGATAATCTCGAAGTTCGATTTAGGTATTTGGTATAATTTATTTCGTAATAGAATTTAAGTGATTTTATTAATTATGCTCATAGTATAAAAAAATTACTAATTTATTGAAGAGTGATAAAGAATGAGCTTTTAAGGTGATATTCTTCTTAAGAAAAACGGTATTCTACTAGTAGTCCTAGAGTTTTATACGTGTTCTTATCTAACCAATGTTTAATTATAGAGCGTTTGCAAAGTACCAATGTGTGTTACAGTTTAAGGCTGACATTGCATCTCATTTCAGTATAATATTTTACGAACTCCAAAGTTATTTGTCTATTATTTTTTTTATCAAATTATAGTAATCTGTTTTTCTAGAAACCCATTTGGGTTTACATTTAAAAAATGTACAAATGCGACTGATTTGCCAGTATATTTATTTTACTTATCTATTTTAATTTTTTCTACAAGCGGTTGATATCTAAAATAAACTTTCCACAGTGGAATATTCCGACATATTTGAAGTTATACATGTTCGTATTACATCCACTCTTGAGCCTGGGGCACGTAATTTTATTAAAGATAATTTGTTTATTGCTGGATATGCAATTTGAACCGTGTGACAAATGTGTATTGTATTATCAAATTGTCTAAGACATAATCAGACGCTATTTATATATGATAAAAAATAACTTTTAAGATAATTTGACTGACGGAATCTAACATTTCGAGATAAACAGAAGAATGACGTCAGTATAATTATTATTAATTCAATAAAATGAAGGAAGAAATGAAATATGAAAGAAAAAAGTAAGCCACGCATTAGCAAATAATTGAGAGGATGAAAAATAAGAAAAGAAAAAGACAATCACTAATAGAAGTAATACAGACACAGTCAGACAATCGAATGATGGAAATGATGATGGGTTTTTGGTTATTGAGTTTTATGCCCTATAAACTGAATTTGGGTCGCTTTATGTCAAAACCGTAAAAACAATAGTTTATATGAACAACATAAGTAGGGCACTAACAAGTATTATACATGCAGATCAAAGTGAACTTGTACGTAGGTAGTGAAAAGTAAGGGTCACTGCATTCTTGATACAGTTCACATATAAGAGCATTACAACTGGATGCAGGCTAATTTTTTGCCAAATATTGTACGAGGCATTTTAGTGTCGTAGTGGTACACGTTCTATTTCATTCATAGTTTGGACTCGAACATGTACGAGCACGACAAATCGCAGTAGACAGTAGCCTACTGGTTTCAACTTAAAATAATTGAAAACAAAATAAGAGGAACGAAGGGATAACGCGAAAGGAAATAAAACAAAAATATAAACATTTAATTAAAATAAAGACACTCTAATTGAATGAAAGATTGAAAAAATAAAGAAAAAGAAAAGTAACAGAAAGCAGAAAATATAAAATCAGAAAATCAAATATATATAAATATACATATGTATATATAGAGTGTCACTTTCCTTCTCTGATAAAGGCCGAAAGCTCGAAACGACGTCGCACGTAGGTAAAATATCAAAAATATAATTTCATATTATATATAATGTGTGTGTATGTGTGGTGGTTAGACCTTGGAGATGGTTTTTTTGTGAAATGTTGCGAGTTTGCGACTATCCCCTGAAACGGTGAGTCTATTTATGAGCTGTTTGAGTTAAAATAAAAATGTGCAAGGGTAACAATGGTTTCCGAATAGTAAAATAATCGGTGGGTGTAGCTGTGTGCTTCGTAGGAGAATACATCACAATGGCAGGAACAGGTTCAAACAGGTTTTCAAGCGACATGATAATAGTGAGGGGGTACCCGTATGCTTGGCGGCAGAATAAAGTCACAATAGCAGGAGCAGGTTTACAGTGGTTTTTAAGTAAACGAATGATCCTGAAAGTTACAATAGAAACAACATGGGAACAGTGGAATTGTTTCCCAGTTTTTTACATGAAAATAAGTGTCGTCTCCTCGCCCTGGTGACTCACTGCCGTCGGTACTCTCAGCCATACAGTCATATCTTGCTGTCAGTGTTAGTATCGTCACTTCTTTTTCCATAATATATATATATATATATATATATATATATATATATATATATATATATATATGTGTGTATATATATATATGTGTGTGTGTGTGTGTGTGTGTGTGTATCATCTTTTCTTTTCTTCTTTATTTATGTCATCCTCGTACTCTCATCTTACGCTTCGGGTTTTTCTTTCCCACAACTTTTCTCATCTGAAACATGCAATGCGAAACTAAACAAGTAAGTAAGCATGTACGATTATCAGATTTTTTGTTATATACTAGAGTAACTTGTTGAATAAAAATCACTGCCACTAATTATTTCACTTCGATTTCATTCGAAAATTCGTAAATTGTTACATCGTCGACCGATTCTGCGATACTCACATGCATTCTGACTGATTGCTCTGTCTACTGTTCTGTGCCTAAGCTGAGTCTTAAAGAAAAACAGAAAAATGTGATGCTAACACCATTTCGTCAGTGATTTGTAAATTGGTTATTCCGGTCAGCAATTCAAAACAAGATAAACTCACGGTGTACGATATGGTATATGTATTAGAACACAGATGTGTAACAATTACGAACGAAATATTTATGTGGCTCTTGTATGGGATAAAAAACAAGCTTTGAAGTTTTCTTTGTGCTTTAATTTTTTACAGCTTGAATTGAAGATACGTTCTACTTAGTATTTTAACATTCCTGTTTTCAGTCTCTCTCAAGAACCTCTAACATAGTTCTCTTGTTTAAAATCTTCAGTTGATATGCCAATTCTGATTGGCTAATCATTACAATTATTGAGAAATAGTTTTGTATTATTCTACTATTTTCCGGTTGTCCGGTCAATGAAATCCTTCGTTTCATGCATGTGAGTAGAGCTTCCAGTCAAGGCTTTGTCTATTAAATATGCCCATGCACCTTTTAATTTCGTTAATCAAATATGCGGCTGGTGCACCCAGTGACATAATAAGTCGTACACCCGATGTGTATACCTACGTTAATCACGAACATACTGATTTTGGATAATCTCCCCACTATGAGTCTGATCTGGAAATTATAAATGATGATGACTTTACAAAATTATTGTTTTTAAAATTCAAATAATACTTTTTACACATCTCGGTCGATAGTCTGTTGACGTCTTATTCTTTTTGTAGAATGTTTCTTTATTAATATAACTTAATTAATGTAACTAACTAATATATCACTACTAAAATACCTTCACGTGGCTATTCTCTTCCCCGTCTATTCTGTCATTTATTTAATAAACAATGCAAAATTTGAAATAAGGGCAAACCGGAAAGACATAAGAGGGAACTAAATAGAAATAAAATCAGAAACACTGATAGACTAGCTGTGCGGACATTTGATTAACTTCAAGAGAAATAGTTTTAAAATAGTCTCATCCACATTTTTAAATATGATATTATTAATCGTCATAGATTTGTCTCGTTTTAATTTTTCGATAGATATATAATTAATAGTAAATAAATAATAGCAGTAATAATTCAATATGTACTTATCAACATATGTACAAGAGGGAGAAAACAGGAAGAAAACACTGTGAAAGAAAACAGTGTGAAAGAAATACAAGTAAGCAAATTGAACAAAATATAAGAAAATGAAGAAAATGATAATGATCGGTTAATCTGTTTAAAAGTTAATTGTATACTTACAAATATGTTACCATATACATATAACTAACTTATATATACATTATATATATATATATATATTTATACAAAAATGTACTTATATAGTGATTGAGATTAACAAACGAAAGAAAATATATAAATTATGAATGCTAAAAACAACAAGTTAAACAGATTGAAAAGAGAAAGATAAGGAAGATTAGAACAAGAAATAGAGACAGGCAAACAGAAAGTACGAGAAACTAGAGATGAAATGAAAGAAATGAATAAAAAAAAGACTGAGGACAAGCAATAAAAGAACTGCAGGAAAAGGCAAAGAAAAGGTAAATACAAGGACATTTTTAAACGCAAACGAAAATTAGAAAAAATTATCTAAATAAAAAGAAAATATAGGGAAACGACGACAGCAACTGAAAAATAATTAAAAAAATACAACAAACAGGAACAGAAAAGGAAAAGTAATAAGAATAAATAAGTAAACAAAAACAAAAAAGAGGAGGGAAATAGAAAACAGTAAGAGAAATTGGCATGCGAAATAATCAAATAAGAAAAAAAAAACAAGAAAAAATTATGAATTGTCTAAATGATTAAAACAGAGACACAGAAAGTAAGTAAGGTCAACGAACGAAGATGACAGCTCAACAAAAATGATTAACGAATAATCTCATAGAAGACATAGCAAAGCATGATTGAAAGATATGAGACTGTTGCAAACGTGAAAGCCTAAATATTGCATTCAATTGAACCGCATAACATGTAAGATTTATGGCGCCCGATAATTTCGTACAATTAAAGTAGAGTTCAATTACCTACATTAAGCCACGCCAGATGTTAATTTAATTAAAGCTGGATGTTCTATTACTGGCATCCATTGTAGTTGATTACCAGACAGATTGGAGCTTTCAAAATAAACGCGAGTAGGTTTAGATTATACAAGCATAAACAGCAGTCGACACTTGATAATACATATTCCCTTATTATAATTAAGATTTACTGTCTGTATATTTAGAGGCAGCCGTGAGGTACAAAGTTACCTCCCCTGTATATCAAAATATAATCCTGATACAGATCGGTAAAACAATCAAAATATACCGGTCTTCTCAACATATTTTTGTTTAAGCCGATCGCCGTGATGACAAGTCGGTTGCTACGCGTGATTTCCTCAACAGACTCAGTTTGTGAATTACTCGCCAAACCGGGGACCATCATGAATTGACGGTTTTACGAGCGCCTCTCCGTCGCCATTATTCGGGCAAACGCATTGAGCCTGCCAAGCCAGAAGGGCATCTGATAAAACTTTCTGATATTTGCATATTGGTTTTGAAAAATAACATTTTAATAATTAACTATAATGTATTCTTATTCAGTTAATTAAACGAAGCAACCACGAGGCACCTTTCTAACAATGACCAGCGGTGGCTGGTGAAGGACACCTTTCATATATGTTTCAGTAATCAAGTATGTATATATCCGATTCGATAGTTGATAAATAATACGTAAGTTTTCGAAAGCGGACAGTTTTAATCTAGTGCTGTTTTATGTGGGTAACATGATCTAAACAAGCAATTATATAAGAACGTATTCATGGAATTGTCGAACAGATATGATATCTATTCAGTTGTGTTACGTGTCATCCATTGTCCACTTTTATTGATTATGTGTAATTTGATATTAGCTAAGTCTAATTTTGTCGTTCTATTCTTGTTATTAAGTGAATCTACTGACATGTTTTTGTAATCCGTAACTTTTATTTAACACAAACTCTGGAGTTGGCTGGACCGGGTTCGAATCCATTCGGATGTATGTTTTTAGCTTAGACACTAACACTGTCACTAAATGTATGAACGCTTGTCCTAAGTCATAATGGTTCGGTATTAAATAATTGCGGCAAGATTACAGGTGAGTTTGTAAAAGTAATGTTCAAAACGGTAGTTACCACATAAAGCTAGAGGATGAATAAAATTAGAGTAGTAACAATTCCCCTTAGAAGTTAACATACTAGAGGTATGACTACGTTACGAGATATGAGGTCATGGTAGTAAATACGTGACGAAGTAGCAAGATCCATTTTCTCTTTTTGGGTATAAAACATAAGGATCGTCGGGCGTACTTTTTGAGGTTCATCATCCTTGCGGGGGGGGGGTCGGGAAATTACATCTAATCTATTGCATTTCCATTTAGTTTCTTTCTTTATTGGTTCCGTGTAGTTTTTTTACCTCAAATTTGTGTTTCATATCTTCTCGTAGTCAGCTTCTTCTCGCTGATGTGTTCTCTCGCTTTCCGTGTCATCTTTGTGACTAAGACGCGGTGCTTGCTCGTCGTTGTAAGTATACGTTCTTTATTTCGTTATAGTAAAGAATAGTTAAAATAAGACAGCGTTTGGAAATTAAGGTTTATTGGGAGAATAACATTAACTAATCACAACCACCATTTAGACTTAAATATGCAGGAAAGTGACGGAAATATTAACCGAAGAATGAATCGCATAAATAGATAGATAAGTACGCAGATAGAAATACAGGCAGGAGAAGCCCATTCTCTGCAGTTTTGTCGCTGAAAGGACATTTTTAGCGACCGTCCGCTTCAACTTCTAATTTAAGTCTCTTTTAAAATCTAACCGTTCCTTCTCGCTTTCATCCCACGTGACGTCACATTCGTTGGTCTATTCTCTGCATATCGTTCTGAGTCATGCAGTTTCCTGACCTTACCCGTCAGATTTAACCCTGGTGTCAGATGACTCCAGCATACATTCTGAGAACTTTATTGTTTCACGCACTGGTAGGGTCATTATCTAACATGTGCTAAAATACATACTAACAAATCTACGCATTCATTCTTAAACATATGTCAATTGCTAAAAACGAATACATTCTAATAAAAAATGATGGCATTATTTATTGTTATTCTTTTTACTTTTCTTTCTTTGTGTGTCTTTGAAGCATGTTGTCCTAAAACAGTTTCCCACTTTTTACGCAATCCTTTGCATTATTAGTGTACTGTGCAAAATGTTTCAAGCTAAATCGGTTAGGGATAAATGTCAGACAAGACAGTGTGTTATCCTACTGTCCTCCTCTCCACATTCACAAATCGTTGTGTCAGTTTTTTAGCCCTATCTTAACATAGAAACTGTTGATCGCCCTATTCCTGTTCTCAAGCGGTTGAGTGTTTTCCACTGGAGCTCGGATGCTTCTGAACGGGGGCGAAAGGCCGCAGAATGGGAGATTCCCATGTCAGTAGGAGGCGGGCTATTATCTAGTCGTCTGGTCCATGGATTTAGAAAGCTTCTTCTTGATATCAGTCGGTGGATGTTAGTTCACATCCATGAAGGAGATGGCGTTCATCGCTGATATAGTGTGTTTCTGTTGATCCCTCCCGTTATTACAATTACTAGGCCAAGAGAAAACAGAAAATGATAGACGTAAATTTGCGACTTCTAACAAGACGTCGTCATAGATGTGTTGCTGCGTTCAAAGATCAACAACCCCCCACACTATTTTATATAATAAATAAAATTGTTTATATACAGTAAAATAGTACAACCAAAGTATCTTTTATATAATTCTACTAACATATTTGTAGAGCTTTAAAATGATATGTTGTTGTATTCACATGCCTTTTTGTTAATTTATTTTCATGAAATCGTTCGTTATTTTATTCCCATCATATGGTTCGTTATTTCTATTATCGCGTAGAGGTTCGTTATTTTATTCTCGTGAAGTGGTTGGTTATGCTTAGAAAATGTGGTCGGTGTTTTATTCTAATAAAATCGTACGATTTTTTCCCATAAAATTGTTAATTAATTATTTGATATAATTGTCCGTTTAGGCTATTAACTATGTGTATCTTATATATAAAGTAAAGACGATTTTTCCCCTGTACCTTCTCTGAGAATAGGAAAATAACCTCATGCATCACAGGCTACTAAACTCACTAGTACATTACACTTATTCACTCGAGCGTGTTAGAGTAAATTAGTTATTATTTTTTCCGAGCTAACACTGAATATTACATTTGGCCTACCATCTACGACTCTCCGCAAAATTAACTCCATATGGGTGGTAGCAAAACCTTTTCTCCCTAACAATTCTGTACTGTCACTCCACTCATCGACACCGGGAACTAATAAACACAGTTTTATTTCCATAAAAGACCCCGTTCTTATTTATTATTTGCCTGGTATTAATTTACTACATAATATAAAGCAATACACAAATACTTAATGACCGCTCCCGTTCGCTCCGATGATTTTCCGCGACTATCAGATTACGTTATTTCTATTTCTACCTATGACTTCTACATTTATATTCATTCCGGAATAAACCGAATGAAATTAACGAACACAGTTCCTGCAACATGTAATCATTCAACATGGCGGCTACAATTTCTTAATCGAATCGACTTCCTATTTAATTCAATAAGCGCCACGATACTCGTAGACCCCGATACATTTACATGTTCAAAATCATACACCTTTTACACGCATATTATAGAAAACCTGCCCAAATCGATTTATTTCATCAACTACAAATGACCTAAACCGTGTCATTGTTGAACTTTACATTTGGTCGGCAGAAGCTGAATCTTAAAATAACACGCACGCCAATCAACAAGCTTAACTTCATTGGCCTATTTTCACATTTATTTTTAACTCGAAACCGTGGCGCAGTCGTTAAGAAGGAAGGTTTTAGCGTTCGATCCCATTCTACTCTACCACTTTTTTTTAAATTTAAAACATTCGCCAACACGGTAAAAGGGGGGGGGGTAGAAAGAACAATAGGCCGTTTCTTTATTTATTCGACGTCATGCAATAGGTAGTACTTTCTCCCGTGCTACGCCGGGCGACGGGTGCCGCTAGTTATTATTAATATTTCGATATAACCAAACAAGTTTTAAATCTTATAATATAAATCGTTTCAATGTTATGCCGCGAGCATCTAATGCCAGTAATCTTATTTTATTAGGTGTGTGTATATACTTCCTGTGTTCATTTTGTTTAAGCTAAGTTCAAACCAAATGAGGTATGCTGTCACTGTAGACGTAAGAGGCTACTGAGAATTAGGGTGAAAGTATTAAAGTCATTCTAAATTGGGAGCTGTGAAGCGAGATCCTTGTTCACATTAGTTTAAAATGTCTGCATGTTGATACTGTTAAGGAAGCAGGGAGGGAGTTCTAGGGGCTGGCAGCACGAGGAAACACGCTATATGAGTAGAAGTCTCTCCGGCATCTAGGGGCCTCCACAGTGAATTGATGGGATTTAGCTGATTGTCGGGTTTGTCCAGTTAATTTACGTCGAAGGAGAACCAAAGCAGCAAGTTATTGAAACCCATTCCATTTAAAATTTGTTTAGATTTTTTATAGCAGCAGTTTTTTAAAAATGTTGTTAAAGAGAGTTTATACCTCCTAAGTGTAACGTAGATATTCTATACAATTCGTTTTTCCCTTTTCCCATATAGGGAAGCTTACATCAAAAACAGAAAAGGCGATGTCTCTCTAATAGCCTGATATAAAATATCCATGCGATCAAATGAAACGAAATGTATGTGTCAAAAATGATGGCTTTTTCATTCTGGATATCGCATTATTACATCAGTGAGGCGATCCATTTGAATATGGAAATTATGAGAATAATAATGACCAATATATGCGGCATTGTCTTCAAATAAAATCCTTTGTTATTTTATTATCATGAAAGTGAGTTTTTGTTGGATTGTAAAGAGTTAAAGCTGAGTGCATTTGTATGATTAATAATCTATACTAGCAAATGCATGCCTCCTTCGATCGCATATTTTTACTAGCTTTGGGGAATGGTACCATGCCGAACGAACATATAAAACTCTTCCCCCAAAATAGAAGGTAATGCCCGAGCAGATTATATAATGACGAACAAACAGATACTACACTACCGGCCCCTGAAACAATATCATAAGCTGGTATAATAATATCATAACCCCAAACTAGATACTGTACTCGTATCTCCCCCCAAAACAATGAGATAATGGCTGGGAGGAGGGTACATTGACGAACAAGCATACACTAAACTAATCCCCACACAAGGAGGTAATGCCTGGGTGGATAGTCTCATTAAAACATTACAGGCACTACAGTACCCACCCTGAATTAATCATTACTAAATTATAATATTTTAGGAAGTAATAGTGAATTTGTCTTCAAACACACATATACAAAATCTCTATTAGTAATCGTTATATGTATCTCATAGCGTGGGTATATAGATTATTGATTTTACTGATACTTTATATTAGTTCTTATTGCCTGTTTAAAATATGCACCGCCACTACCAAAGGCAGCTAAAGTATAACTTGAAAAGCTATTAGCTTTTATTGGGTATATAAAATATCCCTCATCCCCAACTTTCATCGGTCAGCAAATCCTAAGTAATTTTTCATATTACATAAAACTATTGGTTTTAATGTCGATATATACCATTCAGAACTCTCTTCATCCACTGCTCAAAAATATATCTACGCAATATAGAATACCTTATATATATGCTGCAAAACTGTTCAGTTCTAATATACATTTTAGAACAATAACCGTCAAACACGTGTACAATTAATTCACCTAAGACACCAGTTTTGCACCATTTAATATTTCCTTACAAAGATTAGAATTAATATATAATTCTACTAAACCTCATGTCTAGAATGCTTTTTCAAATAAAGATTCATTACATGATTGTGATTCTAGAAAATGTCTCAAATGTAAGGCGTATGCTTAAAGTGTCTTAATAATAAATTTAAATTCAAGAAATCTTGATTAATTGCTTTCTGATCTATATGAATAACATTTAATGCAAATCTGAAAACAAACATGTTTTTAAAATTAGAACTTGTTTCTATATACCCCTTAAACACTATTTAAAATACCCCAGAAAAAACTTAAATTAGGGAAATATTTGTTAATTGATGTTGAAATTTCACAGAAATCGGGAGTATCTTAATTTCAAGAAATTCGTTTACTGCCTTTTTGCCTCTTTGCATGAAACTTAATTAACCTAAATATGTCTCATATTATCCACTGTTAGGGGCATAATATAATTTGTTACTAGTGCCTGTGTCATACAAGCGACGCCATAATTTTTTTTTATTTCACCTGAAACTTTTATAATAAAAATAACTTCAAGAAACAGCGTGGTCTAATTTAAAAAACTCTAATAAAAGTTCAAGTTAGCTGCTACTGGACCTTCATTAGATGGGACTTTGTGAACAGATATATGCATATAACCAAACATATTAGCCACTACAAACTACACAGACGTATGAAGATTTCTCTACTTACACAAACAATTTTTTTCAACATTATGAAACAAAAACGAAACGAAAAATCATTATCTCGACTGAGAGTTGAATATTGTTGGGGATTTTCGTAGCTCTCGTAAGGAGATGATCTTAGGCATTAGCGGCGAGTAGTTGTACCTTGCGAATCTTACACGAGAAATAACGAACATTATCGCTAACCGCCTTCCTCCTAGTCCCAAATTAAACCTCTATCTCCCAAGTAAAAGTCCACAGTCTCTTCCCTAGATTTTGCCGCAATTTTATTCCAGCTTTGCGACAAATTTCGTTTTGTGGGCTCAGTTAGAATTTCCCCTACGGTCCTTACTGCTCGCCATCTCTTTCATATCTACGTCGCGTTTCTTCCAGCAAACGTCGCATTTCAAAAATCTACCGTGTATTCCAGAAGCCCTGAGTAGCAGCTAAGCTTTTCGAATTCTATAATCCTGTGCGAATCATCATGATGCAGATGATGTTCTTGTAATATTCCAGAGCTTTATCGTCGTCTATGTGTTACTGTCTTCGTCTTCACCAATAGTACACAGAAACAGCTATCCGTTGCACTCTTCCGCTGTTAAATACTTAAAATGTTTCTCAAATGAAACATATTGTTTTAAATATAAATTTCGTCCGGAACAACATATATAATTATGCTTCATAAGTTATTCCGAAAATAGCAGAGAACCGATTGTGTTATCATTTAATATTTACTACTAAGATGTACTCATATATTGACCACTGTTAACCGAAATACTGAAGATATATACATATTATAGTATCTGATAAAATGCAGGCATGTAATGAAGCCACTTGATGTCAGGAGCTAACAAGAACGAAATATGATCATCGCAAAACAGGGGATTATTATTGGCCTTAGTTTTGAAAAGACAAAGGCTATAGGTAGGAGGAACACAGTCACCATGAAGAGAGTTCCATAAGCCGTCAGTTCCTGGAAAGAGACTACTTAAATAAGAAACTGTATAACAATGAGGGATCACCATAGCGAATTGATAGATACCACTAGACCAACGAGCTGAAACAAGATCGATAGACAATCTTGAAGAACGCATGCATTAACTATACCTATAGAAAAGACTCAGACTAGTAATATCACGCCTGGGAGAGAGAAAGAGAGAGAGAGTGCAGAGAAGACGAAAAAGTAGGCCGAATCAAATTACAGATGTGTTCTAGAACCTTATTAAGAACCCTCAAATGCAACAGGGATTCACCAGGCTAAATATGACAACGGTACTCCATACATGCTAATAGTTAATTTCTACAGATAGAGAAAAGCCTCAGGTGTAAGGTGTTTGGAGCAATAGAGAGAACCGACTTTAAGAGAAGCAGAAATAGGAATGGATCTAATGTATGAAGTTTAAGAAAGTCGTGCTGGGAAAAAGATCCGAACTTGTCAGTCGATTTCTCATTGCATGAGAATCTCAGGAAGAAAATGGGTACGCCCACGATTGAGGTAAACGCACAGAGAATAAATAGGATTAAACAAAACAAATCTTTTCGTACCCCAATCTTCCACTGAATCAAGGTCAACCTCTAGATAAGTATATTTTAATTGAGCCGAGGGTGATGGGCGAGAAGCAACACCAGAATAGACATGTGTATCATCAGTATAGACGTTAATTTTCTGAGTAATATTCACTGGAAGATCATTGATATAGAAAAGAAACAGTGTTGGTCTAGAATAGAGCTTGAGAAACATCAGCATTGTAAGGAACAGTAAATGAAAAGACACCATTCAATGTTACTCGCAGGCTATGATCAGAAATGAAAATACCTAATAATGTCAAGAACCTCACAACATATACTATACACCTTAAGCTTTTGTAGAAGACCAGAATACTACATTTTGTTGAACGCTATCTAAATTTGAAGTGCAATAGCCTCCCTCTCCGTAGTTATCTATAAACGACAGATTATGTCAGTCACAACAGTTAACGGATCACTATTTGAACGACAAACACAACATCCATACTGAACGTAACCTAAGAGGCTTAGACCTCCAGGAAAATAAACGAGCTATCCATCAACCAACCTTTCAAAAGATTTGTTAATAACAGAAGGACGATACTTCGTTAGGTCAGACCGATTAACAACATTTTAAAAAAATATGGACAACAAAGGACTCCTTCCAACAAGAAGGAAAAAAGGACTGGCACAAAACGAGATTGCAAATATCGAGAGTATAGAAGAAACAACAGCATGAATAAAATTATGAACGGAAGCCTTAGACTAATCGAGATCAGAAAGAGCCCTGGTAAGCATCTTTGAGGTAATAATGAAAGAATCAAGTGAGTGATCAGTTTTCGAAAGAAAATCAAGAAGCACAACATCAAAGTAATCGAGAGATGAATTGTCAGCAGGAACACAATTACCGAGATCAGTTTTATCCTAGAAGATTAAATCATCTGAAGACCATTAAAAAGAGGGGTAATAGCAGACTTTCAACTGTTAAAAATGTGATACCAAGGGAATGCGAACCACGAACCGTGACGGAAAATTATTCACATTCGGGAGAACTGTTGGAGGTAGGGTGGGTAGAAAGACAATGGGGTTAATAATTCACCAACTTATACAAACACGATCGGGAAATTAGATAGGTAATAACCAAAGACGTGTTGTAGGAGTAGGGAGTTTCTATTATTCAGACAGTTGATTACAAAAAAAGTACAGACAGGATTTCCACTTGGTACTTTTGAGATTGTGGAGTCAGAGTAATACACATGGCGGAGGTTAACAGATCGGCCAGCAAATATTTAACAATTGAGGAGATGAGCTTATGAGCGACAACACTGATAGCGTCGACAGACAAGGATTATCTGAAAGACCAAGACGATCAAGAATGCCAAATTAAACAAAAACATTTCGTGCTCGACAATAAAGTGTCTCTAAATGAAAACATACTGCCTAAATAGCCACACCTTATTATATAATATATATATATAGTATATATGAAATATATATATATATGAAATATATATATATATATGAAATATATATATATGAAATATATATATATATATGAAATATATATATATGAAATATATATATATATGAAATATATATATATATATGAAATATATATATATGAAATATATATATATATATATGAAATATATATATATGAAATATATATATATATGAAATATATATATATATATATGAAATATATATATATACGAAATATATATATATATGAAATATATATATATGAAATATATATATATATATGAAATATATATATATACGAAATATATATATATATGAAATATATATATATGAAATATATATATATATGAAATATATATATATACGAAATATATATATATATGAAATATATATATATATTTTGTATATGATATATATATATATTGTATATATGATATATATATATAGTATATATAATATATATATATGAAATATATATATATATATGAAATATATATATATATAGTACATATGATATATATATATATATATGAAATATATATATATATAGTACATATGATATATATATATATATATATATGAAATATATATATATATATAGTAAATATGATATATATGAAATATATATATATATAGTAAATATGATATATATTAAATATATATATATATATATATAGTATATGTGATATATATATATGAAATATATATATGAAATATATATATATATAGTATATATGATATATATAAAATATATATAGTATATATGATATATATATAAAATATATATATATATAGTATATATGATATATATAGTATATATATAGTATATATCATATATATATAATATATATAGTATATATGCTATATATAATATATATATATTATATATGATATATATATATATAATATATATATAGTATATATGATATATATATAATATGTATATAGTGTATATGATATATATATAATATGTATATAGTATATATGATATATATACTATATATGTATAGTATATATATAGTATATATGATATATATGTAATATATATATATATGTATATATATATATAGTATATATGATATATATATATAATATATATATAGTATATATGATATATATGGTATATAATATATATATGGTATATAATATATGATGTGTATATATATAGTATATATGATATAATATATATATATATATATATAATATATATATATATATGTAATATATATAATATATATATATATAATATATCTATTAATAATGGAGTTTATGTATCTGTCTGTATGTCTGTCTGAAGCCGAAACTCCATCAGAGTAGCATGGTTATTTACTAAGTCCGCCAGCTTCCTTATATACTGCTAGAAAAACCACTGGAAACACTATGTGCTTTTCCATATTTACATAATAAATTTCTTATCAACTTCTAATAAATTACTATTCGCAAATATACACTTAAGATTGTTCTCTTAAGATTTCCATATATATATACGCTATTTTGCACGCTAATAACCTTACTAATAAATTATAATTTAGATAGACAGATACATAAACTCCATTATTAATAGATTTCTTATATTTACATATATACATATATGTACTACGTTACGTAGTTAACAAGGCTGGGTTTTAAATCAGTGGTTTCCTGCCTCCCTCCGCTAATTAAATATGGCGATCTGATTAAAAAGCCATCGTTATTACCACGCGTTAAATAAAATGTAGACAACAACAATTTCTATTTATGGGGATGATTAATACAAACATCGGGGTGGGGCCGAATTTTTTCTTTCTTTAATTTCATCTAAAAAAATTCTCGGTCATAAACAAAGAATATCAACGTCTAAACACCAGAGAAATATGACTGAGGCTCCATCGGTTTACACGTCAGCGTTCATTTCTGACCCGTGAACCGAGCAAAATTATGGGACCGGAGGGAGCATTTAATTTCTAGTATATATAATATATATATAATATATAAAATATATATATATATATATAATATGTATATATATGATATATATATAATATATATATATATATGATATATATAATATATATAATATATATATATGATATATATAATATATATATATATATATGATATATATATAATATATATATATATACATGATATATATATATATATGATATATATATATATATGATATATATATATGATATGTATATATATATATATAATATAAATAATGTATATATATGATATATATATATATGATACATAAATAACATATATATAATATATAAATAATATATATATAATATATAAATAATATATATATAATATATAAATAATATATATATAACATATATTATATATATATAATATATATAAATATAATATATATATGTTATATATATAATATTATATATAATATATATATATATAATATATATATATATAATATATAATATATGAATGAGAATGGAAAGGAATTAGAGAAGCAAAAGCCAAATCAAATTTCAATTCAATTGCTCAGAGCAAGATATATTCCGCAAAAAAAGCAATTTATTTAATCCTTTGGATTCATTCTATCCTCGCCGCACCTGAGGTTGTATTTTTTGGAATTTAACCATGAATCCTCTCTCACCACCTCTCGTGCCTTTTAACGACTTACCTATCTACATTTCATTTTCTCCGCTGGATTTTTCGACACCGGACTTTTTAGCAATCGGACTTTTGCTTGCATTCGGGCAGAGTTTTGCCCTGTGTTTCTTTCCCTACAATTTTTATTGTACTTTTTCAAATTTTAAATATTGGCCTTTGCCAACTTATCTATCCCAGCGACTTCCTCTGATGATAAGATTTTGATCTTTGAAAAGCCTAGCTTAAGGAAAATTTAACTTGAATAAATTGCCTTTTTGCGGAATATACCTTGCTCTGAGCAATTGAATTGAAATCTGATTTGGCTTTTGCTTCTCTAATTCCCTTCCATTCTCCTTCATATCTACCTGCTCTATCCTGGATATTGTATAGTTTTCACAATAGGGTTTACCTTTCCTAAAAGTTCGATTTTAGTAAACAACTTAAATATATAATATATATATATAATATAGAATATATATATAATATATATAATATATATATACTATTATATATATAATATATATATATAATATATATAATATATATAACATATATATAATATATAATATATATATATATGTAATATATATATATAACATATATATAATATATATAATATATATATGTAATATTTATATATAACATATATATCATATATATAATATATATATGTAATATATATATATATATAACATATATATAATATATACAATATATATATGTAATATATATATAACATATATATAATATATACAATATATATATGTAATATATATATAACATATATATAATATATACAATATATATATATAACATATATAATATATATACAGGGTGCGTCAGGTATATGAGAACATATTTTCCATTTTATTAAATGATAAAAAAAATCAAACAAAAATATTCTTAATCAAAAACAATTACATAAACATGTAAGCTTAGGTATTGTTTAATAATTTCATTCAATGAAATTCCCCTCTACTTCAATGACAGCTTCGATTCGAGACCTAAACCGACTGCAAGCGCGCTTGAGATGGTCCTCATCTATGTTGTCCATCACTCTGACAATGGATGCTTTTAGAGAATCTTTAGTGTTGTGGGGGTGTTTATTAACATCTCTCTCCACGACGCCCCACACATAATAATCCAATGGATTCAGGTCTGGAGAGTTTGGAGGCCACAAGTTTGGAGTGATGTGATCATAAAAATGATCCGCCAACCATTCCTGAGTGTTTTGAGCCTTATGTGCTGGTGCAGAGTCTTGTTGAAAGATGTAGGGCCTTCCATTTGTTACTCTATCGATCCAGGGCTTAACAACAGTATCCAAGACTTCAATGTAAGCAGCAGAAGTGACTCTTAGTCCTTGCCGAAAGAAGTGTGGTGGCATCACATGTCCTTCGTTGCTAACAACCCCCAAAACCATAACAGTTGCAGGAAATTTTGTATGCATGACTGTTGGAACTTCGGAAGGGTCATTACACAGCCATCTGTCATTCCTTCTGTTTACCTTTTGATCTTGATCAAAGTTTTTCTCATCTGAGAAAAACCAAAGCATGCCTTGCTCAACAGGATGTTTCAGTTTGTTTAACAGCCTCTTGGACCTTATCAAACGATTCTCTTTGGTGGTCTCGGACATAAACTGGCCTCTCCTCATCACATAAGACTTGTAACGAAAATTTTCATGAACAGTCCTTCGAATTGTGGCTTCTGAAACATTCAGGTCTTTTGCGATGGACCTCATTGACTTTTGGGGGCTCTCATCAATAATATTCTGAACTTGATGAATAAATGCAGGTGTTCTAATCCTGTCTGACCGTTGGTCGTGCTTTTTACGTTTAGCAACCTGCTTACAATCACCATCATTTTCTTCTAACTCCCTACGAACTTTATAAACAAAAGAACGGGCGACTTTAAGAAATTGTGCGATTTGTAAATCGCTATGATCTGCCTTTATTGCGACAATTACAGCCTGTCTTTTCATTTGTTCCGTTACATTATTATCTGCCATTTTTCATTATCTGCAAAAAAGAATAAAAATAATTAATATAACGTAACAATAACGACATTACGCGATGTTCTCATATACCTGATGAACCCTGTATATATTCTATATATATAATATATATATGATATATATATATATATATATATATAATATATATGTATATATAATATATACATATAATATATATAATAGATCTATATAATATATAATATATATAATATATATAATACATATATATGTATTATATATAATATATATAATATAATATATATATATAACATATATATATGATAAATATATATATAATATAATATATATATAACATATATAATATATAATATATATATATATATATATATATATATATATATATATATATATATTAGTATTTCATGTATCCACATAACATTTTATAAGGAGATATACTTTTTTATTTATCAATTTTCAGTATTTACTTCAACAGTGCTCGATACGTAAGTAGAGCTAGGTAGTAAGCTATGAAAATATATTAATGACAATTTATCTACACAGAGGCTTCCGCGTTTCATTCCCGGGGAATCTTCAGGAAAAATGAGTTTTTTGCCGAGTGTTTTTTATATACACGGCTCGCTTGTTAACCAATCATATTCTTTGTTGTTCTCTCAGCCAATCGTTGGGTAAATATTCTGCAAAGGAAAGACCGGATAACAAGAAGTACTATGTGAGTATGACCTCCCTATTGTGTAAAACCAGATACTATGACCTACAAAAGCACATTTAAAAACCGATAACTTCGAATTTAAACAGCAGTAGAAAAGGACTATTGGGAGTTCAAAGAAATGGGATGCTCACTCATAATTCAATGGAAAATAATACGACAAGCGAGTACATGTATAAATTTAGACGACCCGTATAAATTATGCCTGAATGAAAAATTTGAAATCCTAAACTTTAAAGATCCCCGAATTTTATTTAACTGTAGAACTGATATAGCAAACAGCTGCTTACACAGAAATAAATGTCCCGTAGGCTAACAATAAATAAATCAATAAACAAATAAGTAAAAAAATTTAAACAAAGACCTAACAATTTGAAAAGTAAAACCTAAAATAGAAATACAAGGTACCACGTGTTAAAATAAATCTCCCTATGATATTGACACAACCAAGGAAACAGGATTTACGCCAATCTATAGAAAACAGAACAATAGAACAGGATATAGGAAGTAACACAAACAAGACCATTGTTCCTGGGAAGCCCAACGATTGGCTGAGAGAACAACACAAAAACTGATTGGTTTACTCGCTAGCCGTGTATATATAACACCCGGCAAAAATAACTATATTACATTTTAGCCTGAGGATTCCCCCGGGGATGAAACGCGGGAGGCTCTATGTAGCTTAATTGCCATAAATATATTTGCATAGCTCTATATTAATATATATATATATATATATATATATATATATATATATATATATATATATATATATATATATATATATATAAATATAAGTTTCGAACTGTAATCTCCATCTTAATTACAAGCGTTCACAACAGGGCTTTGTAAGGTTCTTTTATTTCGTACTCGCTAACCTCTATTGAATTTGTTAACTTAACTATTTCTTAAAAAACATTTTCTAATACTGAAAAAGAGGTATACATTTGAATGATTTGGGGAGAAATAATTCAACAATTTAGAAAATTGCGTTTATTGTATTTTGTGTTCAAACACTTTATTTCTTTTTCCAATTGTGAAAATATTACATGTTTTATTACCTGTATTATTCGGTTTATTTTGAAAGGTTTTGCTAAATCAATTGTTTTTTTTCTTTTATCCGAGTCTCTAATATCCGTTCTTACGTGGATTGCAACTTTTTTTCTACTTAACAAACATAAGTTCTGGAAAGAATTGAACATTGAAAATAGAAAATAATAACATATCGCCGATGTCTGCAAACGCTAACTTTGAACAAATCGATAAAATAAAGTCTAAAACGTAAAGAATAAAACCTTCATTGTTAAAAAAAAAACATGAATGCGAACAAATTATATCCGTGAAACATGGACGCAGATCAACGAATGCCATCGTAGAAGAAAAGAAAATTAGCGTAAAAATATCCGAACTGACGTAATAAGTGTGCAATGAATAATACTTGACATCACTAATATCATGGTAAAATGTTGAATGATCTCTCTATAACAGTGCGTTGAGGAATGACGGATACTAAAAGATGAGTGATATGTCATCTTCTTCGTCTTGCGTATGTCTTTTCATACCTTCAGCTCAGTTGCAGGAAGCCAGTCCAGAATTTCATCGTCCAGGTGAATAAAAACCAGATCGGCATTTGGTGGCTGATGTTTGGGGCAGCTGGTTAACGTGTTTTACGGTCTGCAGGGGGGGGGGGCAACATTCGCATTGGGCACCATTCTTCATCGATTCGCCAAAGCGTTCAACGCCTGTCCTCGGGCGATTGAGCATTGTTCACTGCTTTCACGGCATGTGCTGACCAAAGACATATGTGGTATAATGCTTAAACGTGGATGGTTCTACTGTCTTCCACTGTTCCCTCCATACTGTCTTGACCCAGGTAGAGCCTTGATGGTGTCAGCTGGTGATATGTCATAAGGCATATCTTTATTTGGACATAATGAGAAAACCAACATGAAGCCTTAAAGCCTACGCGAGGCGAGCCTTATTTATAAAAAATACCGGTGAATGGTCACATCAGTTCAGACCAAATAACGGACAAGGACTTACATATAGCATCTTCTTATTTAACTTCTCATACTAACTTTAAGCTCACACAATTCATCTTAATACAAAACATAGAGATGCGAAATATACCAACTTTGCTTTGTATATTTGTAAAAACAACTAATAAAAAAGCATCTTACTCATTTTTTTACAAAGCGACAATGGTCTGCACAAGTTGTTCAACAGGAATTCAGTTGAGATCAACTACTTCAGTTAACCGTCTGTGGAGTCATTACAATCTTCCAAGACCAATGTCTTCAACAAGCACACGTTTTCTCGTAGTATCAGAGAACATTATCTCCTGGAGAGGGAGTTTCATTTATAAATTTGTAATATACGAGAGTAAAATCTCATCAATAAGAGGATATATATCGGTTTGACTCAAAGCAAGTTCAGACAATTATACTACGTCCTCAAAGGCTCCTTTAGGCGCTTGAATAAACGAAACACGACACCTCTCTAAACCAAGGTTTTAAACTTGAAAGACGCAAATATTCCATGCAATGTCTATTGGAAAATTCTTGAATATTAGATGTCTTACAGTCAAACCTCCAAGTGGTCCTGCCTTTGCAATACAGAAACATCTGACCATTTTACAGGTAAATTGTTAAATATTTATATTAAATTGGATATATTTTAAATAAGCCTAATCATAGAAGACACCTGCTAGTCATGTGGTTGTTTGATATGGGGTGTCAGACCTAGGTCCAGGGCATACTATATAGAGCTAACTACTTCGCTAAACCGGAACAATCGCCATGCCAATAAAACACTATACCACCGGACCTGCCCAGTTTATACCCTTCAAGTTTGCAATCACCTAATAAACTAGCTACTGTCTGGCCATCCACTTGATCACCACCTTTTCACTCACGCTTACAATGCATTGTCTATATGAACTCCATATATGCTGCAAAACGCCCCTTCACTCCGAACTATATACATGTTTCGATAATATATCTACACTTTGTCCGCAGAGTTTTCAAAATTTGATACTGGCCATACAATATGTCCCAGTTCTCTTACACCTTCCAATACATGCCAACCGAGAGTTACCGATTACCCCCTCTTGTTGAGTAAGGGCCCCGTGACCGTAACCAGCGCCTTTTCCTTAACATCTTAAGTCACCGTAATAGTTTAAATGAGCTGGCTGGGAACATTGCCCCACGACTCACATGCCAGCTTCCACCCTTACCTATGTAGCTAACTACTAAGATCATCATAATTAAACCTAATTCACAGAAATGAACGGACTTACAACGTTCAGTTGACACCCACTTTACTCTCCAGTCAGCTGCACCCTTTTTCAAATAAGCTCCTTCACATCTTCGTACACTCCAGAACCCACAATATAGGATATTTTTTATCAACTTAGCTCTATATATTATGGAACTTAGTAATGTTCTTAACTTTAGGCCTTAAAAGTCCTTAGTTTTCTGCAAGGTAAAGGAGACAATCACACTTCTAAATGCATGGAGTTGCGTTTCTTGAGCTATTAGCAAACTGGTTTGTTAGCAGAACAATTTTCAAAAAAAATTGTATATTATTTACATAGAAATATCCATATTTATTAAATATTCCAGGCAGATATATTACTAAATAAAAATCCTAGCACTTATTCTATAGATTGTAAAGCCCCAAAATAGCGGTGTGAAATTTCAAATACTAAACAGTGTAAACTATTTTCATTTTTGAAATTATGTACATACTTCATTTTCTGTCTATCAATTCTTCGACTCCTTAATTGCACGTTCCTCTTTGTGGTTGTAGGACTATATATCTTTTGAAGGTTTTCTAAGCTATGGCTTCCTTAACGTATACGTATATTCTTTCAAAATGTTAGTTATGAATAATTAATAAGGGTTTTTCTTCGAGACATCTCCGACTTTCGGATTTAGTTATGTGACTACTTCATTTAGTGAATTCTTAATTATTTTACTGATATTTTATGCAACGATAATTACTCTTGTTTTACACACATAAATGTATATTATAAAAGTTTAAGTTACCTACTAGACACCACCCCCGAGTGTCTTCTCTCTATGTACAAGGGTTTGCCAGGACAACCTGCGATAAGAATAATTTTCCCTATAAGTAAACGCTGCCAAAATATTCAAAATAATATAATATTCGAAGCAAATATAACATATGCTCAGTATGGCTACTGCACAGTTGCTTATACGGTAAATAGTGCACCTTCTGCAAGTGATGTTGCCTATAGTAACAGCACTTAGCTAGATACTCCACCAGACTGGACAAATTCTTGTTTTGGAATCCGGTTAGATAAAGAGACAACAAGAAAGATAGACTATTATATAGTTTACGAATCAATTAGACAATGAAGATGAATGTTCTTTACGTATTTACTAATTCAGCGTTTGATAAGTAAAGGAGAAATTAATGGAATATTAGAATATTAAGGGAGCTAATAGAGATCAAGTGTTAGCCCCACAAAGGAGACCCTTGATTTCTGAGAACTTCAACTGATGTAAAATTATATATACATTGCCTTCTTCTATCTGACATATACGTAATAAGTCATCTCTATAGAAGGTCAACATATTATTTCTCCGTCAACAAATGATTAGCAGCGGCGAGGCGAACACCGTTTCATCTCGTTTTTTTAAACTTCAGATTCATTATTCTCTATTTTGATTACTGATTAACGTTTCGGATAATTGTTCTGCTAAGTATTTGATGGATGATTTGATTCATGAAATCAAAGTACAATCAAGGGAATATAAATTGTATATGTTTTGTTTTTAGTATAGGAGAAATTATGAGAATATTCGTTCTTCAGTCAGTGTTTGGATGATCAACACAACACCCACTCAAAAACAGAGACATGCGTCACCTTCAGCTTTGTCGACCGAGTCTTTGTGAAAATCCGAATGCCTCGCCGGACGATCAAACTAGTGTTACCCATTACTTGTCTAACGCTAGTGTGTTTTTGTTTACTAGTAGGAAAGAAATGGTGATTCGTAAACCATTGTTCTTCCAAATTAGAAATGAAGTCTTTCGACAACTTGTAATCTGAACAAAAATAAAATAATTATGTCTCTTACATTCCCATATATATATATATATATATATATATATATATATATATATATATATATATATATATTCTTTTAGATATTGTTCGTTCTTTTTTTAATAAGTATTGAATGAAAAGTAATATAAGTGACGATAAAAGTTTTATCGTCACTTATATTACTTTTCATTCAATGCTTATATTAAAAAGAACGAAAAATATCTAAAAGAATTAACCTCCTGGCATGCCCTGTCATTTCCGTTCTTCTCAAAACCGCTAATTACAACTTAGCGGATAACGTCATACAAACCCAATGACGTCTTACCTATAAACAAAAGTAAAAGTTTGTTTATTTTATAAAATAAATATATCTCTGATGATGGAGGTTTCCTCCGAAATTAATTGAGAAAAAGAAAAAAGAAATAAATTTGTCACGCATTGTAAAAAGGGCTTTTATCGTCAATTATATATATATATATATATATATATATATATATATGTATAACTATATATAGAGAGATATATATGTGTGTGTGTGTGTGTGTGTGTCTATGCATATATTCATACAAGTTTGAAGTGTAATTCTTCTGTTCATTCCATTCTTTTATCCCTGAGTCTTCCTCAGGTACGTGATGATGTTACAAATTAAAATTGGCGAATTCATTAAGAAATCCAATTGACTTAATTCACCATTTTTAATTTGTAACATCATCACGCGCCTGTAACCGACTCATGCTAGTCAAAAGCGCTTGAAATTATTTCGAATTTCTGTTCACATTGGGACATAACATCCGATGTCTGGTCCGCCAACTACAAAGATCATATGGAAAAAGGAATAGCCAGAGACGTAGACTTCTGTTTAATCAAACGTGTATCAATGAAAAATTGCTGCACAAATATATATATATATATATATATATATATATATATATATATATATATATATATATATATATATATACTAGCGGAACCCGTCGCCCGGCGTTGCACGGGAGAAATGGCCTATAGTTCTTTCTCCAGCCCCACCCCCTATACCGTGTTGGCGAATGTTGCAAATTTAAAAAAAAAAAAGTGGCAGAGTCGAATGGGATCGAACGCCGAAACTGTCGATCATTTAACCTCCCTTCTTACCCACGACGCCACGCTTACGATTTAAAAATAATTGTGTAAATAGGCTAATAACGCTATGGGTGTTTATTGACATGCGTGTTATGTTAACATTTACATTCTGACGACCAAATGGAAACTTCAACAATAACGCGGTGTAGGTCATTTTTTGATGAAGTAAATTCATTTAGGCAATTTTTCTATAATATGCGTGTTTAAGGTGTATTTTTTTGAAAATGTAAATGTATCCGCGTCTACCAGTATCTTAGTGCTTAATGAATTAAATAGGAAGTCGATTCGATCAAGAAATGTTATCCGCCATATTGAATCATTAAATGTTGCAGGAACTGTGTTCGTTAATTTCATTCGCTTAAATCCGTAATGAATTTAAATGTAGAAGGTAGAATTAGATAGAACGTAATCTGATATTCGCGAATAATCATCGGAATGTAAGGGAGCGGTTGTTAAGTATTTGCGTATTGCTTAATATTATGTAGTAAAATAATGGCAGACAAATACGAAATAACAATGGGTGCTTTATGAAAATTATACTGTGTTTATTAGTTCCCGGTGTCGATGAGTGTAGTCACAGTACAGAATTGTTAGGGAGAAAAGTTTTTACTACCACCTATATGGAGTTGGTAATTCGGAAAGTCGTGGCGGCTGGGCCGAATGTAATATTAAGTGTAAGTTTGGAAAGAAGAATAACAGATATACTAAAACACGCTCGAGTGAATAACTGCAATGTAATTGTGAGTTCAGTAGCCCGTGATGCATGTGGTTATTTTCCTATTCTCCGAGAAGGTACAGGGGAAAAAACGTCTGTACTTTATATATTAGATATAAAAAATGGAATAAAAAGTCAAAAGTAGGCGATATTTGTTAACCCGTTATCAGCAGCAGCTTACATAGTTCAAGGTAAATACCTATTAGTTTATTTATTCAAGTGTTAATATATTATCTATTCATATTTATTTAATGACTTTATTTACAATAATGTTTTTGCAATATGTGGAAATCGGTGTAAAAGAGAGTTAGAAATAATATGATTCATTTTTTTTATTTATGTGTGAATGTATTATTTATATTTATTTAGTTTATTATTAGTAATTATTAAACTATATATAATTATATTAGTGTATGTACATGCAATATGTGAATAT
>OY744533.1:22759922-22777422 GCA_963556195.1 Sepiola atlantica | reverse complement strand
TATATATATATATATATTACTATTTCATGTATCCACATAACATTTTATAAGGAGATATAAGTTGTTATGTATCAATTTTACTTCAACAGTGCTCGATACGTAAGTAGAGCAAGGTAGTAAGATATGAAAATATATTTATGGACATTAAGCTACACATATGACCTCCCTAGATTTTAAAACCAGATATTATGACCACAAAAGCACATTTAAAAAACAGAGAACGTCGAATTAAAATAGCACTAGCAAACCACTACTGGGATCTCAAAGAAAGTGGACGCTCACCAATAATTGAATGGAAAATAATACGACAGGTCAGTACATGTAGAAATTCGGACGACCCATGTAGATTATGTCTGAATGAAAACTTTGAAATCCCAAACTTTAAAGCCCCCCCCGAAAACTATTAAACTGTAGAAGTGAGATAGCAAACAGCTGCCTACACAGAAATAAATTTACCTTAGGCTTACGATACATAAATAAATAAACAAATAAGTAAAAAAAAAAAAAAGACTAAAATAGAAATACAAGGAACCACGTGTTAAAATAAATTCACCCATTATATTGACACAAAAAAAGAAACAGAATATATGCCAATCTATAGAAAACAGAACAATAGACCAGGATATAGAGAGTGACACTGACCACACCTTTGTTCGTGGGAAGCCCAACGATTGGCTGAAAGAACATCAAAGAATCTGATAAGTTAACTAGCTAGCCGTGTATATAAAAACACCCGGCAAAAATAACTCCATGCATTTAGCCTAAAGATTCCCCCAGGGATGAAACTCGGGACTTCTTTGTTGCTTAATTGCCATAAATATATTTTCATAGCTTTATTTATATATATATATATATATATATATATATAGAGAGAGAGAGAGAGAGATAGATAGATAGATAGATAGATAGATAGATAGATATATAGATAGAGAGAGAGAGAGAGAGAGAGAGAGAGAGAGAGAGAGAATATACCACAAATCCAGTAAGATAATTATTGTTAGAATGCTAGGGAAAAAGTTCGAAATGACCCAGAGTGTATTTCTATTATTGTTACATTGGACAAATAAAATGTGTATTATTTTTATGTTAATCTAATCCTGTTATTTTAGCTGACAGTTTCATACATGACTTCGGAAAACGCATATTTATTTTAAGATAGATAAGCCAAACGCAATTCGAAATGCATTATTTTTTGGCGTCTAATCACTGGAATGTAAAATTGTCCAAAAATGAAACGGAAAACAATATTCTGAAGATGTGTCCATCGTTAATCATGAACGATCCCCCCCCCCCAAATGCTATCTCATACACAAGCGTGACAGAGCGATGAAAATAATATTTATACTTAAGTATAATATATATATATATATATATATATATATCTATATCTCTCTCTCTCTCTCTATATATATATATATATATATATATATATATATATATATATATATATATATATATATATAAAACCTTAAACACGCTAGAATTCAATCTATGGAATGATAAATTAAAATACTATAGTAAAAATAAATGTGACAGACGTATGCACTCTAATATGCGTGGACGTATCTCAGATAGTATGCTCTCATTTAAGCTACGAGAGAAAAAATACTGTTTAAAACTGTAAGCACTATTGACCGACGAAATATATATTTTGAACAAATCAATAAAAATGCTATTTGAATCTTTACTGCGACGGATCGAGTAGTTTCTTTCTAAAAACTGCAGTCTTGTGTAACGTCTTTCCCGCTTACTGTTTTCCTCCTATCTACAGCTATTGCCTTTTAAATACTTAAGTCAATAGGCATCTCTCGTCTTAGCGATACATAACTTTCGTTATTATTAGCTCTTTACGCAAAGTGGGTTCACTTCTTGTCTGGTGCGACTTCTATAAAAAGTATAAAATTAGCTATGTGCAATCACATTTTCCAGAATGAGGAGATAAGGCAGGTGTAGTTTCTTCATTTTTTATTCATCATCCCTATAGATGATGGAAGCAGCCTTCCTAAAGGAACAATACAAATTGGGCATATTACTCATTCATACATACATGCACATACATAAACATATTACAACTGATTACAAACTTGAGCGAATCAGGCTGATTTATAGATATCTTACTCAGATTACTGGATGCAACCAAAAGAAATGTCTTGACAGAGTATTAAACCACCCTGTAAGTCTAGTGGGATATCCTCTTCTCTTCCCTATAGCCTCTTTCTCACAGAAGAGAGGCTGATAGTTTTTCTCAACTCAATCGTTATTTTTATGTGTTCAAATATATGCCCCCTTTTATGATAGATGAGTTCCAATATATGCCCCCTCCCTGTAAGACATTCACGACAAAAACTTCTCTAGTTACAACTACAGTAAATAATTTATTTTTCTTTATCCGTGTACCTTAAATTATACGGAACTTCCATGGGCAAAGTTTATTTTCAAGAACTACCCGTCTGTGGCAGACTATACCACGGGACTGTTTACCAGCTAGCTAAATCAAATTCTGACTAGTTCAAAATACACTTACCTATCCTCACGTTGTTGTTTTACCGTCCACCTGACAAATCCATTAACACTTATCCAAGAGTACGGGGTTGGATTTGATAAGCGGTGTACATTCGGTAATCCATGGTGTAGTATTCGGTCTGGACAGGCATCCGACTTCCACCGATAAAAGAAGGTTATAAAAAATATCGCATTCACATGCGATAGCCAGTCGTATATATAGACCGCTCATGGGAGATTATATACACCGCCCAGTCCCATTTTTATTTCTTCCCAGCCAGAACAGATTAAGACGGAAGGTTGGTTTTATGTAGGAAAATCCAACTCCTCAAACACGGGCAAAAAGGTGCCTCAGGCCAGGAGTATGCCTCCTATACTTACCAAAGACAGAAAAAAGTAAGTGTAGTATCAGAAGATATACTACACTTTGCTCCAAGCCAAAATGCCAAGATACATCGGCTAGTATTCCCAAGTGGTCCCCCGTACCTGGTGACGAGTTTTAACGTCGCTATAACAGTGAGCTTACGGGAACCTGTGTATCCACGTGAGTATGTCATATATGTATCTAAAATATGATGCGGTTTTTCAACTTTAGCCTTAAAACGGACGGACAGCGCATGAAAGAAAGATGTAATGACGCATCTAAGAGCAACGCGAAAGTCATGCGCGAGTTGACGTATGCCAACTGAATTCTCTAGTCAATAATAGCAGCTTAAATCGCCTTCAACCTTTTAGCCTCCCCCATCGCCGCGTTTATGCGCGTTCCATTGGCTTCAAGTGATGAAGCGAAATCTGAGAATTTTAAGGCTTTCTTGGTTTTTGTTATTGTTTGTTTTTACACATTTCTAAACGTTAAAAAAAGGTGGGTATTGCTTCAGTGATGTCCTTCAATTGAAACCCTTTTTTAGTTAACAATAAATAGATGTGCCTCCGTTGCACAAACCCACGCACCTTTATATGTATAAATATATATGGATATATAAAATACAATAATGCCATACTTGGATTTTCTTTCTGGAATATATATATATATATATATATATATATATGACAGAGAGAGAGAAAGAGAGGGACAGGGAATTTATAGAAGGTCATTAACAAAGGGTGAATATGTTCGTTGTTAGAAAGAGAATAGAAAATAAGAACAGAATTTAAAAAATAAATAATTTTTTTCTGTTTTATTTATTTATTTTAGATATTTATTTTGTTTGTTTTTGGATAAATCTTATTTGGTTCTAGTTACACCTTCGTTCACCAGAGATGTATGTGTTAAGCACGTATATCACGGTATTTCGGAGAAAATTCCCCTTCTCAAGTGTTCGTTCTGATAAAATAGTGCAACATACTAGAATGACATCAAAGTAGAACTTTAATCGAAACGATGCGAGATACACATATCTATTTCAGTCGATTATGCCTTGATCAACTTTAAATTAACTTATTGTTTTGATAAATTAGATTTTTTATATTTTATTTCTTTGTTTATTTTCATTAATTTAGTAACTTATTCGCATACTAAGTACTATTTTATAAATTGGCTACATATATTCCACATAACCCTCCACGATGTGAACTACATCATCCGCGTACACACACACACTGAAGTTTAGCCCTGTTCGGGGAAGTTAAACATAGACTGACACGTAGCTATAACACATATTCCGACAACGTTCGTAGAATTTCTAGTCAGTATTTCTAGATATGCTGCATAAATAGAACTTAAATTTCCTTATAAGTGTGATAATTTCTCGTAGCCTAATAATTATAACGCTAGCTTGCGGAGTCTAGGCTGATTCTGTGGCAGGTGTTCGAGCCGTACGACTGTCTGAATTTATCATTCCCTACACTGATTAGAGCGAAAGCTTGAAACGCTAGCGTATGTTGTTAAACATAATTTTATATTATTTACTTTAAATTAATATTGATATATATATATATATATATATATATATATATATATATTAATATTGATATATATATATATATATTAATATATATATATATATATATATATATTAATATTGATATATATATATATATATATATATTAATATTGATATATATATATATATATATTAATATTGATATATATATATATATATATTAATATTGATATATATATATATATATATATATATTAATATTGATATATATATATATATATTAATATTGATATATATATATATATTAATATTGATATATATATATATATATATTAATATTGATATATATATATATATATTAATATTGATATATATATATATATATATATATATATATATATATTAATATTAATATATATATATATATTAATATTGATATATATATATATATATATTAATATTGATATATATATATATATATTAATATTGATATATATATATATATATATATATATATATATATATATTAATATTGATATATATATATATATATATATATTAATATTGATATATATATATATATTAATATTGATATATATATATATATATATTAATATTGATATATATATATATATATATTAATATATATATATATATATATTAATATATATATATATATATATTAATATTGATATATATATATATATATATATATATATATTAATATTGATATATATATATATATATATATATATATATATATTAATATTGATATATATATATATATATTAATATTGATATATATATATATATATATATATATATATATCAATATTGATATATATATATATATATATATATATTAATATTGATATATATATATATATATATATATATATTAATATATATATATATATATTATATATATATATATATATATATATATATATATATAGAGAGAGAGAGAGAGAGAGAGAGAGAGAGAGAGAGAGAAACTATTAGAATAAACTAAACAAAAATAACTTATAGTCCCAAGCCCCTCGTTGGAAAATATCCGTGTTTATAAATCAATCAATTTTTGATAATCGCTTTATTAGTTTACTCCCAATAATTTACGCTCGTCTTCACACAGAACTATAATCTTCATATTTGTAGAGGCATCATCAGTTGTTTTCCATGAAAAACAATGCATATTATTTGTTCTAAATTATAACACTGACACGTTGCTTGTATTCTGAGATTCAACAGGTTGTAATAGAAATAAATAAATAATCATTATATCACACATACAAACACATCTTAATGAATGAATAGGAATATTGGTAATGTCAAAACGTCCTATTTAAATTACTTGTAACTTTGCACAATAGACACTTTCTATTAAATATATTTCTCATATATTAGTCGTAAGGTTAACTAATCTTCATAATGGTTTTGAAAAAAACATTTTATAAATACACAATTATTTGTTATTCTTTTGTCTTAACAAATAATTATGTTTCGTTATGTTGTTTTATTTTCTGGACAAATATTCAGCATTTGTGTTCAAATATTTTTTTGTTAAGAGGGACCGACTGTATTTTAAATAAGTTGCGATCTACTTCAAAATTGCAAATAAAAAGGCTAATTGATTTTTTGATTTTTCATTCTTTATGATCACATTTAAACTATTACAGAATTGGTATCGAAATTACCAAAATAGTTACGTACATGTATATGAAGAATAGTTTGTTTGTGTATTTACAACAAAAATATGGTTGAAATGTGTATTACTTTAAATTAATAGTTCATTCAAGTATTTAAAGTAGCGACATTGCACAGCGATAGCGAGCCATTAAAGCCAGCTATTATATTTATATATATATATATATATATATATATATATATATATATATATATATATATATATATATATATTTATTTGGGCAGCAATTTTTCTTTGATGTTCAGCATTTTCTCTGTAATGGAAATGTTGTTAAATATGAAAGGCCACTTATGACTGATTATCCTTGTGTTGATCCTTTCCATTTGCCAAATCAGTGGTTTTGTTTCGGTGGTGAATTGGTCGAGAAATCTGTCATATATCTACGTGTCCCGGATGGACCGGAAAGTACTTGGGACACCTACAGTTATGGAAGATTCATCGGCCAATTTCCCAACGAAACAAAGCCACTGATTCGGCAAATGAAAAGGACTCACACAATGATATCCAGACATAATTTGTCTGCTATATTAAACAACATATATATATATATATATATATATATATATATATATATATATATATATATATATATATTAGTGGTATGTTTTTGAAAAGGCTGAGGGCAATGCAAAGTGCCGGGTAGGATGTAAGCTGGAAAGAACAAAAATAATAAATCGAAAGCGAAATGGGACTTACTATTCATGTTTTCATACCTAACAGTAAGTGTGGTGTAAGCTGTTTATGGGTTGTCCGGATGATTATTAAAAATGATTTATTTAATATTTCGGGAAAAAAGAAACTTCCCTTTGTAAAAAAAAATAAACACTAAAGGAAAACTCCGTCTGTGCAGAGAATCTACCAAAATGGATGCCAGAGAATAGCGTAGGGGCAAACCAGTCACGCAGAGAATAGAAATTAATAAGTTTAAAAGTGATGTTATGTACATAAATGTAGTGTTCAAAAAATATGTGTGTAATATTAGATAAATGATTGGTAATGAATGGTGATGAATTAACTGTTAGTTTTATAATATATATATTTAAAAAATATTTTATGTGTGTTGTAGTTTTATTTTCGTATTCTTTTTTAATATAAAGTAAAGTAATTAATCTCTCATTTTTAATTATTCTAGATTTTATTAAATTTATTGGTTATCATATATTCAAAAAGTATTAATTGTGAGTTTCATTAAATTAGTTTATCGAATTAATGTAATCTGTTACTTATTATAGGATTTAAAATTTAGTTTAAGCTTAAATGATTCTAGTACAATTCGGGTATTTAGACAGTGTAAGGGGAATAACTCTGTCTGTCATTAAATAGGGTCTTGAATGCGAATTAATTTATAGATTCAGTCGGTAAAAGTCTGTGTATTGAGTTATATACATATATATATATATATATATATATATATATTATTGTTTATTTCTCTTCTTGTTTTTATTTTTTATTAAATGGATTTTTATTTATTTGTTTATTTAATTTATTCATGATAATTTTTCTATATTTGTATATTATTTCTATACATTTTATATGCATTTAAATTAATTAATTAATAATGCCAGGTTATGAGGTGAATTATTTTCGTAGGGTAGTAGGAGTAGGTCGATTATAGTTTTTCGTTGTTAGGGGTTGTTATTCTTATGTGACTGAATGTGTGTTGAGATGGATGTTCATATGGGGAGGGGCCTACTTGATTGTTTGAGTGTGTGGTGGCTAAATATAAAATGTGAGTAATGATGAAATTGAGAGACGGTGTAAAATGGTGGAAATGGAATATAATGAGTGTTAGATATGAAGGTTGGTGAATGGGTGAGACGGTAGATTATTATAGAATGAACGGTGAGTGGAGCTCGTGACGTTGATTGAGTGAGGCTTATTTATCTGGAGATGAGGATCGATTCTTTGATTCTTAGGTCCCCAATGTTTCTGACAGACGCAAAGTAGAGACATGAATATCACTTTGAGTAGTGAGGCATAATATTGTGTGCTTGTGGAAAGAGAATATATGCGCGTTCATATGCTGTTTGATGCGTAGGTGTAGCCGTCTTGTTGTGTTTCCTATGTAGAATGTGTTGCCTTTGGTGCACTGTAGTTTGTATACACAGTTGGTGCGATGGCATATATTAGTGTTGGGGATAAGGCAATTGTTCAGGGAGCAGGGTTCGGGGGTGTGGTTAGTATGTTTCTTAGATAGATGTTGGCGTAAGGAAGTGCCAGTGTGGGTTAGTTGGATGTCAATGTTTTCTTTGTGTATATCCTTGCAGATGGAGGTGGTAATTTTATCACTAAAAAAGGGAGTTTTAAGAAACAGGTGTTGGATAGGGTGTGGTGTCTGCGTGTGTTGGTCTTATTTAGGTGGGTTATGGTGGGAGCGGTGTAGCCATAGTTTGAGAGTTGTATGTATACATATATATATGTATATATATATGTGTATATTTACACCGTCTTATTCAATAAAGAACATTTCTTACTCCAGCCTACACGATTTTTCTTTGTCCTTAACGGAAAAAATAACGGACTTAATAAATAGATTAAAAGTGGAACCTATATAAATGAACAAAAACAAATGCATAATTTCATAACCATACATCCAGATAAACCCATTGAGGCACTCGAGCCATTTGAAGCAGATTTATTTTAACTAGTGAAATGGATCACATTTAAGTAACATACTAATAAGTTCCAATCTGAACTCGCAAACGACATAACATGCAATAAAACATTCAACAAAGTTTGGGTTTAAGTCGATAAATCAGCCAACATATATAAAATGTGCCCAGTCGAATATAATAAGTTAAACAAAGATACACTTTCTAATACATATAAAAAAGACATTCCGACGATATAATTAATAATGAGACAAAGGACTTTGCCTCGAAATTGAAGATCGCAGACAGAGTTGTTAATATAGACAGGAAAATGCTTATATTTTAATCAAGAAACACAAGAGGACTCCAACACAATAAGCAAACTAGATTAATCAATGCAACTAAAACTGAACTAGGACATATAGTCATGAAAATATTTCAGTATGCGATCAATGAGACCCTGATATCTACGCAGTCCAATCTATGGAAACATTCAGCGGACACAATTCAATGGTCCAAAGAGACAGACAATGAGGGGAGAGTCTCCTTTATTCAGTTAAACATAATTTATTTTTACCTTTCTATATCAAAAGAATTGTTAATCAATAGCATAAATTATGCTAATAATTTCTCGGATATTTCAGAGGAACAAGTCAACATAATTTTGGCTTGTCGCAGATCCATTTTAGTCAACAATCAGGACAATTGGATTAAGAAAGCTAGTAGCGACTTTGACGTTTCGATGGAGGCCTTTGATTCGAAATAAATTGCAGACATAGTATATATAATATAAATTCTGACTATCAGTACAATTGTAGACCCTAACTTGATTGGCCTGTATAGGGAGGGCGATCTGATAATCGTTCATAATAGTAATAGCCCGTTAATATCCAGCACACACAAAAAATTAAATATAACATTCAAGTAGTTAGATCTTAAGATTGAAATTACCTCCAACTGTAACGAAGTAATTTTTCTGGGCATGGCACTCAATTTAAAAGAGGAAACATACAAACAATTAACAAGGATAATCACACACAAATATACATAAATACTAAATCTAATAATCCTAAATGCATCATCAAATAAATCCATAATACCATTAATTACAGAATTAAGAAACTCTCATCAAGTAGAAATATTTTGAGGCTAGGAAGCATATATACAATACCCTATAAGTAGTGGTTGCACTGAAAAATTAAAATATACTGAGAGTATAAAGAAAAATAGACCTAGGCACAGGGGGGGGCGTAAAATTATTGGGTTGAACCGCCATTTTCTCAATTATCTAATATCAATATCGGTAGAACATTTCTAAATTTGATACAAAACACTTTAGCACTAGTAACCCCTTAAGCAAAATATTCAATTGAAAAACAGTGAAAATAAGCTTGTACAAAAATATGGACAGTATAATCAACACACACAATAAAATATATTAGACACACCAATCAACGTGATTAAACCTAAATAGAAAAAATATAATTGCCAAGTTTAAAGTAATTGTCCACTGAAGGGAAATTGTAATGTAGAAAGTGTCGTATACAAGTCAACAATTTACCCACAAGATAGCATTACTAATAATACAATCTATATAGGAATATCCGTTGGTAATTGAATACAATGTTTTTATGTCCGCAAAAATTCATTTTCTAACCCGTATATTATGAACAAAACGAAATTGACTTAATATTGGTGGTCCTTGAAGAACAAAAACTTAACACTAATTATTTCGTGTTCAATTTTGTGTTATTCAACTACTCCTAGAGGATTCAAACACAGATGGAATCTATGCCTTGAAGATAAAATCAGAATCTTAAAACACGTAGATAATAACATTTTAAACAAAAGATACGAATTGATGGCCAAGTGCAGGCATCGACTTGGATTTAAAATTAATAGCCCGTTATGAAAAAGTGTATTTCTTTAATTTGTTGTAAATATAAATATTAATGGTAGGAGTAAGGATCATGAAAATAATAATAGTATTCGTAAATTCTAAATTGTCTACGTTTACACAGGAAACGCCCGGAAAAATTCTCTTTTTTAAAATGTGTAAATAAACTTGGTGTAAATTTCGTCTCACTTTCAATCTCGGTACTGCAATATACACCGCATTTTCGGTTTCATAATCAATTAAGTTTCAATCCTAATTATATATATATATATATATATATATATATATATATATATATATATATATATATATATATATATATATTACTAGTTCATGTATCATTTTATAAGGAGATATAATTTTGTATGTATCAATTTTCAGTATTTACTTCAACTGTGTTTGATACTTAAGTAAAGCTAGGTAGTAAGCTATGAAAATATGTTCATGGCAATTAAGCTGTACACAGGCTTCCGCGTGTTCTATCCTCAGGGGGAATCTTCAGGCGAAAATGCATGGAGTGTTCGGATGTTTTTATATACACAGCTAGCTAGTTAACCATTGTTCTATTGTTCTGTTTTCTATAGATTGACCTATATCCTGTTTCCTTTGTTGTATCAATATAATTGGTGATTTTAACACGTGGTTCCTTGCATTTCTATTTTAGGTTTTAATATTTAAATTGTTAGGTTTTTGTTCAGTTTAGTTTTTTTACTTTTTGTGTTTATTTATTTATTTTTGTATCGTTAGCCTAAGGTAAATTTATTTCTGTGTAGGCAGCTGTTTGCTATCTCACTTCTACAGTTTAATAGTTTTCGGGGGTCTTTAAAGTTTAAGATTTAAATTTTTTCATTCAGACATAATCTACATGGGTCGTCTGAAGTGCTACATGTACTAGCCTGTCGTATTATTTTCCATTGAATTATTTGTGAGCGTCCATTTTCTTTGAGCTCCCAATAGTTATTTACTAGTGTTGTTTTAATTCGACGTTATCTGTTTTTAAATATGTATTTGTGGTCATAATATCTGGGTTTAAAATGTAGGGAGGTCATACCTTCGTAGTACTTTTTGTTATTCGGTCTTTCCTTGGCAAATATTGTAGCTTGGTATACAATATTTTTGGTTAGGCATTTATTTCGTAGTGGGCGAAGTGTACGATTCATGCAGTTACATCTTTTCTCTTCATTGCTAACTTTTTCATTTCTATTCGGGTGGTTACTATTAGTGTTTTGTTTATTTCCATATGTATTGTTTATATTTTTGTTCTTCTTAGTGTTATTTTTGCTATATTTTTCATTTTTTATGTAATTTGTTATTTCTGTCTTCCTCTCTTCTGTTCTCCTTCAGTATTTTGTTATTGTGTGCCTTAATTATAATTTCTAGGTTTTCGCAGCAGCTTTAGGATAGTTTTAGGTTATTTTTATTGAATATTTTATGCAGGGGATTTCTATGGGAAGTGTTATATAATCAGGTTCAGGAATTGTTTGCCCAGTTTAGGTTTTAGCATCTGGTTATAGGGTGGTGTATAGTAGATTATATTTATTTTTCTTTTAATTGTGTTGTAATTATTTGTGTCCTGTTATTTTATATTTAATTTCTGTATCATGGGAACCACTATCTTTTAGAGCTGTATTGTAAATGTTGCTTTATGTTTTTTAAATACTTTCGCCGCTAGAATTATTGATAAGCCTACGTTCGATAGAATTCGGAATATATTTTATGATTGATGTGGGGTGATTAGATGTTGGGTTGACGTATATTGGATTGGCGTTATCTTTTAGGTATGGTTCGTAAGTATTTTTTATTTAGGTTTAACGTGACATATAGAGTTGTTTTTATGTTAGCCAGAAATTCTTCTTTTAGGCCTAGTTTTAGAACAGCATATAGGTGGTAACACTAACCACACCTTTGTTCGTAGGAAGCCCAACGATTGGCTGAGAGAACAACAACGAATCTGATTGGTTAACTAGCTAGCCGTGTATATAAAACACCCGGCAAAAATAACTCCATGCATTTTAGCCTGAAGATTCTCGCCCGGGAATGAAACGCGGAAGCCTCTGTGTAGATTAATTGCCATGAATATTTTTTCATAGCTTACTATATATATATATATATATATATATATATATATATATATATACATATATATATATATATATACATATATATATATATATATATATATATATATATATATATATATATATATATATATATATGTATATATATATGTATAAACGCATATATGTTTTAGTGTTGATCTAAAAGTATTACCTTTGAGAGATGCATTCATTAATGAGTTATATTTATTCTTGAATATACTATACACATATTATAGTTTCAACGCAAGTTTTATTTATTAATATCAAGAAGACGTGACTTTGCCAGGGATATAATGAGGAGAACTATGAAATATGTCCTTATGCTCATAACACAATATTTTACTTCCATTTGTTAACTGCCATTCTTGGTCCGCCATTAATATTTTCTGTATGAATTGAAAATTTGGAAAATACTCTGAATTAGTTTCCTATACATATGGTTTAAATTTCATTAATATCGGATATACATATTTGAAGTTTCACTAGGGTCTGTCCTCATAGCTTTTTTTTAATGGGGCGCAGTGTTTCGGGCACTTAGACATTCAGGAACATCTCCAAAACATTTCCCGGATAATTTGATGCAAACGATTATAATTACTACAAAATACGCATATTTCAAGTCTAAAGAGATGTACAGCCCTTATAGCACTTTTGTTGGCAATTAGAGATTTGGGACAACTTGCATTGTATTCCCCGGACAATTGTACGTACTAATACACTACTGGTTTTTGTGTTTACTCTCTTATCTTTTTTCCTATAGAAACACACGCACATACATTGAATATATATATATATATATATATATATATATATATATATATATATATATATATAAGGAGATAGAGAGATAGAGAAAGAGAGAGAGATAAAGAGAGAAGAGGAGGGAGATATATAAGTGAACGAACGGCGTGATTTTATGTGTATCTGGGATTTACCGTTTCCAATTCTGGAAAGACGGATCCGATAGTTTTGCTGCACTCGCAAATATATATAAATGGTAACGATAATGTAATAATTTTATTCATAGTAACATTAACTCATCGTCTTGTAAGACTTAACTTGTTTATAATCTAAAATCGATATCTAATTATGTCTCCATCTCAGGAGTTTAAGCAGAATATTAGTTTATAAACGTTGGTAGATAATAAGAGCATCAAGATGAGAAATGGAGCGTGTCTTTATGTGAGAACAAGTTTTTATTAGATCTGCGATCCATCAATCACTGGGCACTGCTTGTATCAAGTAACTTTAATTGCTACAATAAAAAAGTCCAGTCAGCTATATCTTGCGTTCCTATTAATTACCTCCAGAGGTCACTGTTTATGTCCACCTATCCTCACAATTTCTATAATATACACATACATTAACCCACATATATAGCTAATACTGTATACACATAACATATGGGGTTGCAAAAACCAAACTATCATACAGATATGATTATATATAAATGATTATATATATATATATATATATATTGTGTCATTTAGACAAACGTTATTGTACAGCACGTATTGTTTTTTTTGGTTTTATTAGTTTATGTTTTGATTTTCTCGATCGTTCGGATAATCGTTCGCGTGTTTCCGTCGAATTGTTGGATGTAGGCTCTGCAGGTGTTTTTGTTCCATTCTTTTGGCGAGTAATTACGACTGACTCTCTAAATCGTATCCAGGCAGAGGGTTAGACTTGCCTATTCACGACTGCTGAGTTCAAACTGTGCGGCAATCCATAGCTTTTTAAAAGTACGTATGGGTAAACAGATTCAGTATTTGGAACAGGACCATGTGTTAGGTGCGTGACGAATTAAAATATACAATATTTAAAATGTTAAGAAGATTAAATTTAGATTTTTTCGGATTATATATATATATATATATATATATATATATATATATTACTTTGAAATCATATTCCAAATGTATTTCATGCTAAACGGTGTCAACGTCGTTTACAGCTATTTCCAGATCTGATGAAAGAGGCTGTTGGAAACAAATATTGTGCTATTTTGATACAACTGAAAATAAACATCGTCTACGACTCAGATACAATTGTGTGTAATTGATATTTAAAATATGATTAAAATTAATTTAAATCTTAACAAAATATTTACTTACCTCCATCTAACTATGAAATATCGAGGTGTTATAGAGTGTAGAAATTCATAATATATCTTTCTAAAGGAGCTGTTTTATTGTTATTTTAGATTAGAATGCATGTATGTATATATATATATACATATATATATATATATATATATATATATATTACGTGTGTATGTATGTATATATATATATATATATATGTGTGTGTGTGTGTATGTGCGTGTGATGTTTGTGTGTTTCCTATTGAAAGCTAAGTAAGCGAATCATCATAACATCTATAATCATATTTTTATGTAAAATGTGCAATTAAAAATAGATTGGAAGTTTTCCAGTGCATTTATTTAAACCCTAAATTTCCGACGAGGGTATAACCCTAATTAAAACTTCAAATATATACTATTTTATGAAATTTATATTCTATGTATAAATTTCTCTTGGGAAGACAATCGAAGTTGTCCAAAATCTCTAAGTTCCCTACTAACCTAATGGAGCTATGGGACCGCACCTCGTTTAAAACTTCAAATATATCCTAGTGTGATTAAATTTACATCATATGTATAAATTATTCAGGAAAGACAAAGTAAGAGCGCTGAACATCTACATGCACTTACCTCTAAGTGATCAATAGGGACAACAATCTCTTTTAACTCAAATACATATATTCGATGTTTTAATGAGCGGTATTTTAAAAGTCGACTTGAAAAATGTCTGAATTGTTTTGTTGGGAAAGTATCATACTAAAAACATCGAGGGTGCGGTTTTCATTAAAGGTCCCCCCCCCCCAAGGATTTAAATGAAAAAATTATATGAAATCAAAGAATCTATATATATTTTTTGATATAATAAAATGTAAGTGAATAATTTTGCTATATTTAGTATGTAACACTTTTCCGTCTGTTTGCCCTCCCCCCTCTATTTGTCGGTCTCCATATCCCTAGATATATAATTAAGGAGAACACATCTCTGTCTGTGTGCAAGTGTCTCCATGAAAACGAAACATATAATTGTATTCACATGTACAATTTGCATGTGAGTAGAATAATCTAGCTGCCTATTAAAGCAGCTTAGGGCACTTTTCAAACACGTTAAACAATGAAATAAATCTATTTATATATAAGCTTTGGTTTAAAAGTATTATCAGATAACTGAGTAACTCAGTGGGTAAACTATATTGCTGATAATATTAATGTTTTTGTTAAAATAAAGTCTCTTTAATATGATGTTACATATGATGCTCGCCTATATTTTGTCAAGGTTACGCCGAGCAAGTATATATATATATATATATATATATATATATATATATATATATATATATATATATATATGTTACAAATTTATATGTATGTGTAAATGTATATACATATACATATGTATACATATATATACGTATGCATATGAATATATATATGTATGTGTAAATGTATAAAAGGTACTACTCCAGGATTTGCGCCTAATTTCCGTGACTGCTCGGCAGCAGCGAGCCGACAGCTTGCGGAAGCGTCCGAGACCTGCCGAGTCGAAAACCAGGCTGTAAACAAAACTAGGGGGAAAAACTGACCAATTAGGATGCTGCAAACCAGTTTATATCAAGCAGCCGATTAAAATTGGAAGAAGACGCTAACACTAACTGAAAAAAAATGAATTTTGAGCAATTGTGTCGAAGCGTAGAATCTCCGGAGGAGGTAATGAATTTCTGCCGGCAGACAGCTCTACTGCCCAACAGAATGCGGTTACGCGATGCGGCCGACTTTGCCGGTTGACGGCAAGACGAACAATATCTGACAGATATGCTTGGAGGAATGCCGGGCTTGGATTTCTTTGCGATCGAGGACATTTTTTTCGCGATCAAAGTTGTAAATTACATTTTATTTTTTTTTTAAATTTAATTTACATTCCCTGCGAGACTGTTTTCGCTGCGGTTCTACATTTTGTAAGATTCTCTGCACAGTCGGAAATTTTTTCTTCTGGTTTAATGATTTTTGACAAAGGGAAGTCTCTTTTCCCGAAATATTAAATAATGATTTTTTAATCACCCGGATATCACACAAACAGCTAAAAACATTCTCGCTGTTATGTAAGATTTTAGAAAAAATAAATTGTAAGTCATATTTCGTATTCGATTTATTGTTTTTGTTCTATACAACTTGCATCTTACCCGGAATTTGCATTGCCCACAGCCTTTCAAAAACATACTACTGCTCTACCCAGCAATACTTCAAGCAAACTACCATTCTCATCTAATATATATATATATATATATATATATATATATATATATTTATGTATATATATACAGGCTCCCCTAAACTTATGAAAATACTATCATAATTTGGGGAATATATTATTGGAAACACGCTGCGTAACATAGGCACATTACCTATATGTGTATTTTGAAATTTAGAGTGTTCATACATATATAGTTATGTTTATATACATATTTCAGTCTACGGGTTAATCATCTAAATTAATGTCCCGATCGTTTATTTTTTGAATATATATCTTTGGTAACACGGTACTAAATACGAGAACATTTTCTTGTAAACTTTACCATGGATGGGTGCGCCCACTTTCTTTCCCACATCCAAACCATTAAAAATAAGTTAAATACAAAAAAATAATAGAGAAAAGAATTGCTCTACATCATTTTTATAAAGTAAGTAATACATTTTAGAAAGCATCAGTGCAAGCGCCTGACAACTAATAATATCTATGTGATTG